>JAUIMM010000454.1:600000-967500 GCA_031769625.1 Taudactylus pleione
AGTGGGAGGGGCAGTCTCCATATCTTATAGCTCTGACCGGTCTGTGTCACCCTGCAGTGGGAGGAGCAGTCTCCATGTCTAATAGCTCTGACCGGTCTGTGTCACCCTGCAGTGGGAGGGGCAGTCTCCATGTCTTATAGCTCTGACCGGTCTGTGTCACCCTGCGGTGGGAGGAGCAGTCTCCATGTCTTATAGCTCAGATCGGTCAGTGTCACCCTGCAGTGGGAGGAGCAGTCTCCATGTCTTATAGCTCTGACCGGTCTGTGTCACCCTGCAGTGGGAGGAGCAGTCTCCATGTCTTATAGCGCTGACCGGTCTGTGTCACCCTGTAGTGGGAGGGGCAGTCTCCATGTCTTATTGCGCTGACCGGTCTGTGTCACCCTGCAGTGGGAGGAGCAGCCTCCATGTCTTATAGCTCCAACCGGTCTGTGTCACCCTGCAGCGGGAGGAGCAGCCTCCATGTCTTATAGCTCCAAACGGTCTGTGTCACCCTGCAGCGGGAGGAGCAGTCTCCATGTCTTATAGCTCTGACCGGTATGTGTCACCCTGCAGTGGGAGGAGCAGTCTCCATGTCTTATAGCTCTGACCGGTCTGTGTCACCCTGCAGAGGGAGGAGCAGCCTCCATGTCTTATAGCTCTGACCGGTCTGTGTCACTCTGCAGGGGGAGGGGCAGTCTCCATGTCTTATAACTCCAACCGGTCTGTGTCACCCTGCAGTGGGAGGGGCAGTCTCCATGGCTTATAGCTCTGACCGGTATGTGTCACCCTGCAGTGGGAGGGGCAGTCTCCATGTCTTATAGCTCTGACCGGTATGTGTCACCCTGCAGTGGGAGGGGCAGTCTCCATGTCTTATAGCTCTGACCGGTCTGTGTCACCCTGCAGTGGGAGGGGCAGTCTCCATGTCTTATAGCTCTGACCGGTCTGTGTCACCCTGCAGGGGGAGGGGCAGTCTCCATGTCTTATAACTCCAACCGGTCTGTGTCACCCTGCAGTGGGAGGGGCAGTCTCCATGGCTTATAGCTCTGACCGGTATGTGTCACCCTGCAGTGGGAGAGACAGTCTCCATGTCTTATAGCTCTGACCGGTATGTGTCACCCTGCAGTGGGAGGAGCAGTCTCCATGTCTTATAGCTCTGACCGGTCTGTGTCACCCTGCAGTGGGAGGGGCAGTCTCCATGTCTTATAGCTCTGACCGGTCTGTGTCACCCTGCAGTGGGAGGGACAGTCTCCATGTCTTATAGCTCTGACCGGTATGTGTCACCCTGCAGTGGGAGGGGCAGTCTCCATGTCTTATAGCTCTGACCGGTCTGTGTCACCCTGCAGAGGGAGGGGCAGTCTCCATGTCTTATAGCTCTGACAGTCTGTGTCACCCTGCAGTGGGAGGGGCAGTCTCCATATCTTATAGCTCTGACCGGTCTGTGTCACCCTGCAGTGGGAGGAGCAGTCTCCATGTCTAATAGATCTGACAGGTCTGTGTCACCCTGCAGTGGGAGGGGCAGTCTCCATGTCTTATAGCTCTGACCGGTCAGTGTCACCCTGCAGTGGGAGGAGCAGTCTCCATGTCTTATAGCTCTGACCGGTCTGTGTCACCCTGCAGTGGGAGGAGCAGTCTCCATGTCTTATAGCGCTGACCGGTCTGTGTCACCCTGTAGTGGGAGGGGCAGTCTCCATGTCTTATTGCTCTGACCGGTCTGTGTCACCCTGCAGTGGGAGGAGCAGCCTCCATGTCTTATAGCTCCAACCGGTCTGTGTCACCCTGCAGCGGGAGGAGCAGCCTCCATGTCTTATAGCTCCAACCGGTCTTTGTCACCCTGCAGCGGGAGGAGCAGTCTCCATGTCTTATAGCTCTGACCGGTATGTGTCACCCTGCAGTGGGAGGGGCAGTCTCCATGTCTTATAGCTCTGACCGGTCTGTGTCACCCTGCAGTGGGAGGAGCAGCCTCCATGTCTTATAGCTCCAACCGGTCTGTGTCACCCTGCAACGGGAGGAGCAGTCTCCATGTCTTATAGCTCTGACAGGTCTGTGACACCCTGCAGTGGGAGGAGCAGTCTCCATGTCTTAAAGCTCTGATTGGTCTGTGTCACCCTGCAGTGGGAGGAGCAGTCTCCATGTCTTATAGCTCTGACCGGTCTGTGTCACCCTGCAGTGGGAGGAGCAGTCTCCATGTCTTATAGCTCTGACCGGTCGGTGTCACCCTGCAGTGGGAGGAGCAGTCTCCATGTCTTATAACTCTGACTGGTCTGTGTCACCCTGCAGTGGGAGGGGCAGTCTCCATGTCTCATAGCTGCAACCGGTCTGTGTCACCCTGCAGCGGGAGCAGCAGTCTCCATGTCTTATAACTCTGACTGGTCTGTGTCACCCTGCAGCGGGAGGAGCAGTCTCCATGTCTTATAGCTCTGACCGGTCTGTGTCACCCTGCAGCGGGAGGAGCAGTCTCCATGTCTTATAGCTCTGACCGGTCTGTGTCACCCTGCAGTGGGAGGGGCAGTCTCCAAGTCTTATAGCTCTGACCAGTCTGTGTCACCCTGCAGTGGGAGGGGCAGTCTCCATGTCTTATAGCTCTGACCGGTCTGTGTCACCCTGCAGTGGGAGGAGCAGTCTCCATGTCTTATAGCTCTGACCGGTCGGTGTCACCCTGCAGTGGGAGGAGCAGTCTCCATGTCTTAAAGCTCTGACCGGTCTGTGTCACCCTGCAGTGGGAGGAGCAGTCTCCATGTCTTATAGCTCCAACCGGTCTGTGTCACCCTGCAGTGGGAGGAGCAGTCTCCATGTCTTATAGCTCCAACCGGTCTGTGTCACCCTGCAGTGGGAGGGGCAGTCTCCATGTCTTATAGCTCTGACTGGTCTGTGTAACCCTGCAATGGGAGGGGCAGTCTCCATGTCTTATAGCTCTGAACGGTCTGTGTCACCCAGCAGTGGGAGGAGCAGTCTCCATGTCTTATAGCTCCAACCGGTCTGTGTCACCCTGCAGTGGGAGGGGCAGTCTCCATGTCTTATAGCTCTGATAGGTCTGTGTCACCCTGCAGTGGGAGGAGCAGTCTCCATGTCTTATAGCTCCAAGCGGTCTGTGTCATCCTGCAGTGGGAGGGGCAGTCTCCATGTCTTATAGCTCTGACAGGCCTGTGTCACCCTGCAGTGGGAGGAGCAGTCTCCTTGTCTTATAGCTCTGACCGGTCTGTGTCACCCTGCAGTGGGAGGAGCAGTCTCCATGTCTTATAGCTCCAACCGGTCTGTGTCACCCTGCAGTGGGAGGGGCAGTCTCCATGTCTTATAGCTCTGACTGGTCTGTGTAACCCTGCAGTGGGAGGAGCAGTCTCCATGTCTTATAGCTCCGACCGGTCTGTGTCACCCTGCAGTGGGAGGGGCAGTCTCCATGTCTTATAGCTCTGATCGGTCTGTGTCACCCTGCAGTGGGAGGAGCAGTCTCCATGTCTTATAGCTCCAAGCGGTCTGTGTCATCCAGCAGTGAGAGGAGCAGTCTCCATGTCTTATAGCTCCAACCGGTCTGTGTCACCCTGCAGTGGGAGGGGCAGTCTCCATGTCTTATAGCTCCGACCGGTCTGTGTCACCCTGCAGTGGGAGGAGCAGTCTCCATGTCTTATAGCTCTGACAGGTCTGTGTCACCCTGCAGTGGGAGGAGCAGTCTCCATGTCTTATAGCTCTGACAGGTCTGTGTCACCCTGCAGTGGGAGGAGCAGTCTCCATGTCTTATAGCTCTGACCGTTCTGTGTCACCCTGCAGTGGGAGGAGCAGTCTCCATGTCTTATACCTCCGACCGGTCTGTGTCACCCTGCAGTGGGAGGAGCAGTCTCCATGTCTTATAGCTCTGACCCGTCTGTGACACCCTGCAGTGGGAGGGGCAGTCTCCATGTCTTATAGCTCTGACCGGTCTGTGTCACCCTGCAGTGGGAGGAGCAGTCTCCATGTCTTATAGCTCTGACAGGTCTGTGACACCCTGCAGTGGGAGGAGCAGTCTCCATGTCTTATAGCTCTGACCGGTCTGTGTCACCCTGCAGTGGAAGGAGAAGTCTCCATGTCTCATAGCTCTGACCGGTCTGTGTCACCCTGCAGTGGGAGGAGCAGTCTCCATGTCTTATAGCTCCGACCGGTCTGTGACACCCTGCAGTGGAAAGAGCAGTCTCCATGTCTCATAGCTCTGACCGGTCTGTGTCACCCTGCAGTGGGAGGAGCAGTCTCCATGTCTTACAGCTCTGACCGGTCGGTGTCACCCTGCAGTGGGAGGGGCGTTCCCCATGTCTCATAGCTCTGACCGGTCTGTGACACCCTGCAGTGGGAGGGGCAGTCTCCATGTCTTATAGCTCTGACCGGTCTGTGACGCCCTTCAGTGGGAGGGGCAGTCTCCATGTCTTATAGCTCTGATCAGTCTGTGTCACCCTGCAGTGGGAGGGGCAGTCTCCATGTCTTATAGCTCCAACCGGTCTGTGTCACCCTGTAGTGGGAGGAGCAGTCTCCATGTCTTATAGCTCTGACCAGTCGGTGTCACCCTGCAGTGGGAGGGGCAGTCTCCATGTCTTATAGCTCCAACCGGTCTGTGTCACCCAGTAGTGGGAGGGGCAGTCTTCATATCTTATAGCTCCAACCGGTCTGTGTCACCCTGCAGTGGGAGGGGCAGTCTCCATGTCTCATAGCTCTGACAGGTCTGTGACACCCTGCAGTGGGAGGAGCAGTCTCCATGTCTTACAGCTCTGACCGGTCTGTGTCACCCTGCAGTGGGAGGGGCAGTCTCCATGTCTCATAGCTCTGACCGGTCTGTGACACCCTGCAGTGGGAGGGGCAGTCTCCATGTCTTATAGCTCTGACCGGTCTGTGACACCCTGCAGTGGGAGGGGCAGTCTCCATGTCTTATAGCTCTGATCGGTCTGTGTCACCCTGCAGTGGGAGGGGCAGTCTCCATGTCTTATAGCTCCAACCGGTCTGTGTCACCCTGTAGTGGGAGGGGCAGTCTCCATGTCTTATAGCTCTGACCGGTATGTGTCACCCTGCAGTGGGAGGAGCAGTCTCCATGTCTTATAGCTCTGATCGGTCTGTGTCACCCTGCAGTGGGAGGAGCAGTCTCCATGTCTTATAGCTCCAACCGCTCTGTGTCACCCTGCAGTGGGAGGAGCAGTCTCCATATCTTATAGATCTGACCAGTAGGTGTCACCCTGCAGTGGGAGGAGCAGTCTCCATGTCTTAAAGCTCTGATTGGTCTGTGTAACCCTGCAGTGGGAGGAGCAGTCTCCATGTCTTATAGCTCTGACCGGTCTGTGTCACCCTGCAGTGGGAGGAGCAGTCTCCATGTCTTATAGCTCTGACCGGTCGGTGTAACCCTGCAGTGGGAGGAGCAGTATCCATGTCTTATAACTCTGACTGGTCTGTGTCACCCTGCAGTGGCAGGAGCAGTCTCCATGTCTTATAGCTCTGATCGGTCTGTGTCACCCAGCAGTGGGAGGGGCAGTCTCCATGTCTCATAGCTGCAACCGGTCTGTGTCACCCTGCAGTGGGAGGAGCAGTCTCCATGTCTTATAGCTCTGACCGGTCTGTGTCACCCTGCAGTGGGAGGGGTAGTCTCCATGTCTTATAGCTCTGACCGGTCTGTGTCACCCTGCACTGGGAGGGGCAGTCTCCATATCTTATAGCTCTGACCGGTCTGTGTCACCCTGCAGTGGGAGCGGCAGTCTCCATGTCTCATAGCTCTGACCGGTCTGTGTCACCCTGCAGTGGGAGGAGCAGACTCCATGTCTTATAGCTCTGACCGGTCGGTGTCACCCTGCAGTGGGAGGAGCAGTCTCCATGTCTTATAGCTCTGACTGGTCTGTGTCACCCTGCAGTGGGAGGGGTAGTCTCCATGTCTTATAGCTCTGACCGGTCTGTGTCACCCTGCAGTGGGAGGAGCAGTCTCCATGTCTTATAGCTCTGACCGGTCTGTCTCACCCTGCAGTGGGAGGAGCAGTCTCCATGTCTGATAGCTCTGACTGGTCTGTGTCACCCTGCAGTGGGAGGAGCAGTCTCCATGTCTTATAGCTCTGACCGGTCTGTGACACCCTGCAGTGGGAGGAGCAGTCTCCATGTCTTATAGCTCTGACTGGTCTGTGTCACCCTGCAGTGGGAGGGGTAGTCTCCATGTCTTATAGCTCTGACCGGTCTGTGTCACCCTGCAGTGGGAGGAGCAGTCTCCATGTCTTATAGCTCTGACCGGTCTGTCTCACCCTGCAGTGGGAGGAGCAGTCTCCATGTCTGATAGCTCTGACCGGTCTGTGTCACCCTGCAGTGGGAGGAGCAGTCTCCATGTCTTATAGCTCTGACCGGTCTGTGTCACCCTGCAGTGGGAGGAGCAGTCTCCATGTCTTATAGCTCTGACCCGTCTGTGTCACCCTGCAGTGGGAGGAGCAGTCTCCATGTCTGATAGCTCTGACCGGTCTGTGTCACCCTGCAGTGGGAGGAGCAGTCTCCATGTCTTATAGCTCTGACCGGTCTGTGTCACCCTGCAGTGGGAGGGGCAGTCTCCATGTCTCATAGCTCCAACCGGTCTGTGTCACCCTGCAGTGGGAGGAGCAGTCTCCATGTCTTATTGCTCTATCCGGTCTGTGTCACCCTGCAGTGGGAGGAGCAGTCTACATGTCTTATAGCTCTAACTGGTTAGTGTCACCCTGCAGTGGGAGGAGCAGTCTCCATGTCTTATAGCTCTGATCGGTCTGTATCAGCCTGCAGTGGGAGGAGCAGTCTCCATGTCTTATAGCTCTGACAGGTCTGTGACACCCTGCAGTGGGAGGGGCAGTCTCCATGTCTTATACCTCAGACCGGTCTGTGTCACCCTGCAGTGGGAGGAGCAGTCTCCATGTCTTATAGCTCTGATCGGTCTGTGTCACCCTGCAGTGGGAGGAGCAGTCTCCATGTCTTATAGCTCTGACTGGTCTGTGTCACCCTGCACTGGGAGGAGCAGTCTCCATGTCTTATAGCTCTGACCGGTCTGTGTCACCCTGCAGTGGGAGGAGCAGCCTCCATGTCTTATAGCTCCAACCGGTCTGTGTCACCCTGCAGTGGGAGGGGCAGTCTCCATGTCTTATAGCTCTGACCGGTCTGTGTCACCCTGCAATGGGAGGAGCAGCCTCCATGTCTTATAGCTCTGACCGGTCTGTGTCACCCTGCAGTGGGAGGAGCAGTCTCCATGTCTTATAGCTCTGACCAGTCTGTGTTACCCTGCAGAGGGAGGAGCAGTCTCCATGTCTTATAGCTCTGTCCGGTCTGTGACATCCCGCAGTGGGAGGAGCAGTCTCCATATCTTATAGCTCTGACCGGTCTGTGTCACCCTGCAGTGGGAGGAGCAGTCTCCATGTCTCATAGCTCTGACCGGTCTGTGTCACCCTGCAGTGGGAGGAGCAGTCTCCATGTCTTATAGCTCTGACCGGTCTGTCTCACCCTGCAGTGGGAGGAGCAGTCTCCATGTCTTATAGCTCTGACAGGTCTGTGACACCCTGCAGTGGGAGGAGCAGTCTCCATGTCTTATAGCTCTGACCGGTCTGTGTCACCCTGCAGTGGAAGGAGAAGTCTCCATGTCTCATAGCTCTGACCGGTCTGTGTCACCCTGCAGTGGGAGGAGCAGTCTCCATGTCTTATAGCTCCGACCGGTCTGTGACACCCTGCAGTGGAAAGAGCAGTCTCCATGTCTCATAGCTCTGACCGGTCTGTGTCACCCTGCAGTGGGAGGAGCAGTCTCCATGTCTTACAGCTCTGACCGGTCGGTGTCACCCTGCAGTGGGAGGGGCGTTCCCCATGTCTCATAGCTCTGACCGGTCTGTGACACCCTGCAGTGGGAGGGGCAGTCTCCATGTCTTATAGCTCTGACCGGTCTGTGACGCCCTTCAGTGGGAGGGGCAGTCTCCATGTCTTATAGCTCTGATCAGTCTGTGTCACCCTGCAGTGGGAGGGGCAGTCTCCATGTCTTATAGCTCCAACCGGTCTGTGTCACCCTGTAGTGGGAGGAGCAGTCTCCATGTCTTATAGCTCTGACCAGTCGGTGTCACCCTGCAGTGGGAGGGGCAGTCTCCATGTCTTATAGCTCCAACCGGTCTGTGTCACCCAGTAGTGGGAGGGGCAGTCTTCATGTCTTATAGCTCCAACCGGTCTGTGTCACCCTGCAGTGGGAGGGGCAGTCTCCATGTCTCATAGCTCTGACAGGTCTGTGACACCCTGCAGTGGGAGGAGCAGTCTCCATGTCTTACAGCTCTGACCGGTCTGTGTCACCCTGCAGTGGGAGGGGCAGTCTCCATGTCTCATAGCTCTGACCGGTCTGTGACACCCTGCAGTGGGAGGGGCAGTCTCCATGTCTTATAGCTCTGACCGGTCTGTGACACCCTGCAGTGGGAGGGGCAGTCTCCATGTCTTATAGCTCTGATCGGTCTGTGTCACCCTGCAGTGGGAGGGGCAGTCTCCATGTCTTATAGCTCCAACCGGTCTGTGTCACCCTGTAGTGGGAGGGGCAGTCTCCATGTCTTATAGCTCTGACCGGTATGTGTCACCCTGCAGTGGGAGGAGCAGTCTCCATGTCTTATAGCTCTGATCGGTCTGTGTCACCCTGCAGTGGGAGGAGCAGTCTCCATGTCTTATAGCTCCAACCGCTCTGTGTCACCCTGCAGTGGGAGGAGCAGTCTCCATATCTTATAGATCTGACCAGTAGGTGTCACCCTGCAGTGGGAGGAGCAGTCTCCATGTCTTAAAGCTCTGATTGGTCTGTGTAACCCTGCAGTGGGAGGAGCAGTCTCCATGTCTTATAGCTCTGACCGGTCTGTGTCACCCTGCAGTGGGAGGAGCAGTCTCCATGTCTTATAGCTCTGACCGGTCGGTGTAACCCTGCAGTGGGAGGAGCAGTATCCATGTCTTATAACTCTGACTGGTCTGTGTCACCCTGCAGTGGCAGGAGCAGTCTCCATGTCTTATAGCTCTGATCGGTCTGTGTCACCCAGCAGTGGGAGGGGCAGTCTCCATGTCTCATAGCTGCAACCGGTCTGTGTCACCCTGCAGTGGGAGGAGCAGTCTCCATGTCTTATAGCTCTGACCGGTCTGTGTCACCCTGCAGTGGGAGGGGTAGTCTCCATGTCTTATAGCTCTGACCGGTCTGTGTCACCCTGCACTGGGAGGGGCAGTCTCCATATCTTATAGCTCTGACCGGTCTGTGTCACCCTGCAGTGGGAGCGGCAGTCTCCATGTCTCATAGCTCTGACCGGTCTGTGTCACCCTGCAGTGGGAGGAGCAGACTCCATGTCTTATAGCTCTGACCGGTCGGTGTCACCCTGCAGTGGGAGGAGCAGTCTCCATGTCTTATAGCTCTGACTGGTCTGTGTCACCCTGCAGTGGGAGGGGTAGTCTCCATGTCTTATAGCTCTGACCGGTCTGTGTCACCCTGCAGTGGGAGGAGCAGTCTCCATGTCTTATAGCTCTGACCGGTCTGTCTCACCCTGCAGTGGGAGGAGCAGTCTCCATGTCTGATAGCTCTGACTGGTCTGTGTCACCCTGCAGTGGGATGAGCAGTCTCCATGTCTTATAGCTCTGACCGGTCTGTGACACCCTGCAGTGGGAGGAGCAGTCTCCATGTCTTATAGCTCTGACTGGTCTGTGTCACCCTGCAGTGGGAGGGGTAGTCTCCATGTCTTATAGCTCTGACCGGTCTGTGTCACCCTGCAGTGGGAGGAGCAGTCTCCATGTCTTATAGCTCTGACCGGTCTGTCTCACCCTGCAGTGGGAGGAGCAGTCTCCATGTCTGATAGCTCTGACCGGTCTGTGTCACCCTGCAGTGGGAGGAGCAGTCTCCATGTCTTATAGCTCTGACCGGTCTGTGTCACCCTGCAGTGGGAGGAGCAGTCTCCATGTCTTATAGCTCTGACCCGTCTGTGTCACCCTGCAGTGGGAGGAGCAGTCTCCATGTCTGATAGCTCTGACCGGTCTGTGTCACCCTGCAGTGGGAGGGGCAGTCTCCATGTCTCATAGCTCCAACCGGTCTGTGTCACCCTGCAGTGGGAGGAGCAGTCTCCATGTCTTATTGCTCTATCCGGTCTGTGTCACCCTGCAGTGGGAGGAGCAGTCTCCATGTCTTATAGCTCTAACTGGTTAGTGTCACCCTGCAGTGGGAGGAGCAGTCTCCATGTCTTATAGCTCTGATCGGTCTGTATCAGCCTGCAGTGGGAGGAGCAGTCTCCATGTCTTATAGCTCTGACAGGTCTGTGACACCCTGCAGTGGGAGGGGCAGTCTCCATGTCTTATACCTCAGACCGGTCTGTGTCACCCTGCAGTGGGAGGAGCAGTCTCCATGTCTTATAGCTCTGATCGGTCTGTGTCACCCTGCAGTGGGAGGAGCAGTCTCCATGTCTTATAGCTCTGACTGGTCTGTGTCACCCTGCACTGGGAGGAGCAGTCTCCATGTCTTATAGCTCTGACCGGTCTGTGTCACCCTGCAGTGGGAGGAGCAGCCTCCATGTCTTATAGCTCCAACCGGTCTGTGTCACCCTGCAGTGGGAGGGGCAGTCTCCATGTCTTATAGCTCTGACCGGTCTGTGTCACCCTGCAATGGGAGGAGCAGCCTCCATGTCTTATAGCTCTGACCGGTCTGTGTCACCCTGCAGTGGGAGGAGCAGTCTCCATGTCTTATAGCTCTGACCAGTCTGTGTTACCCTGCAGAGGGAGGAGCAGTCTCCATGTCTTATAGCTCTGTCCGGTCTGTGACATCCCGCAGTGGGAGGAGCAGTCTCCATATCTTATAGCTCTGACCGGTCTGTGTCACCCTGCAGTGGGAGGAGCAGTCTCCATGTCTCATAGCTCTGACCGGTCTGTGTCACCCTGCAGTGGGAGGAGCAGTCTCCATGTCTTATAGCTCTGACCGGTCTGTCTCACCCTGCAGTGGGAGGAGCAGTCTCTATGTCTGATAGCTCTGACCGGTCTGTGTCACCCTGCAGTGGGAGGAGCAGTCTCCATGTCTCATAGCTCTGACCGGTCTGTGTCACCCTGCAGTGGGAGGAGCAGTCTCCATGTCTTATAGCTCTGACTGGTCTGTGACACCCTGCAGTGGGAGGGGCAGTCTCCATGTCTTATACCTCTGACCGGTCTGTGTCACCCTGCAGTGGGAGGAGTAGTCTCCATGTCTTATAGCTCTGACCGGTCTGTGTCACCCTGCAGTGGGAGGAGCAGTCTCCATGTCTCATAGCTCTGACCGGTCTGTGTCACCCTGCAGTGGGAGGAGCAGTCTCCATGTCTTATAGCTCTGACCGGTCTGTGACACCCTTCAGCGGGAGGAGCAGTCTCCATGTCTTATAGCTCTGAATGGTCGGTGTCACCCTGCAGTGGGAGGAGCAGTCTCCATGTCTTATAGCTCTGATCGGTCTGTGTCACCCTGCAGTGGGAGGAGCAGTCTCCATGTCTTATAGCTCTGACCGGTCGGTGTCACCCTGCAGTGGGAGGAGCAGTCTCCATGTCTTATAGCTCTGATCGGTCTGTGTCACCCTGCAGTGGGAGGAGCAGTTTCCATGTCTTATAGCTCCGACCGGTCTGTGACACCCTGCGGTGGGAGGAGCAGTATCCATGTCTTATAGCTCTGAATGGTCTGTGTCACCCTGCAGTGGGAGGAGCAGTTTCCATGTCTTATAGCTCTGATCGGTCTGTGTCACCCTGCAGTGGGAGGAGCAGTCTCCATGTCTTATAGCTTTGACCGGTCGGTGTCACCATGCAGTGGGAGGAGCAGTCTCCATGTCTTATAGCTCTGACTGGTCTGTGTCTCCCTGCAGTGGGAGGAGCAGTCTCCATGTCTTATAGCTCTGACCGGTCTGTGTCACCCTGCAGTGGGAGGAGCAGTCTCCATGTCTTAAAGCTCTGATCGGTCTGTGTCACCCTGCAGTGGGAGGAGCAGTCTCCATGTCTTATAGCTCTGACTGGTCTGTGTCACCCTGCAGTGGGAGGAGCAGTCTCCATGTCTTATAGCCCTGACCGGTCTGTGACACCCTGCAGTGGGAGGGGCAGTCTCCATGTCTCATAGCTCCAACCGGTCTTTGTCACCCTGCAGTGGGAGGGGCAGTCTCCATGTCTTATAGCTCTGACCGGTCTGTGTCACCCTGCAGTGGGAGGGGCAGTCTCCATGTCTTATAGCTCTGACTGGTCGGTGTCACCCTGCAGTGGGAGGAGCAGTCTCCATGACTTATTGCTCTGACTGGTCGGTGTCACCCTGCAGTGGGAGGAGCAGTCTCCATGTCTTATAGCTCTGACCGGTCTGTGTCAAACTGCAGTGGGAGGGGCAGTCTCCATGTCTTATAGCTCTGACCGGTCTATGTCACCCTGCAGTGGGAGGAGCAGTCTCCATGTCTCATAGCTCCAAGCGGTCTGTGTCACCCTGCAGTGGGAGGAGCAGTCTCCATGTCTCAAAGCTCCAAGCGGTCTGTGTCACCCTGCAGTGGGAGGAGCAGTCTCCATGTCTTATAGCTCTGACAGTTCTGTGTCACCCTGCAGTGGGAGGAGCAGTCTCCATGTCTTATAGCTCTGACAGTTCTGTGTCACCCTGCAGTGGGAGGAGCAGTCTCCATGTCTTATAGCTCTGACCGGTCTGTGACACCCTGCAGTGGGAGGAGCAGTCTCCATGTCTTATAGCTCTGACAGTTCTGTGTCACCCTGCAGTGGGAGGAGCAGTCTCCATGTCTTATAGCTCTGACAGTTCTGTGTCACCCTGCAGTGGGAGGAGCAGTCTCCATGTCTTATAGCTCTGACCGGTCTGTGACACCCTGCAGTGGGAGGAGCAGTCTCCATGTCTTATAGCTCTGACAGTTCTGTGTCACCCTGCAGTGGGAGGAGCAGTCTCCATGTCTTATAGCTCTGACAGTTCTGTGTCACCCTGCAGTGGGAGGAGCAGTCTCCATGTCTTATAGCTCTGACAGTTCTGTGTCACCCTGCAGTGGGAGGAGCAGTCTCCATGTCTTATAGCTCCGACCGGTCTGTGACACCCTGCAGTGGGAGGAGCAGTCTCCATGTCTCATAGCTCCGACCGGTCTGTGTCACCCTGCAGTGGGAGGAGCAGTCTCCATGTCTTATAGCTCCGACTGGTCTGTGTCACCCTGCAGTGGGAGGGACAGTTTCCATGTCTCATAGCTCCAAGCGGTCTGTGTCACCCTGCAGTGGGAGGGGCAGTCTCCATGTCTTATAGCTCTGACCGGTCTGTGACACCCTGCAGTGGGAGGAACAGTCTCCATGTCTTATAGCTCCGACCGGTCTGTGACACCCTGCAGTGGGAGGAGCAGTCTCCATGTCTCATAGCTCCGACCGGTCTGTGTCACCCTGCAGTGGGAGGAGCAGTCTCCATGTCTAATAGCTCTGACAGTTCTGTGTCACCCTGCAGTGGGAGGAGCAGTCTCCATGTCTTATAGCTCCGACCGGTCTGTGACACCCTGCAGTGGGAGGAGCAGTCTCCATGTCTCATAGCTCCGACCGGTCTGTGTCACCCTGCAGTGGGAGGAGCAGTCTCCATGTCTTATAGCTCCGACCGGTCTGTGTCACCCTGCAGTGGGAGGGGCAGTCTCCATGTCTCATAGCTCCAAGCGGTCTGTGTCACCCTGCAATGGGAGGGGCAGTCTCCATGTCTTATAGCTCTGACCGGTCTGTGACACCCTGCAGTGGGAGGGGCAGTCTCCATGTCTTATAGCTCTGACTGGTCTGTGTCACCCTGCAGTGGGAGGGGCAGTCTCCATGTCTTATAGCTCTGACCGGTCTGTGTCACCCTGCAGTGGGAGGAGCAGTCTCTATGTCTTATAGCTCTGACCGGTCTGTGTCACCATGCAGTGGGAGGGGCAGTCTCCATGTCTTATAGCTCTGACCGGTCTGTGTCACCCTGCTGTGGGAGGGGCAGTCTCCATGTCTCATAGCTCTGACCGGTGTGTGTCACCCTGCAGTGGGAGGGGCGCTCTCCATGTCTCATAGCTCCTATTTGTCTGTCTGTGACACCCTGCAGCAGGAGGGACAAACTACGCATAATGGGTGGGTGATGTGACTTTAGTACTTACCGCATACCTGACACTCCATAATAGTGTTTCTGATGAGAGACATTTCTTTTACCTGTCCACAAAGAGACAAATGTTACTGAACCATGACAAGAACGTCCCTGTGACTCCCCTCTGATCCCCTGTGATTCCCTCTGATCCCCTGTGACTCCCCTCTGATCCCATGTGACTCCCCTCTGATCCACCACGATTCCCTCTGATCCACCACGATTCCCTCTGATCCCCTGCGACTCCCCTCTGATTCCCTCTGGTCCCCTGTGACTCCTCTCTGATCCCCTGTGACTCCCCTCTGGTCCCCTGTGACTCCCCTCTGATCCCCTCTGACGCCCCTGTGATTCCCTCTGATCCCCTGTGATTCTCTCTGATCCCCTGTGACTCCCCTCTGATCCCCTGTGATTCTCTCTGATCCCTTGTGATTCCTCTGATCCCCTCTGATTCCCTGTGACTCCCCTCTGATCCCCTGTGACTCCCTCTGAACCCCTGTGACTCCCCTCTGGTCCCCTGTGACTCCCTCTGATCCCCTGTGATTCCTTCTGATCCCTGTAACTCCCCTCTGATCCCCTGTGACTCCCCTCTAATCCTATGTGACTCCCGCTCATCCGCTTTGATCCCCTGTGACTCCCTCTGATCCCCTCTCATCCCCTCTGATCCCCTGTGACTCCCCTCTGATTCCCTGTGACCCCTCTGATCCCCTGTGACTTGCTCTGGTCCCCTGTGACTCCCCTCTAAACCCATGTGACTCCCTCTGATTCTCTCTGATCCCTTGTGATTCCTCTCATCCCCTCTGATTCCCTGTGACTCCCCTCTGATCCCCTCTGATCCCCTGTGACTCCCCTCTAATCCCATGTGACTCCCTCTGGTCCCCTGTGACTCCCCACTGATCCCCTGTGACTCCCCTCTGATCCCCTGTGATTCCCCTCTGATCCCGTGTGTCTTCCCTCTGATCCCCTGTGACTTCCCTCTGATCCCCTGTGACTCCCCCCTGATCCCCTGTGACTCCCCTCTGATCCCCTGTGACTCCCCTCTGATCCCCTGTGACTCCCCTCTGATCCACTGCGATTCCCTCTGATCCCCTGTGACTCCCCTCTGATCCCCTGTGACTCCCCTCTGATCCCCTGTGACTCTCCTCTGACTCCCCTCTGATCCCCTGCGACTCCCCTCTGATTCCCTGTGACTCCCCTCTGATTCCCTGTGACTCCCTTCTGATCCCCTGTGATTCCCTCTGATCCCCTGTGACTCCCCTCTGATCCCCTGTGACTCCCTCTGATCCCCTGTGACTCCCCTCTGATCCCCTGTGTTTCCCTCTGATCCCCTGTGACTCCCCTCTGGACCCCTGTGACTCCCTCTGATTCCCTCTGGTCCCCTGTGACTCCCCTCTGATCCTCTGTAACTCCCCTGTGACTCCCCTCTGATCCCCTGTGACTCCCCTCTGATCCCGTGACTCCCCTCTGATCCTCTGTGACTTCCCTCTGATCCCCTGTGACTCCCCTCTGATCCTCTGTGACTCCCCTGTGACTTTCCTCTGATCCCCTGTGACTCCCATCTGATCCCCTCTGATCCCCTGTGACTCCGCTCTGATCCCCTTCGATCCCCTCTGATCCCCTGGGACTCCCCTCTGATCCCCTGTGACTGTCATGTGACTCCCCTCTGATCCGCTGTGATTCCCTCTGATCCCGTGATTCCTCTGTTCCCCTCTGATTCCCTGTGACTCCCCTCTGATTCCCTGTGACTCCCTCTGATACGCTGTGACTCCCCTCTGGTCCCCTGTGACTCCCTCTGATCCCCTGTGATTCTCTCTGATCCCCTGTGATTCCCTCTGATCCCCTGTGACTCCCCTCTGATCCCCTGTAACTCCCCTCTGGCCCCCTGTGACTCCCCTGATCCCCTCTAACTCCCCTCTGATCCCATGTGAATCCCTCTAATTCCCTGTGAATCCCCTTTGATCCCCTGTGACTCCCTCTGATCCCCTGTGACTCCCCTCTAATCCCCTGTGACTCCCCTCTGGTCCCCTGTGACTCCCTCTGATCCCCTGTGACTCCCCTCTGATCCCCTGTGATTCCCTCTGATCCCTGTAACTCCCCTCTGATCCCCTGTGACTCCCCTCTAATCCTATGTGACCCTCTCATCCCCTCTGATCCCCTGTGACTCCCTCTCATCCCCTCTGATCCCCTGTGACTCCCCTCTGATTCCCTGTGACTCCCCTCTGATCCCCTGTGACTTCCTCTGGTCCCCTGTGACTCCCCTCTAAACCCATGTGACTCCCTCTGATTCCCTGATTCTCTCTGACCCCTTGTGATTCCTCTCATCCCCTCTGATTCCCTGTGACTCCCCTCTGATCCCCTGTGTTTCCCTCTGATCCCCTGTGACTCCCCTCTAATCCCATGCGACTCCCTCTGATTCCCTCTGGTCCCCTGTGACTCCCCTCTGATCCTCTGTGACTCCCCTCTGATCCCCTGTGACTCCTCTCTGATCCCCTGTGACTCCCCTCTGATCCCCTGTGATTCCCCTCTGATCCCCTGTGTCTTCCCTCTGATCCCCTGTGACTTCCCTCTGATCCCCTGTGACTCCCCCCTGATCCCCTGTGACTCCCCTCTGATCACCTGTGACTCCCCTCTGATCCCCTGTGACTCCCCGCTGATCCCCTTCTGATCCCCTGTGACTCCCCTCTGATCCACTGCGATTCCCTCTGATCCCCTGTGACTCTCCTCTGATCCCGTGACTCCCCTCTGATCCCATGCGATTCCCTCTGATCCCCTGCGATTCCCTCTGATCCCCTGTGACTCTCCTCTGATCCCCTGCGACTCCCCTCTGATCCCCTGCGATTCCCTCTGATCCCCTGTGACTCCCCTCTGATCCCCTGTGACTCCCCCTGATCCCCTGTGACTCCCCTCTGATCCCCTGTGACTCCCCTCTAATCCCATGTGACTCCCTCTGATTCCCTCTGGTCCCCTGTGACTCCCCTCTGATCCTCTGTGACTCCCCTCTGATCCCCTGTGACTCCCCTCTGATCCCCTGTGACTCTCCTCTGACTCCCCTGTGACTCCCCTCTGATCCCCTGTGACTCCCCTCTGATCCCCTGCGATTCCCTCTGATCCCCTGTGATTCCCCTCTGATCCCCTGTGACTCCCCTCTGATCCCATGTAACTCCCCTCTGATCCCCTGTTACTCCCCTCTGATCCCCTGTGATTCCATCTGATCCCCTGTGACTTCCCTCTGATCCCCTGTGACTCCGCTCTGATCCCCTGTGACTCCCCTCTGATCCCCTGTGACTCTCCTCTGACTCCCCTCTGATCCCCTGCGATTCCCTATGATCCCCTGTGACTCCCCTCTGATTCCCTGTGACTCCCCTCTAATCCCCTGTGACTCCCTCTGATCCCCTGTGACTCCCCTCTGATCCCCCGTGTTTCCCTCTGAACCCCTGTGACTCCCCTCTAATCCCATGTGACTCCCTCTGATTCCCTCTGATCCCCTGTGACTCCCCTCTGATCCCCTGTGACTCCCCTCTGATCCCCTGCGATTCCCTCTGATCCCCTGTGACTCCCCTCTGATCCCCTGCGATTCCCGCTGATCCCCTGTGACTCCCCTCTGATCCCCTGCGATTCCCTCTGATCCCCTGTGATTCCCCTCTGATCCCCTGTGACTCCCCTCTGATCCCATGTAACTCCCCTCTGATCCCCTGTGACTCCCCTCTGATCCCCTGTGACTCCCCTCTGATCCCCTGTGACTCCCATCTGATCCCCTGTGACTCCCCCCTGATCTCCTGCGATTCCCTCTGATCCCCTGTGACTCCCTCTGATCCCCTGTGACTCCCCCCTGATCCCCTGTGACTCCCTCTGATCCCCTGTGACTCCCCTCTGATCGCCTGCGATTCCCCCTGATCCCCGCTGATCCCCTGTGACTCCCTTTGATCCCCTGTGACTCCACTCTGATCCCCTGCGATTCCCTCTGATCCCCTGTGACTCCCCTCTGATCCCCTGCGATTCCCTCTGATCCCCTGTGACTCCCCTCTGATCCCCTGCGATTCCCTCTGATCCCCTGTGATTCCCCTCTGATCCCCTGTGACTCCCCTCTGATCCCATGTAACTCCCCTCTGATCCCCTGTGACTCCCCTCTGATCCCCTGTGACTCCCCTCTGATCCCATGTAACTCCCCTCTGATCCCCTGTGACTCCCCTCTGATCCCCTGTGACTCCCCTCTGATCCCCTGTGACTCCCCTCTGATCCCCTGTGACTCCCATCTGATCCCCTGTGACTCCCCCCTGATCTCCTGCGATTCCCTCTGATCCCCTGTGACTCCCTCTGATCCCCTGTGACTCCCCCCTGATCCCCTGTGACTCCCTCTGATCCCCTGTGACTCCCCTCTAATCCCATGTGACTCCCTCTGATTCCCTCTGATCCCCTGTGACTCCCCTCTGATCCCCTGTGACTCCCCTCTGATCCCCTGCGATTCCCTCTGATCCCCTGTGACTCCCCTCTGATCCCCTGCGATTCCCTCTGATCCCCTGTGACTCCCCTCTGATCCCCTGCGATTCCCTCTGATCCCCTGTGATTCCCCTCTGATCCCCTGTGACTCCCCTCTGATCCCATGTAACTCCCCTCTGATCCCCTGTGACTCCCCTCTGATCCCCTGTGACTCCCCTCTGATCCCCTGTGACTCCCATCTGATCCCCTGTGACTCCCCCCTGATCTCCTGCGATTCCCTCTGATCCCCTGTGACTCCCTCTGATCCCCTGTGACTCCCCCCTGATCCCCTGTGACTCCCTCTGATCCCCTGTGACTCCCCTCTGATCCCCTGCGATTCCCCCTGATCCCCTCTGATCCCCTGTGACTCCCTTTGATCCCCTGTGACTCCACTCTGATCCCCTGCGATTCCCTCTGATCCCCTGTGACTCCCTCTGATCCCCTGCGATTCCCCTGATCCCCTGTGATCCCGGCGTTAGGTGCATGGTCTGTACTGGACACCCCGTCCCCTCTTGCAGTGAAGCTATGGGACGGTCAGGACTCAGGGATAAGAGCTGGGAACGCTGTATTTGTGTGGTGTTTCCTTAGTGTAACGTAGTAGGTGCTGTCACCCAATGAACCCCATAGAGTGGCATGATGTCATTATGGTGTATCCTGCCCGGGGGCACATCTAATGGGAGACAGGGGTATCTGAGAGGACCAGTGGCACAGAGACTAGGTGAGGCACTGATGCCCTGAGGAAGGGAATGTGGGCTATGGATCATGGGTATACAGGCACGTAGCATGCTGTGGGTAATGTTCAGAGTAATATGGGGCAGCAGTGTACCCACTGGCACCCTCTCACCTGGTCTCTTATGTCCTCTCTCAGCTCCGCCAGCACTTTGTTGAAGATTGTCATCTGTGTGATCAGCGCTTTGGTGTGTTCACCTACCACAGACAAAGGTACACACTAACACACTATACACAATGTACACACTACACACAATGTACACACTATACACACTAACACACTATACACAATGTACACACTATACACAATGTACACACTAACACACTATACACACTAACACACTATACACAATGTACACACTATACACAATGTACACACTATCACAATGTACACACTATACACAATGTACACACTAACACACTATACACACTAAAATACTATACACAATGTACACACTATACACACTAACACACTATACACAATGTACACACTATAAACAATAACACACTATAAACAATGTACACACTATACACAATGTACACACTACCACACTATACACACTAACACACTATACACAATGTACACACTATACACAATGTACACACTAACACACTATACACAATGTACACACTATACACACTAACACACTAAACACAATGTACACACTATACACAATGTACACACTACACACACTAACACACTATACACAATGTACACACTATACACAATGTACACACTATAAACACTAAAACACTATACACAATGTACACACTATACACACTAACACACTATACACAATGTACACACTATACACACTAACACACTATAAACAATGTACACACTATACACAATGTACACACTACCACACTATACACACTAACACACTATACACAATGTACACACTATACACAATGTACACACTAACACACTATACACAATGTACACACTATACACACTAACACACTATACACAATGTACACACTATACACAATGTACACACTACACACACTAACACAATATACACAATGTACACACTATACACAATGTACACACTACCACACTATACACAATGTACACACTATACACAATGTACACACTACCACACTATACATACTAACACACTATACACAATGTACACACTATACACAATGTACACACTAACAGAATATACACAATGTACACACTATACACAATGTACACACTAACACACTATACACACTAACACACTATACACAATGTAAACAGTATACACACTAACATACTATACACAATGTACACACTAACACACTATACACAATGTACACAATGTACACACTAACACACTATATACACTAACACACTATACACAATGTACACACTAATACACTATACACAATGTACACACTATACACAATGTACACACTAACATACTATACACAATGTACACACTAACACACTATACACAATGTACACACTATACACAATGTACACATTAACACACTATACACAATGTACACACTAATACACTATACACAATGTACACACTATACACAATGTACACACTAACACACTATACACAATGTACACACTATACACAATATACACACTAACACACTATACACAATGCACACACTAACACACTTTACACAATGTATACACTATATACAATGTATACACTAACACACCATGCACAATGTACACACTAACACACTGTGAACAATGTACACTAACACTATGCACAATGTACACACTATACACACTAACACAGTATATACAATGTACACACTAACACACTATACACAATGTACACACTAACACACTATACACACTAACACACTATACACAATGTACACACTATACACAATGTACACACTAACAGTCTATACACAATGTACACACTATACACAATGTACACACTACCACACTATGCACACTAACACACTATACACAATGTACACACTATACACACTATACACAATGTACACACTATACACACTAACACACTATAAACAATGTACACACTATACACAATGTACACACTACCACACTATATACACTAACACACTATACACAATGTACACACTAACACACTATACACAATGTACACACTACACAAACTAACACACTATACACAATGTACACACTATACACAATGTACACACTATACACACTACCACACTATACACAATGTACACACTACCACACTATACATACTAACACACTATACACAATGTACACACTATACACAATGTACACACTAACAGACTATACACAATGTACACACTATACACAATGTACACACTATACACACTAACACACTATACACAATAACATACTATACACAATGTACACACTAACACACTATACACAATGTACACAATGTACACACTAACACACTATATACACTAACACACTATACACAATGTACACACTAATACACTATACACAATGTACACACTATACACAATGTACACACTAACATACTAACATACTATACACAATGTACACACTAACACACTATATACACATTACACACTATACACAATCTACACACTAATACACTATACACAATGTACACACTATACACAATGTACACACTAACACACTATACACAATGCACACACTAACACACTTTACACAATGTATACACTATATACAATGTATACACTAACACACCATGCACAATGTACACACTAACACACTGTGAACAATGTACACTAACACTATGCACAATGTACACACTATACACACTAACACAGTATATACAATGTACACACTAACACACTATACACATTGTACACACTAACACACTAGGCACAATGTACACACTAATACACAATGTACACACTAACATACTATACAGAATGTACACACTAACACACTATGAACAATGTACACACTAACTCACTATGCACAATGTACACACTAACACACTATACGCAATGTACACACAATGCACAATATACATACTAACACACTATACACAATGTACACACTAACACACTATACAGACTAACACACTATACACAATGTACACACTAACACACTATACACAAAGTACACAATAACACACTTTACACAATGTATACACTATACACAATGTACACACTAACATACTATGCACAATGTACACACTAACAAACTATGCACAATGTACTCACTAACCCACTATAAATAATGTACACACTAACACTATGCACAATGTACACACTAACACACTAACACACTATGCACAATGAACACACTAACACACTATACACAATGTACACACTAACACACTATACACAATGTACACATTATACACAATGTACACACTAACACACTATACATACTAACATACTATACACAATGTACACATTATACACACTAACACACTATACACAATGTACACATTATACACAATGTACACACTAACACACAATACACACTAACACACTATACACAATGTACACATTATACACAATGTACACACTAAAACACTATACATACTAACATACTATACACAATGTACACACTATACACAATGTACACACTAACACACTATACACACTAACACACTATACACAATGTACACACTATACGCAATGTACACACTATGCACAATATACATACTAACACACTATACACAATGTACAGACTAACACACTATACAGACTAACACACTATACACAATGTACACACTAACACACTTTACACAATGTATACACTATACACAATGTACACACTAACATACTATGCACAATGTACACACTAACCCACTATAAATAATGTACACACTAACACTATGCACAATGTACACACTAACACACTAACACACTATGCACAATGTAGACACTATCACACTATACACAATGTACACACTAACAAACTATACACAATGTACACACTATACACAATGTACGCACTAACACACTATACACAATGTACACACTAACAAACTATACACACTAACACACTATACACAATGTACACATTATACACAATGTACACACTAGCACACTATACATACTAACATACTATACACAATGTACACACTATACACAATGTACACACTATACACAAGGTACACACTAACAAGCTATATGCACTAATACACTATACACAATGTACACACTATACACAAAGGAACACACTAACACACTTTATACATTGTATATACTATATACAATGTATACACTAACACACTTTGCACAATGTAAACACTATACACACTATGCACAATGTACACACTATACACACTAACACAGTAAATACAATGTATACACTAACACACTATACAAAATGTACACACTAACACACTATGCACAATGTACACACTAACACACCATGCACAATGTACACACTAACACACTACACACAATGTACACACTAACACACTATACACAATGTACACACTAACACACTATACATACTAACACACTATACGCAATGTACACACTAACACACTATACACAATGTACACACTAACACACTTTACACAATGTATACACTATACACAATGTACACACTAACACACTTTACACAATGTATACACTATGCACAATGTACACACTAACATACTATGCACAGTGTACACACTAACACACTATACAAAATGTACACACTAACACACTTTACACAATGTATACACTATACACAATGTACACACTAACACACTTTACACAATGTATACACTATGCACAATGTACACACTAACATACTATGCACAATGTACACACTATGCACAATGTACACACTAACACACTATACATAATGTACACACTAACACTATGCACAATGTACACACTAACACACTATACACAATGCACACAGTAACACACTATGCACAATGTACACACTATACACAATGTACACACTAACACACTATTCACAATGTACACACTAACACACTATAAACAATGTACACACTAACACTTTACACAATGTACACACTATACACATTAACACACTATGAATATTGTACACAATAACACACTATACACAATGTACACACTAACACACTATGCACAATGTACACACTAACACACTATGCACAATGTACACACTAACATATTATACACAATGTACACACTAAAACACTATACACAATGTACACACTATGCACAATATACATACTAACACACTATACACAATGTACACACTAACACACTATACAGACTAACACACTAAACACAATGTACACACTAACACACTATACACAATGTACACACTAACACACTTTACACAATGTATACACTATACACAATGTACACACTATGCACAATGTACACACTAACATACTATGCACAATCTACACACTAACACACTATACACAATGCACACAGTAACACACTATGCACAATGTACACACTAACACATTATACACAATGTACACACTAGCACACTATGCACAATGTACACACTATACACAATGTACACACTAACACACTATTCACAATGTACACACTAACACACTATAAACAATGTACACACTAACACTTTACACAATGTACACACTATACACACTAACACACTATGAATAATGTACACAATAACACACTATACACAATGTACACACTAACACACTATACACAATGTACACACTAACACACTATGCACAATGTACACACTAACATATTATACACAATGTACACACTAACACAATGTACACACTATGCACAATATACATACTAACACACTATACACAATGTACACACTAACACACTATACATACTAAAACACTTTACACAATGTACACACTAACACACTATACAGACTAACACACTATACACAATGTACACACTAACACACTATACACAATGTACACACTATGCACAATGTACACACTAACATACTATGCACAATCTACACACTAACACACTATACACAATGTACACACTAACACACTATACATAATGTACACACTAACACTATGCACAATGTACACACTAACACACTATACACAATGTACACACTAACACACTATGCACAATTTACATACTAACACACTATACACAATGTACACACTAACACACTATGCACACACTAACACACTATACACAATGTACACACTAACACACTATATACACTATACACAATGTACACACTATACACAATGTACACATTATACACAATGTACACACTAACATACTATACACAATGTACACACTAACACACTATACACAATGTACACACTAACACACTTTACACAATGTACACACTATACACACTAACACACTATGAATAATGTACACAATAACACACTATACACAATGTACACACTAACATACTATACAGAATGTACACACTAACACACTATCCACAATGTACACACTAACACACTATACACAATGTACAGAGTATGCACAATATACATACTAACACACTATACACAATGTACACACTAACACACTATACAGACTAACACACTATACACAATGTACACACTAAGGAACTTAACACAATGTATACACTATACACAATGTACACACTATGCACAATGTACACACTAACATACTATGCACAATGTACACACTAACACACTATGCACAATGTACACACTAACACACTATACATAATGTACACACTAACACTATGCACAATGTACACACTAACACACTATACACAATGTACACACTAACACACTATACACACTAACACACTATGCACAATGTACACACTAACACACTATACACAATATACACACTAACACCCTATGCACAATGGACACACTATACACAATGTACACACTAACACACTATACACAATGTACACACTATACACAATGTACACACTAACAACTATACACAATGTACACACTATACACAATGTACACACTAACACACTATACACACGAACACAATGTACACATTATACACAATGTACACACTAACACACTATACATACTATACACAATGAACACACTAACACACTATACACAATGTACACACTATACACAATGTACACACTAACACACTATACACAATGTACACACTAACACACTATACACAATGTACACACTAACACACTATACACAATGTACACACTATACACACTAAACACTACACACAATTACACACTATACACAATGAACACACTATATAAACAAAGGAACACACTAACACACTTTACACAATGTATACACTATATACAATGTATACAATAACACACCATGCACAATGTACACACTAACACACTATGCACAATGAACACACTAACACACTATGCACAATGTACACACTATACACACTAACACACTATACACAATGTACACATTATACACAATGTACACACTAGCACACTATACATACTAACATACTATACACAATGTACACACTATACACAATGTACACACTAACACTATACACAATGTACACACTAACACACTATACGCACTAACACACTATACACAATGTACACACTATACACAAAGGAACACACTAACACACTTTATACATTGTATATACTATATACAATGTATACACTAACACACTTTGCACAATGTACACACTATACACACTAACACAGTATATACAATGTACACACTAACACACTATACACAATGTACACACTATGCACAATGTACACACTAACACACTATGCACAATGTACACACGAACACACTATACACAATGTACACACTAACACACTATGCACAATGTACACACTAACACACTATACACAATGTACACACTAACACACTATACACACTAACACACTATACACAATGTACACACTAACACACTATACACAATGAACACACTAACACACTTTACACAATGTATACACTATACACAATGTATACACTAACACACTTTACACAATGTATACACTATGCACAATGTACACACTAACATACTATGCACAATGTACACACTAACACATTATACAAAATGTACACACTAACACACTTTACACAATGTATACACTATACACAATGTACACACTAACACACTTTACACAATGTATACACTATGCACAATGTACACACTAACATACTATGCACAATGTACACACTATGCACAATGTACACACTAACACACTATACATAATGTACACACTAACACTATGCACAATGTACACACTAACACACTATACACAATGCACACAGTAACACACTATGCACAATGTACACACTAACACATTATACACAATGTACACACTAACACACTATGCACAATGTACACACTATACACAATGTACACACTAACACACTATTCACAATGTACACACTAACACACTATACAAAATGTACACACTAACACTTTACACAATGTACACAATAACACACTATACACAATGTACACACTAACACACTATGCACAATGTACACACTATACACAATGTACACACTAACACACTATACACAATGTACACACTAACACACTATACACAATGTACACACTATGCACAATATACATACTAACACACTATATACAATGTACACACTAACACACTATACAGACTAACACACTATACACAATGTACACACTAACACACTATACACAATGTACACACTAACACACTTTACACAATGTATACACTATACACAATGTACACACTATGCACAATGTACACACTAACATACTATGCACAATCTACACACTAACACACTATGCACAATGTACACACAAACACACTATACATAATGTACACACTAACACTATGCACAATGTACACACTAACACACTATGCACAATTTACATACTAACACACTATACACAATGTACACACTAACACACTATGCACACACTAATACACTATACACAATGTACACACTATACACAATGTACACACTAACACACTATACACACTATACACAATGTACACACTATACACAATGTACACATTATACACAATGTACACATTATACACAATGTACACACTAACACACTATACATACTAACATACTATACACAATGTACACACTAACACACTATACACAATGTACACACTAACACACTTTACACAATGTACACACTATACACACTATGAATAATGTACACAATAACACACTATACACAATGTACACACTAACATACTATACAGAATGTACACACTAACACACTATGCACAATGTACACACTAACACACTATACACAATGTACAGAGTATGCACAATATACATACTAACACACTATACACAATGTACACACTAAGGCACTTAACACAATGTATACACTATACACAATGTACACACTATGCACAATGTACACAATAACATACTATGCACAATGTACACACTAACACACTATGCACAATGTACACACTAACACACTATACATAATGTACACACTAACACTATGCACAATGTACACACTAACACACTATACACAATGTACACACTAACACACTATACACACTAACACACTATGCACAATGTACACACTAACACACTATACACAATATACACACTAACACCCTATGCACAATGGACACACTATACACAATGTACACACTAACACACTATACACAATGTACACACTATACACAAAGTACACACTAACAACTATACACAATGTACACACTATACACAATGTACACACTAACACACTATACACACTAATACACTATACACAATGTACACATTATACACAATGTACACACTAACACACTATACATACTATACACAATGTACACACTAACACACTATACACAATGTACACACTAACACACTATACACAATGTACACACTAACACACTATAAACAATGTACACACTATACACAATGTACACACTAACACACTATACACAATGTACACACTATACACACTAAACACTATACACAATGTACACACTATACACAATGAACACACTATATAAACAAAGGAACACACTAACACACTGTACACAATGTATATACTATATACAATGTACACAATAACACACCATGCACAATGTACACACTAACACACTATGCACAATGTACACACTATACACACAAACACAGTATATACAATGTACACACTAACACACTATACACAATGTACACACTAACACACTATGCACAATGTACACACTAACACACTATGCACAAAGTACAGACTAACACACTATGCACAAAGTGCACACTAACACACTATACACAATGTACACACTAACACACTATACAGAATGTACACACTAACACACTATGCACAATGTACACACTAACACACTATGCACAAAGTACACACTAACACACTATACACACTAACACACTATACATGATGTACACATTATACACAATGTACACACTAACACACTATACATACTATACACAATGTACACACTAACACACTATACACAATGTACACACTAACACACTATACACAATGTACACACTAACACACTATACATAATGTACACACTAACACTATGCACAATGTACACACTAACACACTATACACAATGTACACACTAACACACTATGCACAATTTACATACTAACACACTATACACAATGTACACACTAACACACTATGCACACACTAACACACTATACACAATGTACACACTAACACACTATACACACTATACACAATGTACACACTATACACAATGTACACATTATACACAATGTACACAATAACACACTATACATACTAACATACTATACACAATGTACACACTAACAAACTATACACAATGTACACACTAACACACTTTACACAATGTACACACTATACACACTAACACACTATGAATAATGTACACAATAACACACTATACACAATGTACACACTAACATACTATACAGAATGTACACACTAACACACTATGCACAATGTACACACTAACACACTATACACAATGTACAGAGTATGCACAATATGCATACTAACACACTATACACAACGTACACACTAACACACTATACAGACTAACACACTATACACAATGTACACACTAAGGAACTTAACACAATGTATACACTATACACAATGTACACACTATGCACAATGTGCACACTAACATACTATGCACAATGTACACACTAACACACTATGCACAATGTACACACTAACACACTATACAAAATGTACACACTAACACTATGCACAATGTACACACTAACACACTATACACAATGTACACACTAACACACTATACACACTAACACACGATGCACAATGTACACACTAACACACTATACACAATATACACACTAACACCCTATGCACAATGGACACACTATACACAATGTACACACTAACACACTATACACAATGTACACACTATACACAATGTACACACTAACAACTATACACAATGTACACACTATACACAATGTACACACTAACACACTATACACATGAACACAATGTACACATTATACACAATGTACACACTAACACACTATACATACTATACACAATGAACACACTAACACACTATACACAATGTACACACTATACACAATGTACACACTAACACACTATACACAATGTACACACTAACACACTATAAACAATGTACACACTATACACAATGTACACACTAACACACTATACACAATGTACACTTTATACACACTAAACACTATACACAATGAACACACTATACACAATGAACACACTATATAAACAAAGGAACACACTAACACACTTTACACAATGTATACACTATATACAATGTATACAATAACACACCATGCACAATGTACACACTATGCACAATGTACACACTAACACACTATGCACAATGTACACACTATACACACTAACACACTATACACAATGTACACATTATACACAATGTACACACTAGCACACTATACATACTAACATACTATACACAATGTACACACTATACACAATGTACACACTAACACTATACACAATGTACACACTATACGCACTAACACACTATACACAATGTACACACTATACACAAAGGAACACACTAACACACTTTATACATTGTATATACTATATACAATGTATACAATAACACACTTTGCACAATGTACACACTATACACACTATGCACAATGTACACACTATACACACTAACACAGTATATACAATGTACACACTAACACACTATACACAATGTACACACTAACACACTATGCACAATATACACACTAACACACTATGCACAATGTACACACGAACACACTATACACAATGTACACACTAACACACTATGCACAATGTACACACTAACACACTATACACACTAACACACTATACACACTAACACACTATACACAATGTACACACTAACACACTTTACACAATGTATACACTATACACAATGTACACACTAACACACTTTACACAATGTATACACTATGCACAATGTACACACTAACATACTATGCACAATGTACACACTAACACATTATACAAAATGTACACACTAACACACTTTACACAATGTATACACTATGCACAATGTACACACTAACATACTATGCACAATGTACACACTAACACATTATACAAAATGAACACACTAACACACTTTACACAATGTATACACTATACACAATGTACACACTAACACACTTTACACAATGTATACACTATGCACAATGTACACACTAACATACTATGCACAATGTACACACTATGCACAATGTACACACTAACATACTATACATAATGTACACACTAACACTATGCACAATGTACACACTAACACACTATACACAATGCACACAGTAACACACTATGCACAATGTACACACTAACACATTATACATAATGTACACACTAACACACTATGCACAATGTACACACTATACACAATGTACACACTAACACACTATTCCCAATGTACACACTAACACACTATACACAATGTACACACTAACACTTTACACAATGTACACAATAACACACTGTACACAATGTACACACTAACACACTATGCACAATGTACACACTAACACACTATGCACAATGTACACACTAACAAATTATACACAATGTACACACTAACACACTATACACAATGTACACACTATGCACAATATACATACTAACACACTATACACAATGTACACACTAACACACTATACAGACTAACACACTAGACACAATGTACACACTAACACACTATACACACTAACACACTTTACACAATGTATACACTATACACAATGTACACACTATGCACAATGTACACACTAACATACTATGCACAATCTACACACTAACACACTATGCACAATGTACACACTAACACACTATACATAATGTACACACTAACACTATGCACAATGTACACACTAACACACTATACACAATGTACACATTAACACACTATGCACAATTTACATACTAACACACTATACACAATGTACACACTAACACACTATGCACACACTAATACACTATACACAATGTACACATTATACACAATGTACACACTAACACACTATACATACTAACATACTATACACAATGTACACACTAACACACTATACACAATGTACACACTAACACACTTTACACAATGTACACACTATACAAACTAACACACTATGAATAATGTACACAATAACACACTATACACAATGTACACACTAACATACTATACAGAATGTACACACTAACACACTATGCACAATGTACACACTAACACACTATACACAATGTACAGAGTATGCACAATATACATACTAACACACTATACACAATGTACACACTAACACACTATACAGACTAACACACTATACACAATGTACACACTAAGGAACTTAACACAATGTATACACTATACACAATGTACACACTATGCACAATGTACACACTAACATACTATGCACAATGTACACACTAACAAACTATGCACAATGTACACACTAACACACTATACATAATGTACACACTAACACTATGCACAATGTACACACTAACACACTATACACAATGTACACACTAACACACTATACACACTAACACACTATGCACAATGTACACACTAACACACTATACACAATGTACACACTATACACAATGTACACACTAACAACTATACACAATGTACACACTATACACAATGTACACACTAACACACTATACACACTAACACACTATACACAATGTACACATTATACACAATGTACACACTAACACACTATACATACTATACACAATGTACACACTAACACACTATACACAATGTACACACTAACACACTATACACAATGTACACACTAACACACTATAAACAATGTACACACTATACACAATGTACACACTATACACACTAAACACTATACACAATGTACACACTATACACAATGAACACACTATATAAACAAAGGAACACACTAACACACTTTACACAATGTATACACTATATACAATGTACACAATAATACACCATGCACAATGTACACACTAACACACTATGCACAATGTACACACTATACACACAAACACAGTATATACAATGTACACACTAACACACTAACACACTATGCACAATGTACACACTATGAACAATGTACACACTAACACACTAAGCACAAAGTACACACTAACACACTATGCACAAAGTACACACTAACACACTATACACAATGTACACACTAACACACTATACACAATGTACACACTAACACACTATGCACAATGTACACACAAACACAGTATATACAATGTACACACTAACACACTATACACAATGTACACACTAACACACTATGCACAATGTACACACTAACACACTATGCACAATGTACACACTAACACACTATGCACAAAGTACACACTAACACACTATGCACAAGTGCACACTAACACACTATACACAATGTACACACTAACACACTATACAGAATGTACACACTAACACACTATGCACAATGTACACACTAACACACTATGCACAAAGTACACACTAACACACTATACACACTAACACAATATACACAATGTACACATTATACACACTATACATACTATACACAATGTACACACTAACACACTATACACAATGTACACACTAACACACTATACACAATGTACACACTAACACACTATACATAATGTACACACTAACACTATGCACAATGTACACACTAACACACTATACACAATGTACACACTAACACACTATGCACAATTTACATACTAACACACTATACACAATGTACACACTAACACACTATGCACACACTAACACACTATACACAATGTACACACTAACACACTATACACACTATACACAATGTACACACTATACACAATGTACACATTATACACAATGTACACACTAACACACTATACATACTAACATACTATACACAATGTACACACTAACAAACTATACACAATGTACACACTAACACACTTTACACAATGTACACACTATACACACTAACACACTATGAATAATGTACACAATAACACACTATACACAATGTACACACTAACATACTATACAGAATGTACACACTAACACACTATGCACAATGTACACACTAACACACTATACACAAAGTACAGAGTATGCACAATATGCATACTAACACACTATACACAATGTACACACTAACACACTATACACAATGTACACACTAACACACTATGCACAATGTACACACTAACACACTATGCACAATGTACACACTAAGGAACTTAACACAATGTATACACTATACACAATGTACACACGATGCACAATGTGCACACTAACATACTATGCACAATGTACACACTAACACACTATGCACAATGTACACACTAACACACTATACATAATGTACACACTAACACTATGCACAATGTACACACTAACACACTATACACAATGTACACACTAACACACTATACACACTAACACACTATGCACAATGTACACACTAACACACTATACACAATATACACACTAACACCCTATGCACAATGGACACACTATACACAATGTACACACTATACACAATGTACACACTAACAACTATACACAATGTACACACTATACACAATGTACACACTAACACACTATACACACGAACACAATGTACACATTATACACAATGTACACACTAACACACTATACATACTATACACAATGTACACACTAACACACTATACACAATGTACACACTAACACACTATACACAATGTACACACTAACACACTATAAACAATGTACACACTATACACAATGTACACACTAACACACTATACACAATGTACACACTATACACACTAAACACTATACACAATGTACACACTATACACAATGAACACACTATATAAACAAAGGAACACACTAACACACTTTACACAATGTATACACTATATACAATGTACACAATAACACACCATGCACAATGTACACACTAACACACTATGCACAATGTACACACTATACACAATGTACACACTAACACACTATGCACAATGTACACACTAACACACTATGCACAATGTACACACTATGCACAATGTACACACTAACACACTAAGCACAAAGTACACACTAACACACTATGCACAAAGTACACACTAACACACTATACACAATGTACACACTAACAGACTATACAGAATGTACACACTAACACACTATGCACAATGTACACACTAACACACTATGCACAAAGTACACACTAACACACTATGCACAAAAAGTACACACTAACACACTACACAATGTACACACTAACACACTATACAGAATGTACACACTAACACACTATGCACAATGTACACACTAACACACTATGCACAATGTACACACTAACACACTATACACAATGTACAGAGTATGCACAATATACATACTAACACACTATACACAATGTACACACTAACACACTATACAGACTAACACACTATACACAATGTACACACTAAGGAACTTAACACAATGTATACACTATACACAATGTACACACCATGCACAATGTACACACTAACATACTATGCACAATGTACACACTAACACACTATGCACAATGTACACACTAACACACTATACATAATGTACACACTAACACTATGCACAATGTACACACTAACACACTATACACAATGTACACACTAACACACTATACACACTAACACACTATGCACAATGTACACACTAACACACTATACACAATATACACACTAACACCCTATGCACAATGGACACACTATACACAATGTACACACTAACACACTATACACAATATACACACTATACACAATGTACACACTATACACAATGTACACACTAACACACTATACACACTAACACACTATACACAATGTACACATTATACACAATGTACACACTAACACACTATACATACTATACACAATGTACACACTAACACACTATACACAATGTACACACTAACACACTATAAACAATGTACACACTATACACAATGTACACACTAACACACTATACACAATGTACACACTATACACACTAAACACTATACACAATGTACACACTATACACAATGAACACACTATATAAACAAAGGAACACACTAACACACTTTACACAATGTATACACTATATACAATGTACACACTAACACACCATGCACAATGTACACACTAACACACTATGCACAATGTACACACTATACACACAAACACAGTATATACAATGTACACACTAACACACTATACACAATGTACACACTAACACACTATGCACAATGTACACACTATGCACAATGTACACACTAACACACTAAGCACAAAGTACACACTAACACACTATGCACAAAGTACACACTAACACACTATACACAATGTACACACTAACACACTATACAGAATGTACACACTAACACACTATATACAATGTACACACTAACACACTATGCACAAAGTACACACTAACACACTATGCACAAAGTACACACTAACACACTACACAATGTACACACTAACACACTATACAGAATGTACACACTAACACACTATGCACAATGTACACAGTAACACACTATGCACAATGTACACACTAACACACTATACACAATGTACACACTATGCACAATATACATACTAACACACTATACACAATGTACACACTACACACACTAACACATTATACACAATGTACACACTAACATTTTACACAATGTATACACTATACACAATGTACACACTATGCACAATGTACACACTAAAATACTATGCACAATGTACACACTAACACACTATACATAATGTACACACAAACACTATGCACAATGTACACACTAACACACTATACACAATGTACACACTAACACACTATACACACTAACACACTATGCACAATGTAAACACTATACACAATGTACACACTAACACACTATGCACAATGTACACACTATACACAATAACACACTATTCACAATGTACACACTAACACACTATACACAATGTACACACTAACACACTTTACACAATGTACACACTATACACACTAACACACTATGAATAATGCACACAATAACACACTATAAACAATGTACAAACTACCACGCTATGCACAATGTACACACTAACACACTATGCACAATGTACACACTAACACTATGCACAATGTACACACTAACACACCATACACAATGTACACACTATGCACAATGTACACACTAACATACTATACATAATGTACACACTAACACACTATGCACAATGTACGCACTAACCACAATATACACAGTGTACACACTAACACACTATACATAATGTACACACTAACATACTATATACACTAACACACTATGCACAATGTATACACTAACACACTATACAGAATGTACAAACTAACACACTATACATAATGTATACACTAACACACTATGCACAATGTATACATAATGTATACACTAACACACTGTACACAATGTACACACTAACACACTATGCACAATGTATACACTAACACTACACATAAGGTATACACTAACACACTATGCACAATGTATACAGTAAAACACTATACATATTGTATACACTAACACACTATACACAATGTATACACTAACACACTATGCACAATGTATACACTAACACACTATACACAATGTTCACACTAAGACACTATACATAATGTATACACTAACACACTATGCACAATGTATACACTAAGACTATGCACAATGTATACACTTACACTATACAAAATGTACACACTATGCACACACTAACACACTATGCACAATGTATACACTAACACACTATACATAATGTATACACTAACACACTATACACAATATATACACTAACACACTATACATAATGTATACACTAACACACTATGCACAATGTATACACTAACACAGTATACATAATGTATAGACTAACACACTATACACAATGTATACACAAACACACTATGCACAATGTACACACTAACACACTATACACAATGTACACACTAACACACTATGCACAATGTACACACTAACACACTATGCACAATGTACACACTATGCACAATGAACACACTAACACGCTATGCACAATGTACACAAAAACACGCTATACACAATGTACACACTAACACGCTATGCACAATGTACACACTAACACGCTATGCACAATGTACACACTAACACGCTATGCACAATGTACACACTAGCATGTATACACTAACACACTCTACACAATGTACAAACTAACACACTATACACAATGTACACATTAACACTATGCACAATGTATAAACTAACACACTATGCACAATGTACAGACTAACACACTATGCACAATGTACACACTAACATGTATACACTAACACACTATACACAATGTATACACTAACACTATGCAAAATGTATACACTAACACACTATGCACAATGTACACAATAAGCACAATGTACACACTAACATGTATACACTAACACACTATACACAATGTACACACTATACACAATGTGCACAGTAACATGCTATACACAATGTATACACTAACACTATGCACAATGTATACACTAACACACTATGCACAATGTACACACAAACATGTTTAAACTCACGCACTATACACAATGTACACACTATGCATACACTAACACACTATGCACAATGTATACACTAACACACTATACATAATGTATACACTAACACACTATACACAATATATACACTAACACACTATACATAATGTATACACTAACACACTATGCACAATGTATACACTAACATAGCATACATAATGTATAGACTAACACACTATACACAATGTATACACTAACACACTATACACAATGTACACACTAACACACTATGCACAATGTACACACTAACACACTATACACAATGTACATACTAACACACTGTGCACAATGTACACACTATGCACAATGAACACACTAACACGCTATGCACAATGTACACAAAAACACGCTATATACAATGTACACACTAACACGCTATGCACAATGTACACACTAACAAGCTATGCACAATGTACACACTAACATGCTATGCACAATGTACACACTAGTATGTATACACTAACACACTATACACAATGTACAAACTAACACACTATACACAATGTACACACTAACACTATGCACAATGTATACACTAACACACTATGCACAATGTACAGACTAACACACTATGCACAATGTACACACTAACATGTATACACTAACACACTATACACAATGTACACACTAACACTATGCACAATGTATACACTAACACACTATGCACAATGTACACACTATGCACAATGTACACACTAACATGTATACACTAACACACTATACACAATGTACACACTAACACTATGCACAATGTATACACTAACACACTATGCACAATGTACACACTATGCACAATGTACACACTAACATGTATACACTAACACACTATGCACAATGTATACAAACAGCGGTAATTACACACAGCATGGTGTGCAGCATGTATACACTAACACACTACACAGCATGTATACACTAACACACTATGCAGCATGTATACACTAACACACTATGCAGCATGTATACACTAACACACTATGCACAATGTACACACTAACACACTATACACAATGTATACACGAACACTTTATACACAATGTATACACTAACACACTATGCACAATGTATACACTAACACACTATGCACAATGTATACACTAACACACTATGCACAATGTATACAAACAGCAGTACTCTCACTCACACACAGCATGGTGTGCAGCATGTATACACTAACACACTATACACAAACAGCGGTACTCTCACTCACACACAGCATGTATACACTAACACACTATGCACAATGTACACACTAACACACTATGCACAATGTACACACTATACACAATGTATACACTAAGACATTATACACAATGTATACACTAACACACTATGCACAATGTATACAAACAGCGGTAATTACACACAGCATGGTGTGCAGCATGTATACACTAACACACTATGCAGCATGTATACACTAACACACTATGCAGCATGTATACACTAACACACTATGCACAAACAGCGGTACTCTCACTCACACACAGCATGGTGTGCAGCATGTACACACTATACAGAAACAGCGGTACTCTCAATCACACACAGCATGTATACACTAACACACTATACACAAACAGCGGTACTCTCACTCACACACAGCATGTATACACTAACACACTATGCACAATGCATACACTAACACACTATGCACAATGTACACACTATACACAATGTATACACTAACACATTATACACAATGTATACACTAACACACTATGCACAATGTATACAAACAGCGGTACTCACACACAGCATGGTGTGCAGCATGTATACACTAACACACTATGCAGCATGTATACACTAACGCACTATGCAGCATGTATACACTAACACACTATGCACAATGTATACACTAACACACTATGCACAAACAGCGGTACTCTCACTCACACACAGCATGGTGTGCAGCATGTATACACTAACACACTATACAGAATATATACACTAACACACTATACACAATATATACACTAACACACTATACACAATATATACACTAACAAACTATGCACAAACAGAGGTACTCTCACTCACACACAGCATGTATACACTAACACACTATGCACAATGTATACAAACAGCGGTAATTACACACAGCATGGTGTGCAGCATGTATACACTAACACACTACACAGCATGTATACACTAACACACTATGCAGCATGTATACACTAACACACTATGCAGCATGTATACACTAACACACTATGCACAATGTACACACTAACACACTATACACAATGTATACACGAACACTTTATACACAATGTATACACTAAAACACTATGCACAATGTATACACTAACACACTATGCACAATGTATACACTAAAACACTATGCACAATGTATACAAACAGCGGTACTCACACACAGCATGGTGTGCAGCATGTATACACTAACACACTAGACACAAACAGTGGTACTCTCACTCACACACAGCATTGTATGCACTAACACACTATGCACAATGTATACACTAACACACTATACACAAACAGCGGTACTCTCACTCACACACAGCATGTATACACTAACACACTATACACAATGTATACACTAACACACTATGCAGCATGTATACACTAACACACTATACACAATGTATACACTAACACACTATGCACAAACAGCGGTACTCTCACTCACACACAGCATGTATACACTAACACACTATACACAATGTATACACTAACACACTATACACAATGTATACACTAACACACTATGCACAAACAGCGGTACTCTCACTCACACACAGCATGTATACACTAACACACTATACACAATGTATACACTAACACACTATGCAGCATGTATACACTAACACACTATGCAGCATGTATACACTAACACACTATGCAGCATGTATACACTAACACACTATGCACAAACAGCGGTACTCTCACTCACACACAGCATGTATACACTAACACACTATACACAATGTATACACTAACACACTATGCAGCATGTATACACTAACACACTATGCAGCATGTATACACTAACACACTATGCAGCATGTTTACACTAACACACTATGCACAAACAGCGGTACTCTCACTCACACACAGCATGGTGTGCAGCATGAATACACTAACACACTATACACAAACAGAGGTACTCTCACTCACACACAGCATGTATACACTAACACACTATACACAAACAGAGGTACTCTCACTCACACACAGCATGTATACACTAACACACTATGCACAAACAGAGGTACTCTCACTCACACACAGCATGTATACACTAACACACTATACACAAACAGATGTACTCTCACTCACACACAGCATGTATACACTAACACACTATGCAGCATGTATACACTAACACACTATACACAAACAGCGGTACGCTCACTCACACACAGCATGGTGTGCAGCATGTATACACTAACACACTATGCACAATGTATACACTAACACACTATACACAAACAGCGGAACTCTCACTCACACACAGCATGTATACACTAACACACTATACACAATGTTTACACTAACACACTATGCACAAACAGCGGTACTCTCACTCACACACAGCATGGTGTGCAGCATGTATACACTAACACACTATACACAAACAGAGGTACTCTCACTCACACACAGCATGTATACACTAACACACTATACACAAACAGAGGTACTCTCACTCACACACAGCATGGTGTGCAGCATGTATACACTAACACACTATGCACAAACAGAGGTACTCTCACTCACACACAGCATGTATACACTAACACACTATGCACAATGTTTACACTAACACACTATGCACAAACAGCGGTACTCTCACTCACACACAGCATGTTTACACTAACACACTATGCACAATGTTTACACTAACACACTATGCACAATGTATACACTAACACACTATGCACAAACAGCGGTACTCTCACTCACACACAGCATGGTGTGCAGAATGTATACACTAACACACTATACACAATATATACACTAACACACTATGCACAAACAGAGGTACTCTCACTCACACACAGCATGTATACACTAACACACTATACACAAACAGAGGTACTCTCACTCACACACAGCATGTATACACTAACACACTATACACAATATATACACTAACACACTATGCACAAACAGAGGTACTCTCACTCACACACAGCATGTATACACTAACACACTATACACAAACAGAGGTACTCTCACTCACACACAGCATGTATACACTAACACACTATGCAGCATGTATACACTAACACACTATACACAAACAGCGGAACTCTCACACACACAGCATGTATACACTAACACACTATGCACAAACAGCGGTACTCTCACTCACACACAGCATGTTTACACTAACACACTATGCACAAACAGCGGTACTCTCACTCACACACAGCATGTTTACACTAACACACTATGCACAAACAGCGGTACTCTCACTCACACACAGCATGTTTACACTAACACACTATGCACAATGTATACACTAACACACTATGCACAAACAGCGGTACTCTCACTCACACACAGCATGGTGTGCAGCATGTATACACTAACACACTATACACAATATATACACTAACACACTATGCACAATGTTTACACTAACACACTATGCACAATGTATACACTAACACACTATGCACAAACAGCGGTACTCTCACTCACACACAGCATGTATACACTAACACACTATGCACAAACAGAGGTACTCTCACTCACACACAGCATGTATACACTAACACACTATGCACAATGTATACACTAACACACTATGCAGCATGTATACACTAACACACTATGCACAAACAGCGGTACTCTCACTCACACACAGCATGTATACACTAACACACTATACACAAACAGAGGTACTCTCACTCACACACAGCATGTATACACTAACACACTATACACAATGTTTACACTAACACACTATACACAATATATACACTAACACACATGCACAATATATACACTAACACACTATTCACAATATATACACTAACACACTATACACAATGTATACACTAACACACTATGCACAATGTGTACACTAACACACTATACACAAACAGCGGAACTCTCACTCACACACAGCATGTTTACACTAACACACTATACACAATGTTTACACTAACACACTATGCACAAACAGCGGTACTCACACACAGCATGGTGTGCAGCATGTATACACTAACACACTATGCACAAACAGAGGTACTCTCACTCACACACAGCATGTATACACTAACACACTATACACAAACAGAGGTACTCTCACTCACACACAGCATGTATACACTAACACACTATACACAAACAGCGGAACTCTCACTCTCACACAGCATGTATACACTAACACACTATACACAATGTACACAGTAACATGCTATACACAATGTATACACTAACACTATGCACAAGGTATACACTAACACACTATGCACAATGTACACACAAACATGTTTAAACTCACGCACTATACACAATGTACACACTATGCATACACTAACACACTATGCACAATGTATACACTAACACACTATACATAATGTATACACTAACACACTATACACAATATATACACTAACACACTATACATAATGTATACACTAACACACTATGCACAATGTATACACTAACATAGTATACATAATATATAGACTAACACACTATACACAATGTATACACAAACACACTATGCACAATGTATACACTAACACACTATACACAATGTACACACTAACACACTATGCACAATGTACACACTAACACACTATACACAATGTACATACTAACACACTGTGCACAATGTACACACTATGCACAATGAACACACTAACACGCTATGCACAATGTACACAAAAACACGCTATATACAATGTACACACTAACACGCTATGCACAATGTACACACTAACAAGCTATGCACAATGTACACACTAACATGCTATGCACAATGTACACACTAGCATGTATACACTAACACACTATACACAATGTACACACTAACACACTATACATAATGTACACACTAACACTATGCACAATGTATACACTAACACACTATGCACAATGTACAGACTAACACACTATGCACAATGTACACACTAACATGTATACACTAACACACTATACACAATGTACACACTAACACTATGCACAATGTATACACTAACACACTATGCACAATGTACACACTATGCACAATGTACACACTAACATGTATACACTAACACACTATACACAATGTACACACTAACACTATGCACAATGTATACACTAACACACTATGCACAATGTACACACTATGCACAATGTACACACTAACATGTATACACTAACACACTATACACAAAGTACACACTATACACAATGTGCACAGTAACATACTATAAACAATGTATACACTAACACTATGCACAATGTATACACTAACACACTATGCACAATGTACACACAAACATGTTTTAACTCACGCACTATACACAATGTACACACTAACACACTATACACAATGTACACACTAACACACTATATACAATGTATACACTAGCACTATGCACAATGTTTACACTAACACACTATGCACAATGTACACACTAACATGTATACACTAACACACTATACACAATATACACACTAACACACTATACATAATGTATACACTAACACACTATACACAATGTACATACTAACACACTATGCACAATATACACACTAACACACTATACACAATGTACACACTAACACACTATGCACAATGTTTACACTAACACACTGTGCACAATGTACACACTAACACACTATGCACAGTGTACTCACTAACACTATGCACAATGTACACACTACGCACAATGTATACACTAACACACTATACACAATGTACACACTAACACTTTACACAATGTACACACTAACACTATACACAATGTACACACTATGCACACACTAACACACTATACACAATGTAAACACTAACACACTACGCACAATGTATACACTAACACACTATACACAATGTATACACTAACACTATGCACAATGTATACACTAAAACACTATGCACAATGAACACACTAACACACTATGCACAATGTACACACTAACACTATACACAATGTATACACTAACACACTATGCACAATGTACACACTAACACACTATGCACAATGTATACACTAACACACTATACATAATGTATACACTAACACACTATGCACAATGTATACACTAACACATTATACACAATGTATACACTAATACACTATGCACAACGTATACAAACAGCGGTAATTACACACAGCATGGTGTGCAGCATGTATACACTAACACACTATACACAAACAGAGGTACTCTCACTCACACACAGCATGGTGTGCAGCATGTATACACTAACACACTATGCAGCATGTATACACTAACACACTATGCACAAACAGCGGTACTCTCACTCACACACAGTATGGTGTGCAACATGTATACACTAACACACTATACACAAACAGAGGTACTCTCACTCACACACAGCATGTATACACTAACACACTATGCAGCATGTATACACTAACACACTATGCACAAACAGCGGTACTCTAACTCACACACAGCATGTATACACTAACACACTATACACAATGTATACACTAACACAATATGCAGCATGTATACACTAACACACTATGCACAATGTATACACTAGCACACTATGCACAATGTATACAAACAGCGGTACTCACACACAGCATGGTGTGCAGCATGTATACTCTAACACACTATGCACAAGCAGCGGAACTCTCACTCACACACAGCATGGTGTGCAGCATGTATACACTAACACACTATACACAAACAGAGGTACTCTCACTCACACACAGCATGGTGTGCAGCATGTATACACTAACACACTATACACAAACAGAGGTACTCTCACTCACACACAGCATGTATACACTAACACACTATACACAAACAGAGGTACTCTCACTCACACACAACATGGTGTGCAGCATGTATACACTAACACACTATGCAGCATGTATACACTAACACTATGCACAAACAGCGGTACTCTCACTCATACACAGCACGGTGTGCAGCATGTATACACTAACACACTATACACAAACAGCGGTACTCTCACTCACACACAGCATGTATACACTAACACACTATGCACAAACAGCGGGACTCTCACTCACACACAGCATGTACACACTAACACACTATACACAAACAGAGGTACTCTCACTCACACACAGCATGGTGTGCAGCATGTATACACTAACACACTATGCAGCATGTATACACTAACACTATGCACAAACAGCGGTACTCTCACTCATACACAGCACGGTGTGCAGCATGTATACACTAACACACTATACACAAACAGCGGTACTCTCACTCACACACAGCATGTATACACTAACACACTATGCACAATGTATACAAACAGCGGTAATTACACACAGCATGGTGTGCAGCATGTATACACTAACACACTACACAGCATGTATACACTAACACACTATGCAGCATGTATACACTAACACACTATGCACAATGTACACACTAACACACTATACACAATGTATACACGAACACTTTATACACAATGTATACACTAACACACTATGCACAATGTATACACGAACACACTATGCACAATGTATACACTAACACACTATGCACAATGTATACAAACAGCAGTACTCTCACTCACACACAGCATGGTGTGCAGCATGTATACACTAACACACTATACACAAACAGCGGTACTCTCACTCACACACAGCATGTATACACTAACACACTATGCACAATGTATACACTAACACACTATGCACAATGTACACACTATACACAATGTATACACTAACACATTATACACAATGTATACACTAACACACTATGCACAATGTATACAAACAGCGGTAATTACACACAGCATGGTGTGCAGCATGTATACACTAACACACTATGCAGCATGTATACACTAACACACTATGCAGCATGTATACACTAACACACTATGCACAAACAGCGGTACTCTCACTCACACACAGCATGGTGTGCAGCATGTATACACTAACACACTATACAGAAACAGCTGTACTCTCACTCACACACAGCATGTATACACTAACACACTATACACAAACAGCGGTACTCTCACTCACACACAGCATGTATACACTAACACACTATGCACAATGCATACACTAACACACTATGCACAATGTACACACTATACACAATGTATACACTAACACATTATACACAATGTATACACTAACACACTATGCACAATGTATACAAACAGCGGTACTCACACACAGCATGGTGTGCGGCATGTATACACTAACACACTATGCAGCATGTATACACTAACGCACTATGCAGCATGTATACACTAACACACTATGCAGAATGTATACACTAACACACTATGCACAATGTACACACTAACACACTATACACAATGTATACACGAACACTTTATACACAATGTATACACTAACACACTATGCACAATGTATACACTAACACACTATGCACAATGTATACAAACAGCGGTACTCACACACAGCATGGTGTGCAGCATGTATACACTAACACACTAGGCACAAACAGTGGTACTCTCACTCACACACAGCATTGTATGCACTAACACACTATGCACAATGTATACACTAACACACTATACACAAACAGCGGTACTCTCACTCACACACAGCATGTATACACTAACACACTATACACAATGTTTACACTAACACACTATACACAATATATACACTAACACACTATGCACAATATATACACTAACACACTATTCACAATATATACACTAACACACTATACACAATGTATACACTAACACACTATGCACAATGTATACACTAACACACTATACACAATATATACACTAACACACTATGCACAATATATACACTAACACACTATTCACAATATATACACTAACACACTATACACAATGTATACACTAACACACTATACACAAACAGCGGAACTCTCGCTCACACACAGCATGTTTACACTAACACACTATACACAATGTTTACACTAACACACTATGCACAAACAGCGGTACTCACACACAGCATGGTGTGCAGCATGTATACACTAACACACTATACACAAACAGAGGTACTCTCACTCACACACAGCATGTATACACTAACACACTATACACAATGTTTACACTAACACACTATGCACAAACAGCGGAACTCTCACTCACACACAGCATGTTTACACTAACACACTATACACAATGTTTACACTAACACACTATGCACAAACAGCGGTACTCTCACTCACACACAGCATGTTTACACTAACACACTATGCACAAACAGCGGTACTCTCACTCACACACAGCATGGTGTGCAGCATGAATACACTAACACACTATACACAAACAGAGGTACTCTCACTCACACACAGCATGTATACACTAACACACTATACACAAACAGAGGTACTCTCACTCACACACAGCATGTATACACTAACACACTATGCACAAACAGAGGTACTCTCACTCACACACAGCATGTATACACTAACACACTATACACAAACAGAGGTACTCTCACTCACACACAGCATGTATACACTAACACACTATGCAGCATGTATACACTAACACACTATACACAAACAGCGGTACGCTCACTCACACACAGCATGTATACACTAACACACTATACACAATGTATACACTAACACACTATGCACAATGTATACACTAACACACTATGCACAATGTATACACTAACACACTATACACAAACAGCGGAACTCTCACTCACACACAGCATGGTGTGCAGCATGTATACACTAACACACTATACACAATGTATACACTAACACACTATGCACAATGTATACACTAACACACTATACACAATGTTTACACTAACACACTATGCACAAACAGCGGTACTCTCACTCACACACAGCATGGTGTGCAGCATGTATACACTAACACACTATGCACAAACAGAGGTACTCTCACTCACACACAGCATGTATACACTAACACACTATACACAAACAGAGGTACTCTCACTCACACACAGCATGTATACACTAACACACTATACACAATATATACACTAACACACTATGCACAAACAGAGGTACTCTCACTCACACACAGCATATATATACTAACACACTATACACAAACAGAGGTACTCTCACTCACACACAGCATGTATACACTAACACACTATGCAGCATGTATACACTAACACACTATACACAAACAGCGGAACTCTCACACACACAGCATGTATACACTAACACACTATGCACAAACAGCAGTACTCTCACTCACACACAGCATGTTTACACTAACACACTATGCACAAACAGCGGTACTCTCACTCACACACAGCATGTTTACACTAACACACTATGCACAAACAGCGGTACTCTCACTCACACACAGCATGTTTACACTAACACACTATGCACAATGTATACACTAACACACTATGCACAAACAGCGGTACTCTCACTCACACACAGCATGGTGTGCAGCATGTATACACTAACACACTATACACAATATATACACTAACACACTATGCACAATGTTTACACTAACACACTATGCACAATGTATACACTAACACACTATGCACAAACAGCGGTACTCTCACTCACACACAGCATGTATACACTAACACACTATGCACAAACAGAGGTACTCACACACAGCATGTATACACTAACACACTATGCACAATGTATACACTAACACACTATGCAGCATGTACACACTAACACACTATGCACAAACAGCGGTACTCTCACTCACACACAGCATGTATACACTAACACACTATACACAAACAGAGGTACTCTCACTCACACACAGCATGTATACACTAACACACTATACACAATGTTTACACTAACACACTATACACAATATATACACTAACACACTATGCACAATATATACACTAACACACTATTCACAATATATACACTAACACACTATACACAATGTATACACTAACACACTATGCACAATGTATACACTAACACACTATACACAATATATACACTAACACACTATGCACAATATATACACTAACACACTATTCACAATATATACACTAACACACTATACACAATGTATACACTAACACACTATACACAAACAGCGGAACTCTCACTCACACACAGCATGTTTACACTAACACACTATACACAATGTTTACACTAACACACTATGCACAAACAGCGGTACTCACACACAGCATGGTGTGCAGCATGTATACACTAACACACTATACACAAACAGAGGTACTCTCACTCACACACAGCATGTATACACTAACACACTATACACAATGTTTACACTAACACACTATGCACAAACAGCGGAACTCTCACTCACACACAGCATGTTTACACTAACACACTATACACAATGTTTACACTAACACACTATGCACAAACAGCGGTACTCACACACAGCATGGTGTGCAGCATGTATACACTAACACACTATGCACAAACAGAGGTACTCTCACTCACACACAGCATGTATACACTAACACACTATACACAATGTTTACACTAACACACTATGCACAAACAGCGGTACTCTCACTCACACACAGCATGTATACACTAACACACTATACACAATGTTTACACTAACACACTATGCACAAACAGCGGTACTCTCACTCACACACAGCATGTATACACTAACACACTATACACAATGTTTACACTAACACACTATGCACAAACAGCGGTACTCTCACTCACACACAGCATGTATACACTAACACACTATACACAATGTTTACACTAACACACTATGCACAAACAGCGGTACTCTCACTCACACACAGCATGTATACACTAACACACTATACACAATGTTTACACTAACACATTATACACAAACAGCGGAACTCTCACTCACACACAGCATGTATACACTAACACACTATACACAATGTTTACACTAACACACTATGCACAAACAGCGGTACTCTCACTCACACACAGCATGTATACACTAACACATTATGCACAAACAGAGGTACTCTCACTCACACACAGCATGGTGTGCAGCATGTATACACTAACACACTATACACAAACAGCGGTACTCTCACTCACACACAGCATGTATACACTAACACTATGCACAAACAGTGGTACTCTCACTCACACACAGCATGTATACACTAACACACTATGCACAATGTATACACTAACACACTATACACAATGTATACAAACAGCGGTACTCACACACAGCATGGTGTGCAGCATGTATACACTAACACACTATGCAGCATGTATACACTACCACACTATACACAATATATACACTAACACACTATGCACAAACAGTGGTACTCTCACTCACACACAGCATTGTATGCACTAACACACTATGCACAATGTATACACTAACACACTATGCACAAACAGAGGAACTCTCACTCACACACAGCATGGTGTGCAGCATGTATACACTAACACACTATGCACAATGTATACACTAACACACTATGCACAAACAGAGGAACTCTCACTCACACACAGCATGTATACAATAACACACTATACACAATATATACACTAACACACTATGCACAAACAGCGGTACTCTCACTCACACACAGCATGTATACACTAACACACTATACACAATATATACACTAACACACTATGCACAAACAGTGGTACTCTCACTCACACACAGCATTGTATGCACTAACACACTATGCACAATGTATACACTAACACACTATGCACAAACAGAGGAACTCTCACTCACACACAGCATGGTATACACTAACACACTATACACAATATATACACTAACACACTATGCACAAACAGAGGAACTCTCACTCACACACAGCATTGTATGCACTAACACACTATACACAATATATACACTAACACACTATGCACAAACAGCGGTACTCTCACTCACACACAGCATGTATACACTAACACACTATGCACAATATATACACTAACACTATACACAATATATACACTAACACACTATACACAATATATACACTAACACACTATGCACAAACAGAGGTACTCTCACTCACACACAGCATGTATACACTAACACACTATACACAAACAGAGGTACTCTCACTCACACACAGCATGGTGTGCAGCATGTATACACTAACACACTATACACAAACAGCGGTACTCTCACTCACACACAGCATGTATACACTAACACTATGCACAAACAGCGGTACTCTCACTCACACACAGCATGTATACACTAACACACTATGCACAATGTATACACTAACACACTATACACTATGTATACAAACAGCGGTACTCACACACAGCATGGTGTGCAGCATGTATACACTAACACACTATGCAGCATGTATACACTAACACACTATGCAGCATGTATACACTAACACACTATGCAGCATGTATACACTAACACATTATGCACAATGTATACACGAACACTTTATACACAATGTATACACTAACACACTATGCACAATGTATACAAACAGCGGTACTCACACACAGCATGGTGTGCAGCATGTATACACTAACACACTATACACAAACAGCGGTACTCTCACTCACACACAGCATGTTTACACTAACACACTATACACAATATATACACTAACACACTATACACAATATATACACTAACACACTATGCAGCATGTATACACTAACACACTATACACAAACAGCGGTACTCTCACTCACACACAGCATGGTGTGCAGCATGTATACACTAACACACTATACACAAACAGAGGTACTCTCACTCACACACAGCATGTATACACTAACACACTATACACAATATATACACTAACACACTATACACAATATATACACTAACACACTATGCAGCATGTATACACTAACACACTATACACAAACAGCGGTACTCTCACTCACACACAGCATGTATACACTAACACACTATACACAATGTATACACTAACACACTATGCACAATGTATACACTAACACACTATACACAAACAGCGGAACTCTCACTCACACACAGCATGTATACACTAACACACTATACACAATGTATACACTAACACACTATGCACAAACAGCGGTACTCTCACTCACACACAGCATGTATACACTAACACACTATACACAATGTTTACACTAACACACTATGCACAAACAGCGGTACTCTCACTCACACACAGCATGTATACACTAACACACTATGCACAATGTATACACTAACACACTATGCACAATGTATACACTAACACATTATGCACAAACAGCGGTACTCTCACTCACACACAGCATGTATACACTAACACACTATGCACAATGTATACACTAACACACTATGCAAAAACAGAGGTACTCTCACTCACACACAGCATGGTGTGCAGCATGTATACACTAACACACTATACACAAACAGCGGTACTCTCACTCACACACAGCATGTATACACTAACACTATGCACAAACAGCGGTACTCTCACTCACACACAGCATGTATACACTAACACACTATGCACAATGTATACACTAACACACTATACACAATGTATACAAACAGCGGTACTCACACACAGCATGGTGTGCAGCATGTATACACTAACACACTATGCACAAACAGTGGTACTCTCACTCACACACAGCATTGTATGCACTAACACACTATGCACAATGTATACACTAACACACTATACACAAACAGCGGTACTCTCACTCACACACAGCATGGTGTGCAGCATGTATACACTAACACACTATACACAAACAGAGGTACTCTCACTCACACACAGCATGTATACACTAACACACTATGCACAATGTATACACTAACACACTATACACAATATATACACTAACACACTATACACAATTTATACACTAACACACTATACACAATATATACACTAACACACTATGCACAAACAGCGGTACTCTCACTCACACACAGCATGTATAAACTAACACACTATGCACAAACAGAGGTACTCTCACTCACACACAGCATGGTGTGCAGCATGTATACACTAACACACTATGCACAATGTATACACTAACACACTATACACAAACAGCGGTACTCTCACTCACACACAGCATGTATACACTAACACACTATACACAAACAGCGGTACTCTCACTCACACACAGCATGTATACACTAACACACTATACACAAACAGCGGTACTCTTACTCACACACAGCATGTATACACTAACACACTATACACAAACAGCGGTACTCTCACTCACACACAGCATGTATACACTAACACACTATACACAAACAGCGGTACTCTCACTCACACACAGCATGTATACACTAACACACTATACACAATGTTTACACTAACACACTATGCACAAACAGCGGTACTCTCACTCACACACAGCATGTATACACTAACACACTATGCACAATGTATACACTAACACACTATGCACAATGTATACACTAACACATTATGCACAAACAGCGGTACTCTCACTCACACACAGCATGTATACACTAACACACTATGCACAATGTATACACTAACACACTATGCACAAACAGAGGTACTCTCACTCACACACAGCATGTATACACTAACACACTATACACAAACAGCAGTACTCTCACTCACACACAGCATGTATACACTAACACTATGCACAAACAGCGGTACTCTCACTCACACACAGCATGTATACACTAACACACTATGCACAATGTATACACTAACACACTATACACAATGTATACAAACAGCGGTACTCACACACAGCATGGTGTGCAGCATGTATACACTAACACACTATGCACAAACAGTGGTACTCTCACTCACACACAGCATTGTATGCACTAACACACTATGCACAATGTATACACTAACACACTATACACAAACAGCGGAACTCTCACTCACACACAGCATGGTGTGCAGCATGTATACACTAACACACTATACACAATGTATACACTAACACACTATGCACAATGTATACACTAACACACTATACACAATGTTTACACTAACACACTATGCACAAACAGCGGTACTCTCACTCACACACAGCATGGTGTGCAGCATGTATACACTAACACACTATGCACAAACAGAGGTACTCTCACTCACACACAGCATGTATACACTAACACACTATACACAAACAGAGGTACTCTCACTCACACACAGCATGTATACACTAACACACTATACACAATATATACACTAACACACTATGCACAAACAGAGGTACTCTCACTCACACACAGCATATATATACTAACACACTATACACAAACAGAGGTACTCTCACTCACACACAGCATGTATACACTAACACACTATGCAGCATGTATACACTAACACACTATACACAAACAGCGGAACTCTCACACACACAGCATGTATACACTAACACACTATGCACAAACAGCAGTACTCTCACTCACACACAGCATGTTTACACTAACACACTATGCACAAACAGCGGTACTCTCACTCACACACAGCATGTTTACACTAACACACTATGCACAAACAGCGGTACTCTCACTCACACACAGCATGTTTACACTAACACACTATGCACAATGTATACACTAACACACTATGCACAAACAGCGGTACTCTCACTCACACACAGCATGGTGTGCAGCATGTATACACTAACACACTATACACAATATATACACTAACACACTATGCACAATGTTTACACTAACACACTATGCACAATGTATACACTAACACACTATGCACAAACAGCGGTACTCTCACTCACACACAGCATGTATACACTAACACACTATGCACAAACAGAGGTACTCTCACTCACACACAGCATGTATACACTAACACACTATGCACAATGTATACACTAACACACTATGCAGCATGTACACACTAACACACTATACACAATATATACACTAACACACTATGCACAATGTTTACACTAACACACTATGCACAATGTATACACTAACACACTATGCACAAACAGCGGTACTCTCACTCACACACAGCATGTATACACTAACACACTATACACAAACAGAGGTACTCTCACTCACACACAGCATGTACACACTAACACACTATACACAATGTTTACACTAACACACTATACACAATATATACACTAACACACTATGCACAATATATACACTAACACACTATTCACAATATATACACTAACACACTATACACAATGTATACACTAACACACTATGCACAATGTATACACTAACACACTATACACAATATATACACTAACACACTATGCACAATATATACACTAACACACTATTCACAATATATACACTAACACACTATACACAATGTATACACTAACACACTATACACAAACAGCGGAACTCTCACTCACACACAGCATGTTTACACTAACACACTATACACAATGTTTACACTAACACACTATGCACAAACAGCGGTACTCACACACAGCATGGTGTGCAGCATGTATACACTAACACACTATACACAAACAGAGGTACTCTCACTCACACACAGCATGTATACACTAACACACTATACACAATGTTTACACTAACACACTATGCACAAACAGCGGAACTCTCACTCACACACAGCATGTTTACACTAACACACTATACACAATGTTTACACTAACACACTATGCACAAACAGCGGTACTCACACACAGCATGGTGTGCAGCATGTATACACTAACACACTATGCACAAACAGAGGTACTCTCACTCACACACAGCATGTATACACTAACACACTATACACAATGTTTACACTAACACACTATGCACAAACAGCGGTACTCTCACTCACACACAGCATGTATACACTAACACACTATACACAATGTTTACACTAACACACTATGCACAAACAGCGGTACTCTCACTCACACACAGCATGTATACACTAACACACTATACACAATGTTTACACTAACACACTATGCACAAACAGCGGTACTCTCACTCACACACAGCATGTATACACTAACACACTATACACAATGTTTACACTAACACACTATGCACAAACAGCGGTACTCTCACTCACACACAGCATGTATACACTAACACACTATACACAATGTTTACACTAACACATTATACACAAACAGCGGAACTCTCACTCACACACAGCATGTATACACTAACACACTATACACAATGTTTACACTAACACACTATGCACAAACAGCGGTACTCTCACTCACACACAGCATGTATACACTAACACATTATGCACAAACAGAGGTACTCTCACTCACACACAGCATGGTGTGCAGCATGTATACACTAACACACTATACACAAACAGCGGTACTCTCACTCACACACAGCATGTATACACTAACACTATGCACAAACAGTGGTACTCTCACTCACACACAGCATGTATACACTAACACACTATGCACAATGTATACACTAACACACTATACACAATGTATACAAACAGCGGTACTCACACACAGCATGGTGTGCAGCATGTATACACTAACACACTATGCAGCATGTATACACTAACACACTATGCAGCATGTATACACTACCACACTATACACAATATATACACTAACACACTATGCACAAACAGTGGTACTCTCACTCACACACAGCATTGTATGCACTAACACACTATGCACAATGTATACACTAACACACTATGCACAAACAGAGGAACTCTCACTCACACACAGCATGGTGTGCAGCATGTATACACTAACACACTATGCACAATGTATACACTAACACACTATGCACAAACAGAGGAACTCTCACTCACACACAGCATGTATACACTAACACACTATACACAATATATACACTAACACACTATGCACAAACAGCGGTACTCTCACTCACACACAGCATGTATACACTAACACACTATACACAATATATACACTAACACACTATGCACAAACAGTGGTACTCTCACTCACACACAGCATTGTATGCACTAACACACTATGCACAATGTATACACTAACACACTATGCACAAACAGAGGAACTCTCACTCACACACAGCATGGTATACACTAACACACTATACACAATATATACACTAACACACTATGCACAAACAGAGGAACTCTCACTCACACACAGCATTGTATGCACTAACACACTATACACAATATATACACTAACACACTATGCACAAACAGCGGTACTCTCACTCACACACAGCATGTATACACTAACACACTATGCACAATATATACACTAACACTATACACAATATATACACTAACACACTATACACAATATATACACTAACACACTATGCACAAACAGAGGTACTCTCACTCACACACAGCATGTATACACTAACACACTATACACAAACAGAGGTACTCTCACTCACACACAGCATGGTGTGCAGCATGTATACACTAACACACTATACACAAACAGCGGTACTCTCACTCACACACAGCATGTATACACTAACACTATGCACAAACAGCGGTACTCTCACTCACACACAGCATGTATACACTAACACACTATGCACAATGTATACACTAACACACTATACACTATGTATACAAACAGCGGTACTCACACACAGCATGGTGTGCAGCATGTATACACTAACACACTATGCAGCATGTATACACTAACACACTATGCAGCATGTATACACTAACACACTATGCAGCATGTATACACTAACACATTATGCACAATGTATACACGAACACTTTATACACAATGTATACACTAACACACTATGCACAATGTATACAAACAGCGGTACTCACACACAGCATGGTGTGCAGCATGTATACACTAACACACTATACACAAACAGCGGTACTCTCACTCACACACAGCATGTTTACACTAACACACTATACACAATATATACACTAACACACTATACACAATATATACACTAACACACTATGCAGCATGTATACACTAACACACTATACACAAACAGCGGTACTCTCACTCACACACAGCATGGTGTGCAGCATGTATACACTAACACACTATACACAAACAGAGGTACTCTCACTCACACACAGCATGTATACACTAACACACTATACACAATATATACACTAACACACTATACACAATATATACACTAACACACTATGCAGCATGTATACACTAACACACTATACACAAACAGCGGTACTCTCACTCACACACAGCATGTATACACTAACACACTATACACAATGTATACACTAACACACTATGCACAATGTATACACTAACACACTATACACAAACAGCGGAACTCTCACTCACACACAGCATGTATACACTAACACACTATACACAATGTATACACTAACACACTATGCACAAACAGCGGTACTCTCACTCACACACAGCATGTATACACTAACACACTATACACAATGTTTACACTAACACACTATGCACAAACAGCGGTACTCTCACTCACACACAGCATGTATACACTAACACACTATGCACAATGTATACACTAACACACTATGCACAATGTATACACTAACACATTATGCACAAACAGCGGTACTCTCACTCACACACAGCATGTATACACTAACACACTATGCACAATGTATACACTAACACACTATGCAAAAACAGAGGTACTCTCACTCACACACAGCATGGTGTGCAGCATGTATACACTAACACACTATACACAAACAGCGGTACTCTCACTCACACACAGCATGTATACACTAACACTATGCACAAACAGCGGTACTCTCACTCACACACAGCATGTATACACTAACACACTATGCACAATGTATACACTAACACACTATACACAATGTATACAAACAGCGGTACTCACACACAGCATGGTGTGCAGCATGTATACACTAACACACTATGCACAAACAGTGGTACTCTCACTCACACACAGCATTGTATGCACTAACACACTATGCACAATGTATACACTAACACACTATACACAAACAGCGGTACTCTCACTCACACACAGCATGGTGTGCAGCATGTATACACTAACACACTATACACAAACAGAGGTACTCTCACTCACACACAGCATGTATACACTAACACACTATGCACAATGTATACACTAACACACTATACACAATATATACACTAACACACTATACACAATATATACACTAACACACTATACACAATATATACACTAACACACTATGCACAAACAGCGGTACTCTCACTCACACACAGCATGTATAAACTAACACACTATGCACAAACAGAGGTACTCTCACTCACACACAGCATGGTGTGCAGCATGTATACACTAACACACTATGCACAATGTATACACTAACACACTATACACAAACAGCGGTACTCTCACTCACACACAGCATGTATACACTAACACACTATACACAAACAGCGGTACTCTCACTCACACACAGCATGTATACACTAACACACTATACACAAACAGCGGTACTCTTACTCACACACAGCATGTATACACTAACACACTATACACAAACAGCGGTACTCTCACTCACACATAGCATGTATACACTAACACACTATACACAAACAGCGGTACTCTCACTCACACACAGCATGTATACACTAACACACTATACACAATGTTTACACTAACACACTATGCACAAACAGCGGTACTCTCACTCACACACAGCATGTATACACTAACACACTATGCACAATGTATACACTAACACACTATGCACAATGTATACACTAACACATTATGCACAAACAGCGGTACTCTCACTCACACACAGCATGTATACACTAACACACTATGCACAATGTATACACTAACACACTATGCACAAACAGAGGTACTCTCACTCACACACAGCATGTATACACTAACACACTATACACAAACAGCAGTACTCTCACTCACACACAGCATGTATACACTAACACTATGCACAAACAGCGGTACTCTCACTCACACACAGCATGTATACACTAACACACTATGCACAATGTATACACTAACACACTATACACAATGTATACAAACAGCGGTACTCACACACAGCATGGTGTGCAGCATGTATACACTAACACACTATGCACAAACAGTGGTACTCTCACTCACACACAGCATTGTATGCACTAAAACACTATGCACAATGTATACACTAACACACTATACACAAACAGCGGTACTCTCACTCACACACAGCATGTATACACTAACACACTATGCACAAACAGAGGTACTCTCACTCACACACAGCATGTATACACTAACACACTATGCACAATGTATACACTAACACACTATGCACAAACAGCGGTACTCTCACTCACACACAGCATGGTGTGCAGCATGTATACACTAACACACTATACACAAACAGAGGTACTCTCACTCACACACAGCATGTATACACTAACACACTATGCACAAACAGAGGTACTCTCACTCACACACAGCATGGTGTGCAGCATGTATACACTAACACTATGCACAAACAGCGGTACTCTCACTCACACACAGCATGTATACACTAACACACTATGCACAATGTATACAATCAGCGGTACTCACACACAGCATGGTGTGCAGCATGTATACACTAACACACTATGCAGCATGTATACACTAACACACTATGCAGCATGTATACACTAACACACTATGCAGCATGTATACACTAACACACTATGCAGCATGTATACACTAACACACTATGCAGCATGTATACACTAACACACTATGCACAATGTATACACGAACACTTTATACACAATGTATACACTAACACACTATGCACAATGTATACACTAACACACTATGCACAATGTATACAAACAGCGGTACTCACACACAGCATGGTGTGCAGCATGTATACACTAACACACTATGCACAAACAGTGGTACTCTCACTCACACACAGCATTGTATGCACTAACACACTATGCACAATGTATACACTAACACACTATACACAAACAGCGGTACTCTCACTCACACACAGCATGGTGTGCAGCATGTATACACTAACACACTATACACAAACAGCGGTACTCTCACTCACACACAGCATGGTGTGCAGCATGTATACACTAACACACTATACACAAACAGAGGTACTCTCACTCACACACAGCATGTATACACTAACACACTATGCACAATGTATACACTAACACACTATACACAATATATACACTAACACACTATACACAATATATACACTAACACACTATACACAATATATACACTAACACACTATGCACAAACAGCGGTACTCTCACTCACACACAGCATGTATACACTAACACACTATGCACAAACAGAGGTACTCTCACTCACACACAGCATGGTGTGCAGCATGTATACACTAACACACTATGCACAATGTATACACTAACACACTATGCACAAACAGCGGTACTCTCACTCACACACAGCATGTATACACTAACACACTATGCACAAACAGAGGTACTCTCACTCACACACAGCATGGTGTGCAGCATGTATACACTAACACACTATGCACAATGTATACACTAACACACTATACACAAACAGCGGTACTCTCACTCACACACAGCATGTATACACTAACACACTATACACAAACAGCGGTACTCTCACTCACACACAGCATGTATACACTAACACACTATACACAAACAGCGGTACTCTTACTCACACACAGCATGTATACACTAACACACTATACACAAACAGCGGTACTCTCACTCACACACAGCATGTATACACTAACACACTATACACAAACAGCGGTACTCTCACTCACACACAGCATGGTGTGCAGCATGTATACACTAACACACTATGCACAAACAGCGGTACTCTCACTCACACACAGCATGTATACACTAACACACTATACACAAACAGCGGTACTCTCACTCACACACAGCATGTATACACTAACACACTATACACAAACAGCGGTACTCTCACTCACACACAGCATGTATACACTAACACACTATACACAAACAGCGGTACTCTCACTCACACACAGCATGTATACACTAACACACTATACACAAACAGCGGTACTCTCACTCACACACAGCATGTATACACTAACACACTATACACAAACAGCGGTACTCTCACTCACACACAGCATGTATACACTAACACACTATACACAAACAGCGGTACTCTCACTCACACACAGCATGTATACACTAACACACTATACACAAACAGCAGTACTCTCACTCACACACAGCATGTATACACTAACACACTATGCACAATGTATACACTAACACACTATGCACAATGTACACACTATACACACTATGCACAATGTATACACTAACACATTATACACAATGTATACACTAACACACTATACACAATGTATACACTAACACATTATACACAATGTATACACTAACACACTATGCACAATGTATACAAACAGCGGTACTCTCACTCACACACAGCATGGTGTGCAGCATGTATACACTAACACACTATGCACAAACAGCGGTACTCTCACTCACACACAGCATGTATACACTAACACACTATGCACAAACAGAGGTACTCTCACTCACACACAGCATGTATACACTAACACACTATGCACAATGTATACACTAACACACTATGCAGCATGTACACACTAACACACTATGCACAAACAGCGGTACTCTCACTCACACACAGCATGTATACACTAACACACTATACACAAACAGAGGTACTCTCACTCACACACAGCATGTATACACTAACACACTATACACAATGTTTACACTAACACACTATACACAATATATACACTAACACACTATGCACAATATATACACTAACACACTATTCACAATATATACACTAACACACTATACACAATGTATACACTAACACACTATGCACAATGTATACACTAACACACTATACACAATATATACACTAACACACTATGCACAATATATACACTAACACACTATTCACAATATATACACTAACACACTATACACAATGTATACACTAACACACTATACACAAACAGCGGAACTCTCACTCACACACAGCATGTTTACACTAACACACTATACACAATGTTTACACTAACACACTATGCACAAACAGCGGTACTCACACACAGCATGGTGTGCAGCATGTATACACTAACACACTATACACAAACAGAGGTACTCTCACTCACACACAGCATGTATACACTAACACACTATACACAATGTTTACACTAACACACTATGCACAAACAGCGGAACTCTCACTCACACACAGCATGTTTACACTAACACACTATACACAATGTTTACACTAACACACTATGCACAAACAGCGGTACTCACACACAGCATGGTGTGCAGCATGTATACACTAACACACTATGCACAAACAGAGGTACTCTCACTCACACACAGCATGTATACACTAACACACTATACACAATGTTTACACTAACACACTATGCACAAACAGCGGTACTCTCACTCACACACAGCATGTATACACTAACACACTATACACAATGTTTACACTAACACACTATGCACAAACAGCGGTACTCTCACTCACACACAGCATGTATACACTAACACACTATACACAATGTTTACACTAACACACTATGCACAAACAGCGGTACTCTCACTCACACACAGCATGTATACACTAACACACTATACACAATGTTTACACTAACACACTATGCACAAACAGCGGTACTCTCACTCACACACAGCATGTATACACTAACACACTATACACAATGTTTACACTAACACATTATACACAAACAGCGGAACTCTCACTCACACACAGCATGTATACACTAACACACTATACACAATGTTTACACTAACACACTATGCACAAACAGCGGTACTCTCACTCACACACAGCATGTATACACTAACACATTATGCACAAACAGAGGTACTCTCACTCACACACAGCATGGTGTGCAGCATGTATACACTAACACACTATACACAAACAGCGGTACTCTCACTCACACACAGCATGTATACACTAACACTATGCACAAACAGTGGTACTCTCACTCACACACAGCATGTATACACTAACACACTATGCACAATGTATACACTAACACACTATACACAATGTATACAAACAGCGGTACTCACACACAGCATGGTGTGCAGCATGTATACACTAACACACTATGCAGCATGTATACACTAACACACTATGCAGCATGTATACACTACCACACTATACACAATATATACACTAACACACTATGCACAAACAGTGGTACTCTCACTCACACACAGCATTGTATGCACTAACACACTATGCACAATGTATACACTAACACACTATGCACAAACAGAGGAACTTTCACTCACACACAGCATGGTGTGCAGCATGTATACACTAACACACTATGCACAATGTATACACTAACACACTATGCACAAACAGAGGAACTCTCACTCACACACAGCATGTATACACTAACACACTATACACAATATATACACTAACACACTATGCACAAACAGCGGTACTCTCACTCACACACAGCATGTATACACTAACACACTATACACAATATATACACTAACACACTATGCACAAACAGTGGTACTCTCACTCACACACAGCATTGTATGCACTAACACACTATGCACAATGTATACACTAACACACTATGCACAAACAGAGGAACTCTCACTCACACACAGCATGGTATACACTAACACACTATACACAATATATACACTAACACACTATGCACAAACAGAGGAACTCTCACTCACACACAGCATTGTATGCACTAACACACTATACACAATATATACACTAACACACTATGCACAAACAGCGGTACTCTCACTCACACACAGCATGTATACACTAACACACTATACACAAACAGAGGTACTCTCACTCACACACAGCATGGTGTGCAGCATGTATACACTAACACACTATACACAAACAGCGGTACTCTCACTCACACACAGCATGTATACACTAACACTATGCACAAACAGCGGTACTCTCACTCACACACAGCATGTATACACTAACACACTATGCACAATGTATACACTAACACACTATACACTATGTATACAAACAGCGGTACTCACACACAGCATGGTGTGCAGCATGTATACACTAACACACTATGCAGCATGTATACACTAACACACTATGCAGCATGTATACACTAACACACTATGCAGCATGTATACACTAACACATTATGCACAATGTATACACGAACACTTTATACACAATGTATACACTAACACACTATGCACAATGTATACAAACAGCGGTACTCACACACAGCATGGTGTGCAGCATGTATACACTAACACACTATACACAAACAGCGGTACTCTCACTCACACACAGCATGTTTACACTAACACACTATACACAATATATACACTAACACACTATACACAATATATACACTAACACACTATGCAGCATGTATACACTAACACACTATACACAAACAGCGGTACTCTCACTCACACACAGCATGGTGTGCAGCATGTATACACTAACACACTATACACAAACAGAGGTACTCTCACTCACACACAGCATGTATACACTAACACACTATACACAATATATACACTAACACACTATACACAATATATACACTAACACACTATGCAGCATGTATACACTAACACACTATACACAAACAGCGGTACTCTCACTCACACACAGCATGTATACACTAACACACTATACACAATGTATACACTAACACACTATGCACAATGTATACACTAACACACTATACACAAACAGCGGAACTCTCACTCACACACAGCATGTATACACTAACACACTATACACAATGTATACACTAACACACTATGCACAAACAGCGGTACTCTCACTCACACACAGCATGTATACACTAACACACTATACACAATGTTTACACTAACACACTATGCACAAACAGCGGTACTCTCACTCACACACAGCATGTATACACTAACACACTATGCACAATGTATACACTAACACACTATGCACAATGTATACACTAACACATTATGCACAAACAGCGGTACTCTCACTCACACACAGCATGTATACACTAACACACTATGCACAATGTATACACTAACACACTATGCAAAAACAGAGGTACTCTCACTCACACACAGCATGGTGTGCAGCATGTATACACTAACACACTATACACAAACAGCGGTACTCTCACTCACACACAGCATGTATACACTAACACTATGCACAAACAGCGGTACTCTCACTCGCACACAGCATGTATACACTAACACACTATGCACAATGTATACACTAACACACTATGCACAATGTACACACTATACACAATGTATACACTAACACATTATACACAATGTATACACTAACACACTATGCACAATGTATACAAACAGCGGTACTCTCACTCACACACAGCATGGTGTGCAGCATGTATACACTAACACACTATGCACAAACAGCGGTACTCTCACTCACACACAGCATGTTTACACTAACACACTATACACAATGTATACACTAACACACTATGCACAATGTATACACTAACACACTATGCACAATGTATACACTAACACACTATGCACAATGTATACACTAACACACTATGCAGAAACAGCAGTACTCTCACTCACACACAGCATGGTGTGGCTGCAGTTACCCATAATCCCCTTGTGAATCTTACTGCCTATTAGTGGCCATACGGTGAAACGCGTCACCACACACAGAACTTTCTTATAAGAATTATAATAAACATAAATATAGAAGTGTAACATGTCTGCAGACTTACCGAGGATGGAATTAACGACCCCGTTCACTGTCAGGAGATAAAAACACAGAGAGATGAATATTCAGCAGTGAACACAGGATACGTCGCTCCTAGCAACTTCCCATCAGCAGCCTTTATACAGGAGGTACCTACCATTATACAGGAGGTACCTACCATTATACAGGAGGTAACTACCATTATACAGGATGTACCTACCATTATACAGGAGGTACCTACCATTATACAGGAGGTACCTACCATTATACCATTATACAGGAGGTACCTACCATTATACAGGAGGTACCTACCATTATACAGGAGGTACCTACCATTATACAGGAGGTAACTACCATTATACAGGATGTACCTACCATTATACAGGAGGTACCTACCATTATACAGGAGGTACCTACCATTATACCATTATACAGGAGGTACCTACCATTATACAGGAGGTACCTACCATTTACACCATAAGCCTTATAACATCTACTAACCAGATAAATACCACAAATGCACGCTTCTGTGCCAGGAATATTGCATTATTCAAAATAAATCTGGCTTCAGTAACAGGGGTCAGTGAATGCCAAAGCCACAGACAGAGCCATTTATCGAAGCCTAATGCCCCAAGCACCTTCTATAATGAGTGCTTCAAGGGGTGACACCATTATAATCTCTCTACTATGCCCTAAATCTAGTCCTTGTTTACCATATATAAAATACCACCCCCATCATGTACCTGTATTGTGAATGGACTCGTCATCCTGAAAGGGACATTCACTCAGAGCTCCTACTCTGCTCATGGAGCCACCAAGGATCAACTTCATGGACTCTACAGAACCCTACACCAGAGGAGAGAGTCATAGAACACAGAGGCCCATGTACAGGAGAGACACAGAAGCCCTTGTAGAGGAGAGACACAGAGGCCCATGTACAGCAGAGACACAGAAGCCCTTGTACAGGAGAGACACAGAGGCCCATGTACAGGAGAGACACAGAAGCCCCTGTACAGGAGAGACACAGAGGCCCATGTACAGGAGAGACACAGAAGCCCTTGTACAGGAGAGACACAGAGGCCCATGTACAGCAGAGACACAGAGGCCCATGTACAGCAGAGACACAGAGGCCCATGTACAGCAGAGACACCGAGGCCCATGTACAGGAGAGACACAGAAGCCCTTGTACAGGAGAGACACAGAGGCCCATGTATAGCAGAGACACAGAGGCCCATGTACAGCAGAGACACACAGGCCCATGTACAGCAGAGACACAGAGGCCCATGTACAGCAGAGACACAGAGGCCCATGTACAGCAGAGACACAGAGGCCCATGTACAGCAGAGACACAGAGGCCCATGTACTGGAGAGTCACAGAGGCCCATGTACAGCACAGACAGAGGCCCATGTACAGCAGAGACACAGAGGCCCATGTACAGCAGAGATAGAGATCTAGCTACAGGAGAGACACAGAGGCCTATGTACAGCAGAGACACAGAGGCCCATGTACAACAGAGACACAGAGGCCCATGTACAGCAGAGACAGAGGCCCAAGTACAGCAGAGACACAGAGGCCCATGTACAACAGAGACACAGAGGCCCATGTACAGCAGAGACACAGAGGCCCAAATACAGCAGAGACACAGAGGCCCATGTACAGCAGAGACACAGAGGCCCATGTACAGCAGAGACACAGAGGCCCATGTACAGCAGAGACACAGAGGCCCATGTACAGCAGAGACACAGAGGCCCATGTACAGCAGAGACGCAGAGGCCCATGTACAGCAGAGACGCAGAGGCCCATGTACAGCAGAGACAGAGGCCTATGTACCGCAGACACAGAGGCCCATGTACAGCATAGACAGAGGCTTATGTACAGCAGAGACAGAGGCCTATGTACAGCAGAGACAGGGATCTATGTACAGCAGAGACAGAGATCTAAGTACAGCAGAGACAGAGGCCTATGTACAGCAGAGACAGAGGCCTATGTACAGCAGAGACAGAGATCTATGTACAGCAGAGACAGAGATCTATGTACAGCAGAGACAGAGGCCTATGTACAGCAAAGACAGAGGCCTATGTACAGCAGAGACAGAGATCTATGTACAGCAGAGAAAGAGGCCTATGTACAGCAAAGACAGAGGCCTATGTACAGCAGAGACAGAGATCTATGTACAGCAGAGATAGAGATCTAGCTACAGGAGAGACACAGAGGCCTATGTACAGCAGAGACACAGAGGCCCATGTACAACAGAGACACAGAGGCCCATGTACAGCAGAGACACAGAGGCCCAAGTACAGCAGAGACACAGAGGCCCATGTACATCAGACACACAGAGGCCCATGTACAGCAGAGACACAGAGGCCCATGTACAGCAGAGACACAGAGGCCCATGTACAGCAGAGACACAGAGGCCCATGTACAGCAGAGACACAGAGGCCCATGTACAGCAGAGGCGCAGAGGCCCATGTACAGCAGAGATACAGAGGCCCATGTACAGCAGAGACAGAGGCCTATGAACCGCAGACACAGAGGCCCATGTACAGCAGAGACAGAGGCCCATGTACAGCAGAGACACAGAGGCCCATGTACAGCAGAGACAGAGATCTATGTACAGCAGAGACAGAGGCTAATGTACAGCAGAGACAGAGGCCTATGTACAGCAGAGACAGAGATCTATGTACAGCAGAGACAGAGATCTATGTACAGCAGAGACAGAGGCCTATGTACAGCAAAGACAGAGGCCTATGTACAGCAGAGACAGAGGTCTATGTACAGCAGAGACACAGAGGCCCATGTACAGCAGAGACAGAGGCCTATGTACAGCAGAGACAGAGGCCTATGTACAGCAGAGACGGAGGCCTATGTACAGCAGAGACAGAGGCCTATGTACAGCAGAGACAGAGATCTATGTACAGCAGAGACAGAGATCTATGTACATCAGAGACAGAGATCTATGTACAGCAGAGACAGAGGTCTATGTACAGCAGAGACAGAGGCCTATGTACAGCAGAGACGCAGAGGCCTATGTACAGCAGAGAAAGAGGCCTATGGACAGCAGAGACAGAGGCCTATGGACAGCAGAGACAGAGGCCTATGGACAGCAGAGACAGAGGCCTATGTACAGCAGAGACAGATCTATGTACAGCAGAGACAGAGGCCTATGTACAGCAGAGACAGATCTATGTACAGCAGAGACAGAGGCCTATGTACAGCAGAGACAGTGGCCTATGTACAGTAGAGACAGAGGCCTGTGTACAGCAGAGACAGAGGCCTATGTACAGCAGAGACAGATCTATGTACAGCAGAGACAGAGGCCTATGTACAGCAGAGACAGAGGCCTATGTACAGCAGAGACAGTGGCCTATGTACAGCAGAGACAGAGGCCTGTGTAAAGCAGAGACAGAGGCCCATTGTCGAAGCTGAATAATTGGCTGAGACAAGTTCAGTTTAAGATTTAATCGCAACAACGCCATCTTGCGATTGGCCGCAAGACGCCATCTTGAAAATGAGATCGCAAGACGCCATTTTGCGAATGGCCGCCTAAGCGCCATTTTAGATAAACTCACATTTTAGTACATGTGGCGATAATACTATTAGCACCATGCGATTGCATCTTTCACCATTTCTCATACACACATTAATACACACAATTGCGCTGTTAACTAGTCGCATATTAGCGAATGCATAGTACTTTGTATGAAACCGCTGTTTTATTAGCTTTATGCGCACGCATCTGCCCCAAGTTAACTAGCATCCTTATATCAAACCCCGAATACTCACACATTACATATTCACACATAAGGTTTAATAAGCTTTAAAGTATATGATTTAAGTTGGTTCAGTTAGTTTAAATGCTGAGAAATAAAGATATTTGATAACTAAGGTTTTATACATGCTAAACCAGTCGTGTTTGGTTTCGTACTGATGCGTATTCTTTTTACAGTATTCCGGTGTTATCGGTGGGGAGATCGCATCATGCATTCTCGAGTTATGGATCGCAGAGCCTACAAGCAACAAAATGTATATTTCATGAACAACTGTTAGGATGTTGCAGGGGGCGGGAAGGGAAAGATCCCCAGCTGTTAGAGGCAGGGAGAGTCTATTTGAACCAGCCTGTTAAATGCTCTGTAACAGATGCTTCTCCCCTGGGAACCAATGACATCAGCAGAAAACTTCTCTATTGTCCTGTCTATTCTGGGGGGGATATAAATATATGTGTGCTCAAACGCTGGGTTCTTAGTCTTCATGCTGAATGACGTGGGGTCTCTTGCTGATGCCTATCTTCGGGTCCGGAAGCGCTGCGTATGTATACTGTACGTGGGTCTGTATAATTCCTTTTGCGCCTAAATTGTGTCTGGATCAATTGCGTGTAACTGTCTGAACTTTTACTTGAATAACACTTGTGCTTTGGAACCACAGATTCCAGGTCTAAGTCTTTATTTACTGTATGACTGCGTACGCAAATTAGCGTCATCCTTAGAGGTTTATATGAAGGATTTTAAAGGTACAGGCAGGGGTATATAGAGGTTCTGATCCAGTATCGTTACCATGTACAGGAGAGACACAGAGGCCCAAGTCCAGGAGAGACACAGAGGCCCATGTACAGCAGAGACACAGAGGCCCATGTACAGCAGAGACAGGGATCGATGTACAGCAGAGACAGAGGCCCATGTACAGCATAGACAGAGGCCTATGTACAGCAGAGACAGAGGCCTATGTACAGCAGAGACAGAGGCCTATGTACAGCAGAGACAGAGGCCCATGTACAGCAGAGACAGAGGCCTATGTACAGCAGAGACAGAGATCTATGTACAGCAGAGACAGAGGCCTATGTACAGCAGAGACAGAGGCCTATGTACAGCAGAGACAGAGATCTATGTACAGCAGAGACACAGTGGCCCATGTACAGCATAGACAGAGGCCTATGTACAGCAGAGACAGAGGCCTATGTACAGCAGAAACAGAGGCCCATGTACAGCAGAGACAGAAGCCTATGCACAGCAGAGACAGAGGTCTATGTACAGCAGAGACAGAGGCCTATGTACAGCAGAGACAGAGGCCTATGTACAGCAGAGACAGAGGCCTATATACAGCAGAGACAGAGGTCTATGTACAGCAGAGACACAGAGGCCCATGTACAGCAGAGACACAGAGGCCCATGTACAGCAGAGACAGAGGCCTATGTACAGCAGAGACAGAGATCTATGTACAGCAGTGACAGAGGCCCATGTACAGCATAGACAGAGGCCTATGTACAGCAGATACAGAGGCCTATGTACAGCAGAGACAGAGGCCTATGTACAGCAGAGACAGAGGCCCATGTACAGCAGAAACAGAGGCCTATGTACAGCAGAGACAGAGGCCTATGTACAGCAGAGACAGAGGCCTATATACAGCAGAGACAGAGGTCTATGTACAGCAGAGACACAGAGGCCCATGTACAGCAGAGACACAGAGGCCCATGTACAGCAGAGACACAGAGGCCCATGTACAGCAGAGACACAGAGGCCCATGTACAGCAGAGACACAGAGGCCCATGTACAGCAGAGACAGAGGCCTATGTACAGCAGAGACAGAGGCCTATGTACAGCAGAGACAGAGGCCTATGTACAGCAGAGACGGAGGCCTATGTACAGCAGAGACAGAGGCCTATGTACAGCAGAGACAGAGGCCTATGTACAGCAGAGACAGAGGTCTATGTACAGCAGAGACAGAGGCCCATGTACAGCAGAGACAGAGATCTATGTACAGCAGAGACAGAGGCCTATGTACAGCAGAGACAGAGGCCTATGTACAGCAGAGACAGAGGCCTATGTACAGCAGAGACAGAGGCCTATGTACAGCAGAGACGGAGGCCTATGTACAGCAGAGACGGAGGCCTATGTACAGCAGAGACAGAGGCCTATGTACAGCAGAGACAGAGGTCTATGTACAGCAGAGACACAGAGGCCCATGTACAGCAGAGACAGAGATCTATGTACAGCAGAGACAGAGGCCTATGTACAGCAGAGACAGAGGCCTATATACAGCAGAGACAGAGGCCCATGTACAGCAGAGACACAGAGGCCCATGTACAGCAGAGACACAGAGGCCCATGTACAGCAGAGACACAGAGGCCCATGTACAGCAGAGACAGAGGCCCATGTACAGCAGAGACAGAGGCCTATGTACAGCAGAGACAGAGGCCTATGTACAGCAGAGACAGAGATCTATGTACAGCAGAGACAGAGGCCCATGTACAGCATAGACAGAGGCCTATGTACAGCAGAGACAGAGGCCTATGTACAGCAGAGACAGAGGCCCATGTACAGCAGAAACAGAGGCCTATGTACAGCAGAGACAGAAGCCTATGTACAGCAGAGACAGAGGTCTATGTACAGCAGAGACAGAGGCCTATGTACAGCAGAGACAGAGGCCTATGTACAGCAGAGACAGAGGCCTATATACAGCAGAGACAGAGGTCTATGTACAGCAGAGACACAGAGGCCCATGTACAGCAGAGACACAGAGGCCCATGTACAGCAGAGACACAGAGGCCCATGTACAGCAGAGACACAGAGGCCCATGTACAGCAGAGACACAGAGGCACATGTACAGCAGAGACAGAGGCCTATGTACAGCAGAGACAGAGACCTATGTACAGCAGAGACGGAGGCCTATGTACAGCAGAGACAGAGGCCTATGTACAGCAGAGACAGAGGCCTATGTACAGCAGAGACAGAGGTCTATGTACAGCAGAGACACAGAGGCCCATGTACAGCAGAGACAGAGATCTATGTACAGCAGAGACAGAGGCCTATGTACAGCAGAGACAGAGGTCTATGTACAGCAGAGACACAGAGGCCCATGTACAGCAGAGACAGAGATCTATGTACAGCAGAGACAGAGGCCTATGTACAGCAGAGACGGAGGCCTATGTACAGCAGAGACAGAGGCCTATGTACAGCAGAGACAGAGGCCTATGTACAGCAGAGACAGAGGTCTATGTACAGCAGAGACACAGAGGCCCATGTACAGCAGAGACAGAGATCTATGTACAGCAGAGACAGAGGCCTATGTACAGCAGAGACAGAGGCCTATGTACAGCAGAGACAGAGGTATCACACAATAAAAGTGGTATTAGCTGTATATTGGCTATCCTCCTCTGTACCTGCATTCTCTGATATGCTTTGTGTCCAGAGCGGACCTCTCCCGATTCCACCTCAAACTGTGGGATGATCATCATTTCGGGAAGCCCCAGGCTGGTGTCCACCTGCTTACAGTCCACATAGAGCTCGAGAGTGACAGTGTCTCCGCGGAGGCCGCTCACGCGAAGGATCATTGTGTGCGTGTTCCCATCAGACAGGTTGGCGTTCTGCAAACTAACGGAATGGAGCTTGGAGTCCTCACGCATGTAACGCACCAAGACTGCAAGAGACATTACCAATGACCACGTACCGCCTTCTCTCACTGAGAACACTTAGATTGCCAGCTCTTCAAACTAGGGCTTACCTCTATTGACTTTGCCTACTATGGAGGCCTCTAGCCACTTTGTGTTATCTTTTTTGGAGTAGAAGCCAAAGAGGACGCCGCCAGCCTTGGCAGGAAGCCGAAATGTGGACAAAAAATAAATATCGTTGACGGTGAGCATCTCAGAGCGGATCTTCTCCACCATGCTGGTCATGTGCCGGGATTCGCTGGCAGTCAGTAGGTCGATCACTACGGAGAAGGAAGCATAGCCAATCACACCGCGGGGATCAATAACAGACTACACAGCGATCATTACAATAACAGCGCCACTTGCTGGCCCTGCACCAATACTCAGCCTGTACCTGCTGCCACGTTCCACCCCCGTTTCTCATCAGCTGAATCTCCGCTCTCTGACATAAATACAGATATGTTAGGGCTCTGACTGGTGTCCCCCCTGCTCTATACTGTTCTCTTATCTCATGTAGTCTTCTATATGTATGATAGGCTATACACGTATGATTTATGTATGATAGGCTATATACGTATGACTTATGTATGATAGGCTATATACGTATGATTTATGTATGATAGGTTATATACGTATGATTTATGTATGATAGGCTATATACGTATGATTTATGTATGATAGGCTATATACGTATGATTTATGTATGATTGGCTATATACGTATGATTTATGTATGATAGGCTATACACGTATGATTTATGTATGATAGGCTATATACGTATGATTTATGTATGATAGGCTATATACGTATGATTTATGTATGATTGGCTATATACGTATGATTTATGTATGATTGGCTATATACGTATGATTTATGTATTATTGGCTACATGTATGATTTATGTATGATTGGCTACATGTATGATTCATGTATGATTGGCTATATACGTATGATTTATGTATGATAGGTTATATACGTATGATTTATGTATGATTGGCTATATACGTATGATTTATGTATGATTGGCTATACAAGTATGATTTATGTATGATAGGCTATACACGTATGATTTATGTATGATAGGCTATACACGTATGATTTATGTATGATAGGCTATATACGTATGATTTATGTATGATAGGCTATATACGTATGATTTATGTATGATTGGCTATATACGTATGATTTATGTATGATAGGTTATATACGTATGATTTATGTATGATTGGCTATATACGTATGATTTATGTATTATTGGCTACATGTATGATTTATGTATGATAGGCTATACACGTATGATTTATGTATGATAGGCTATATACGTATGATTTATGTATGATTGGCTATATACGTATGATTTATGTATGATTGGCTATACACGTATGATTTATGTATGATTGGCTATACACGTATGATTTATGTATGATAGGCTATATACGTATGATTTATGTATGATAGGCTATATACGTATGATTTATGTATGATTGGCTATACACGTATGATTTATGTATGATTGGCTATATACGTATGATTTATGTATGATAGGCTATATACGTATGATTTATGTATGATTGGCTATATACGTATGATTTATGTATGATTGGCTATATACGTATGATTTATGTATGATAGGCTATACACGTATGATTTATGTATGATAGGCTATATACGTATGATTTATGTATGATTGGCTATATACGTATGATTTATGTATGATTGATTGGCTATATACGTATGATTTATGTATTATTGGCTACATGTATGATTTATATATGATTGGCTATATACGTATGATTTATGTATGATAGGCTATATACGTATGATTTATGTATGATTGGCTATATACGTATGATTTATGTATGATTGGCTATACACGTATGATTTATGTATGATTGGCTATACACGTATGATTTATGTATGATTGGCTATACACGTATGATTTATGTATGATAGGCTATATACGTATGATTTATGTATGATAGGCTATACACGTATGATTTATGTATGATAGGCTATTATGTATGATAGGCTATACACGTATGATTTATGTATGATAGGCTATATACGTATGATTTATGTATGATAGGCTATACACGTATGATTTATGTATGATAGGCTATATACGTATGATTTATGTATGATTGGCTATATACGTATGATTTATGTATGATAGGTTATATACGTATGATTTATGTATTATTGGCTACATGTATGATTCATGTATGATTGGCTCCATGTATGATTTATGTATGACTGGTTACCTGTATAACTTCTTAATCCCACCACTGTCTATATCTGATATATGTATCACCTTACAAGTAACCAATGAGGATGGCAATATATGACTATTGTCAGTTCGGTCATGTAACGCTGCACATGTTCCATATGTGACCACTAATGTCTCAGTAATGTAGTATAGCCAAACATGTAGGAGATAACATTCTACGTGTATGTGAAATAATTCCATATACTGGTTTCCTGCCTGTAATCCTACAAAGGAATATCTCCTGCGTCCAGTGATGCATATCTGCTTCGGGGAGGTCTGATAGCGTAACCTGCGTCCTCACAAGCCCCACCCCCTCATTTCTGCAATTCAGTCACTGCACGTGTGTCTACATATATGTAATATACACACACACACATATATACAGTGCAATGCCAAGTTGTTATCCGTTACATTATAGTCTTAGTAATCCTTTAAGTCATTCCCAGAGCCCACCCACATTAGGAGGGAGGGCGGAGCTGTGCTCCCTACTGATATAGCCCATGACTAGGTGTAAGGACCTGCGCTCCCTACTGATACAGCCCATGACTAGGTGTAAGGACCTGCGCTCCCTACTGATACAGCCCATGACTAGGTGTAAGGACCTGCGCTCCCTACTGATACAGCCCATGACTAGGTGTAAGGACTGCGCTCCCTACTGATACAGCCCATGACTAGGTGTAAGGACCTGCGCTCCCTACTGATACAGCCCATGACTAGGTGTAAGGACCTGCGCCCCCTACTGATACAGCCCATGACTGGGTGTAAGGACCTGCGCTCCCTACTGATACAGCCCATGACTAGGTGCAAGGACCTGCGCTCCCTACTGATACAGCCCATGACTGGGTGTAAGGACCTGTGCTCCCTACTAATACAGCCCATGACTGGGTGTAAGGACCTGCACTCCCCACTGATACAGCCCAAGACTGGGTGTAAGGACCTGCGTTCCCTACTGATACAGCCCATGACTAGGTGTAAGGACCTGCACTCCCCACTGATACAGCCCAAGACTGGGTGTAAGGACCTGCGTTCCCTACTGATACAGCCCATGACTGGGTGTAAGGACCTGCGTTCCCTGATACAGCTCATGACTGGGTGTAAGGACCCGTGCTCCCTACTGATACAGCCCATGACTAGGTGTCAGGAACCTGTGCTCCCTACTGATACAGCCCATGACTAGGTGTAATGACCTGTGCTCCCTACTGATATAGCCAATAAGATGAACAGTACAGCAGGAAGATGCAGCCAGGTGGGAGCGACGATCCCTACTGATTCAGCCAATGAAGAATGGTGCGCCTGGAGCACGCCAGGTGTGGGTGGTGGGTAGAGGAGCCTGGAGCGTGCCAGGTGTAGGTGGTGGGTAGAGGAGCCCGGAGTGTGCCAGCCGGTACGGTATAGTGAGTAAGAGGGGGGGGGGGGTGCTCTTACCTTGCACCTCTGGCCTGGCTGAGTGGGTGACGTGTGGGGAGCAGAGGGTGAGGAGCAGCAGGACGCCGGCAGCTTTCCCCTTCTCCATGCTGGAGTCACACAGAGGTGTCAGTCACTGGCTGCTGTGTGTGTAGCTGTGCTGGCTGCTGTGTGTGTAGCTGTGCTGGCTGCTTGCTGGGATCCTCCTCTCCCAGCCTCTCCCACCCTCTCCCAGCCCCTCTCTCCCATTCTCCCAGCACCGCTCTACATTCTGCACATCCCTGCAACCTTACATCCTTCCCCCTCCTCCCGGGCACAGCTGGGGTACACTGGGGTTCACACACGGGTCAGTCCGTCTGGCTGTGGTCTGACATCCCAGGGGGTACCAGCCGGACCCTATAGGCTCGGTACACACTATGCAATAATAACACCGTGCGGTAAACAGGCCGATCAATCCGACAATCTCCGAGTGTGTACGCAGCGCACAGGGCCGATGATCCTCCCAAACCGATCGGATGATTGTACAGTTCCCCAACACGATGAGACCATACTGCGCAGTGTACACGGATGTCCCATCATCTGCTGACGATTCATGTGAAGATGTTGCCTTTGTGCCAATCTTAGGGCAGATACACCTAGTGTCACTACGCCATACAGCACAACACACACGGCGCCACTGAGCTGCTCCGAGAGGTGTAGCGGACCATACTTTCCTGTAAATGCTGCGTATTACTCGCAGGCACAGCGTCACACCGCAGTGTACTATAGACGCCGAGCGGTCACTCTACCCAGAATTCATTTTAAACACGAATAAAGTCGCAGATGAATCACAACGGAAATTGCCAGCTGGCGCATTGTGACGGTGAGTGAAGCCGCTCAGGTGTGTCCCGTGTACCCAGCATTAGATTTATGGGGCCTGATGAGAACCCCCAGGTCAGCCAGTAACACGTAGTATCCTATCCTGGTCACTGACGGCATCTGGCCGGGGTCATGGCTATAGAGAGGAGAAGTGAGACAAGCTTTAACCACATAATAACCAAGCACACACGTCCAGTGACTGAGGACATAGTCACCATACTGAGGTCAGTACTGTAGTAACTAATATCCTGAGGAGCGCACATGTCCAGTGACTGAGGACATAGTCACCATACTGAGGTCAGTACTGTAGTAACTAATACCCTGAGGAGCACACATGTCCAGTGACTGAGGACATAGTCACCACACTGAGGTCAGTACTGTAGTAACTAATACCCTGAGGACCACACATGTCCAGTGACTGAGGACATAGTCACCACACTGAGGTCAGTACTGTAGTAACTAATAACCTGAGGAGCACACATGTCCAGTGACTGAGGACATAGTCACCATACTGAGGTCAGTACTGTAGTAACTAATATCCTGAGGAGCACACATGTCCAGTGACTGAGGACATAGTCACCATACTGAGGTCAGTACTGTAGTAACTAATAACCTGAGGAGCACACATGTCCAGTGACTTAGGACATAGTCACCATACTGAGGTCAGTACTGTAGTAACTAATATCCTGAGGAGCACACATGTCCAGTGACTGAGGACATAGTCACCATACTGAGGTCAGTACTGTAGTAACTAATACCCTGAGGAGCACACATGTCCAGTGACTGAGGACATAGTCACCATACTGAGGTCAGTACTGTAGTAACTAATATCCTGAGGAGGACACATGTCCAGTGACTGAGGACATAGTCACCATACTGAGGTCAGTACTGTAGTAACTAATACCCTGAGGAGCACACATGTCCAGTGACTGAGGACATAGTCACCATACTGAGGTCAGTACTGTAACTAATAACCTGAGGAGCACACATGTCCAGTGACTGAGGACATAGTCACCATACTGAGGTCAGTACTGTAGTAACTAATAACCTGAGGAGGACACATGTCCAGTGACTGAGGACATAGTCACCATACTGAGGTCAGTACTGTAGTAACTAATACCCTGAGGAGGACACATGTCCAGTGACTGAGGACATAGTCACCATACTGAGGTCAGTACTGTAGTAACTAATACCCTGAGGAGCACACATGTCCAGTGACTGAGGACATAGTCACCACACTGAGGTCAGTACTGTAGTAACTAATAACCTGAGGAGCACACATGTCCAGTGACTGAGGACATAGTCACCATACTGAGGTCAGTACTGTAGTAACTAATACCCTGAGGAGCACACATGTCCAGTGACTGAGGACATAGTCACCATACTGAGGTCAGTACTGTAGTAACTAATACCCTGAGGACACATGTCCAGTGACTGAGGACATAGTCACCATACTGAGGTCAGTACTGTAGTAACTAATATCCTGAGGAGCGCACATGTCCAGTGACTGAGGACATAGTCACCATACTGAGGTCAGTACTGTAGTAACTAATACCCTGAGGAGCACACATGTCCAGTGACTGAGGACATAGTCACCATACTGAGGTCAGTACTGTAGTAACTAATAACCTGAGGAGCACACATGTCCAGTGACTGAGGACATAGTCACCATACTGAGGTCAGTACTGTAGTAACTAATACCCTGAGGAGCACACATGTCCAGTGACTGAGGACATAGTCACCATACTGAGGTCAGTACTGTAGTAACTAATAACCTGAGGAGCACACATGTCCAGTGACTGAGGACATAGTCACCATACTGAGGTCAGTACTGTAGTAACTAATACCCAGAGGAGCACACATGTCCAGTGACTGAGGACATAGTCACCATACTGAGGTCAGTACTGTAGTAACTAATATCCTGAGGAGCGCACATGTCCAGTGACTGAGGACATAGTCACCATACTGAGGTCAGTACTGTAGTAACTAATACCCTGAGGAGCACACATGTCCAGTGACTGAGGACATAGTCACCATACTGAGGTCAGTACTGTAGTAACTAATACCCTGAGGAGCACACATGTCCAGTGACTGAGGACATAGTTACTACAGTACTGACTTAAGAATGGTGACTAATACCCTGAGGACCACACACCAGTAGGAGGTGTCTTTCATCACTGGCTACAGTCATCATCTCCATGTGTGTACTACAGGTACAGTAATTTCCCTGGCCGTATACCACCTCTCTCGCTAGAACACAACCTCACTCGCTGGTATACAGCCGCTCTCGCTGGTATACAGCCGCACTCGCTGGTATACAGCCGCACTAGCTGGTATAAAGCCGCACTCGCTGGAATACAGTCGCACTCGCTGCTATACAGCCGCACTCGCTGGAATAAAGCCGCACTCCTTGGTATACAGCCGCACACACTGGAATACAGCCTCACTCGCTGGTATACAGCCTCACTCATTATTATTATCCTTTATTTATATGGCGCCATAAGTGTTCCGCAGCGCCTTACATAGTACATAAAACTAATTAGTGAACAAAAAAAACAAACAAGAAACTTATAGTACAGTGAAGGACATTATATACATTGCTGCAATAGTGATTATAGCACACACTAAGCAGCGGGGAGTTGGCAGAGACGTGTTAGGTGCCCTTATGGGGAGTAAGGAGTAGAAGAAAGTGTATGGAGAAGCGCATGAGGGAAGAGGTCCCTGCTCGTGAGAGCTTACATTCTAAAGTATACAGCCGCACTCACTGGAATACAGCCTCACTCGCTGGTATAATGCAGCACTCACTGGTATACAGCCTCACTCGCTGGTATACAGCCTCACTCGCTGGTATACAGCCGCACTCACTGGAATACAGCCTCACTCGCTGGTATACAGCCTCACTCACTGGTATACAGCCTCACTCACTGGGTATACAGCCTCACTCGCTGGTATACAGCCTCACTCGCTGGAATATAGCCTCACTCACTGGAATACAGCCTCACTCACTGGTATACAGCCTCACTCGCTGGATATACAGCCGCACTCACTGGTATACAACCGCACTCGCTGGTATACAGCCTCACTCACTGGAATACAGCCTCACTCGCTGGTATACAGCCGCACTCGCTGGTATACAGCCGCACTCGCTGGTATACAGCCGCACTCGCTGGAATACAGCCTCACTCGCTGGTATACAGCCTCACTCGCTGGTATACAGCCTCACTCGCTGGAATACAGCCGCACTCGCTGGTATACAACCGCACTCGCTGGTATACAGCCTCACTCCCTGGAATACAGCCTCACTCGCTGGTATACAGCCGCACTCGCTGGTATACAGCCGCACTCGCTGGAATACAACCGCACTCACTAGAACACAACCTCACTCGCTGGAATACAGCCACACTTACTGGTATACAGCCGCACTCGCTGGTATACAACCGCACTCCCTAGAACACAACCTCACTCACTAGAACAGAACCTCACTCGCTGGAATACAGCCACATTCACTGGGTATACAGCCGCACTCGCTGGAATACAGCCACACTCGCTGGGTATACAGCCTCACTCGCTGGTATACAGCCGCACTCGCTGGAATACAGCAGAACTCGTTGGTATACAGCCGCACTCGCTGGGTATACAGCCGCAATTGCTGGGTATACAGCCGCACTCGCTGGGTATACAGCCGCACTCGCTGGGTAAACAGCCGCACTCCTTTGAATACAGCCGCACTCCTTTGTATACAGCCGCACTCGCTGGAATACAGCCGAACTCGTTGGTATACAGCCGTACTCGCTGGGTATACAGCCGCACTCGCTGGGTATACAGCCGCACTCGCTGGGTATACAGCCGCACTCGCTGGTATGCAGCCGCACTCGCTGGAATACAGCTGCACTCCTTTGTATACAGCCGCACTCACTGGGTATACAGCCGCACTCCTTTGTATACAGCCGCACTCCTTTGTATACAGCCTCACTCGCTGGGTATACAGCCTCACTCGCTGGGTATACAGCCTAACTCGCTGGAATACAGCCGCACTCGCTGGAATACAGCCGCACTCACTGGAATACAACCTCACTCGCTGGTATACAACCGCACTCGCTGGTATACAACCGCACTCGCTGGTATACAGCCGCACTCGCTGGAATACAACCGCACTCGCTGGAATACAACCGCACTCGCTGGTATACAGCCACACTCGCTGGTATACAGCCGCACTCGCTGGAATACAACCGCACTCGCTGGAAAACAGTCTCACTCACTGGAATACAGCCTCACTCGCTGGTATACAACCGCACTCACTGGTATACAACCGCACTCACTAGAACACAACCTAACTCGTTGGTATACAGCCTCACTTATTGGTATACAGCCGCACTCGTTGGTATACACCCGCACTCACTAGAACACAACCTCACTCGCTGGAATACAGCCTCACTAGCTGGAATACAGCCTCACTCGCTGGGTATACAGACGCACTCGCTGGGTATACAGACGCACTCGCTGGAATACAGCCGCACTCACTGGGTATGCAGCCGCACTCGCTGAGTATACAGCCGCACTCGCTGGTATGCAGCCGCACTCACTGTAATACAGCTGCACTCCTTTGTATACAGCCGTACTCGCTGGGTATACAGCCGCACTCACTGGAATACAGCCTCACTTGCTGGAATACAGCCTCACTCGCTGGAATACAGCCTCACTCGCTGGAATACAGCCTCACTCACTGGAATACAGCCGCACTCGCTGGTATACAGCCACACTCGCTGGTATACAGCCGCACTCGCTGGAATACAACCGCACTCGCTGGAATACAGTCTCACTCACTGGAATACAGCCTCACTCGCTGGTATACAACCGCACTCACTGGTATACAACCGCACTCACTAGAACACAACCTAACTCGTTGGTATACAGCCTCACTTATTGGTATACAGCCGCACTCGTTGGTATACAGCCGCACTCATTGGTATACACCCGCACTCACTAGAACACAACCTCACTCGCTGGAATACAGCCTCACTAGCTGGAATACAGCCTCACTCGCTGGGTATACAGACGCACTCGCTGGGTATACAGACGCACTCGCTGGGTATGCAGCCGCACTCGCTGAGTATACAGCCACACTCGCTGGAATATAGCCGCACTCGCTGGTATGCAGCCGCACTCACTGTAATACAGCCGCACTCCTTTGTATACAGCCGTACTCGCTGGGTATACAGCCGCACTCACTGGAATACAGCCTCACTTGCTGGAATACAGCCTCACTCGCTGGAATACAGCCTCACTCACTGGAATACAGCCGCACTCGCTGGTATACAACTGCACTCGCTGGTATACAGCCTCACTCACTGGAATACAGCCTCACTCGCTGGTATACAGCCGCACTCGCTGGTATACAGCCGCACTCACTAGAACACAACCTCACTCGCTGGTATACAGCCTCACTCGCTGGAATACAGCCTCACTCGCTGGTATACAACCGCATTCACTAGAACACAACCTCACTCACTAGAACACAACCTCACTCGCTGGAATACAGCCACACTCACTGGGTATACAGCCGCACTCGCTGGTATACAGCCGCACTCGCTGGTATACAGCCGCACTCACTAGAACACAACCTCACTCGCTGGTATACAGCCTCACTCGCTGGAATACAGCCTCACTCGCTGGTACACAACCGCATTCACTAGAACACAACCTCACTCACTAGAACACAACCTCACTCACTAGAACAGAACCTCACTCGCTGGAATACAGCCACACTCACTGGGTATACAGCCGCACTCGCTGGTATACAGCCGCACTTGCTGGAATACAGCTGAACTCGATGGAATACAGCCACACTCACTGGGTATACAGCCGCACTCGCTGGGTAAACAGCCTCACTTGCTGGTATACAGCCTCACTCACTGGAATACAGCCTCACTCGCTGGTATACAGCCGCACTCACTGGAATACAGCCTCACTCGCTGGTATACAGCCTCACTCGCGAGAAATACAACCGCACTCGCTGGAATACAACCGCACTCACTGGTATACAACCGCACTCACTGGAATACAACCGCACTCGCTGGTATACAACCGCACTCGCTGGTATACAACCGCACTCACTAGAACACAACCACACTCACTAGAACACAACCTCACTCACTAGAACAGAACCTCACTCGCTGGAATACAGCCACACTCACTGGGTATACAGCCGCACTCGCTGGTATACAGCCTCACTCACTGGAATACAGCCTCACTCACTGGAATACAGCCTCACTCGTTGGTATACAGCCGCACTCACTGGAATACAGCCTCACTCGCTGGTATACAGCCTCACTCGCGAGAAATACAACCGCACTCGCTGGAATACAACCGCACTCGCTGGAATACAGCCTCACTCGCTGGAATACAGCCGCACTCACTGGTATACAACCGCACTCACTGGTATACAACCGCACTCGTTGCTATACAGCCTCACTCACTGGGATGCAGCCTCACTCACTGGAATACAGCCTCACTCGTTGGAATACAGCCTCACTCGCTAGAACACAACCTCACTCACTGGAATACAGCCTCACTTGCTCGTATACAGCTGCACTCGCTGGAATATAACTTCACCAGAATGTATACAGCCTCACAAATTGGTATACAGCCACACTCACTTGTACACAGATTCACTTGTTGGGATATAGCTTCTTTCACTCATATACAGTCTCAATCTCTGGAACACAGCCGCAGTCTCTGGAATACAGCCGCAGTCTCTGGAATACAGCAGCAGTCTCTAGAACACAGCCTCAGTCTCTGGAATCCAGCCTCAGTCTCTGGAACATAGCCTCAGTCTCTGGAACACAGCCTCGCTCACAGTAATATTGTCCCAATCACAGGAATACAGCCTCACTTTTCACACTCCCGTCCATCCACTTCACTCAACAAATGTATGTCGTCTCTCCTGCCATCCGATTACTTCCTCTGACTCCAGCCTCTACGATTTTGCCCGTGCTGCTCCCTACCTCTGGAACTCTCTCCCCATCAGACTCTCCACCTCTCTACATATCTTCAAACGGGCTCTCAAGACCCCCTACTTAATCATAGCCTTCCAGCTCTCATCCTAACCCGCCTCAAGCTCTTTCCTCCCTATCTACCCCTTCTGTGTCACGCCTGTCTCTCTGCCCCTCCCCTTCTGTGTCACGCCTGTCTGTCTGTCCCTCCCCTTCTGTGTCACGCCAGTCTGTCTGCCCCTCCCCTTCTGTGTCACACCTGTCTGTCCCTCCCCTTCTGTGTCACGCCTGTCTGTCTGCCCCTCCTCTTATGTGTCATGCCTGTCTGTCTGCCCCTCCTCTTATGTGTCATGCGTGTCTGTCTGCCCCTCCCCTTCTGTGTCACGCCTGTCTGTCCCTCCCCTTCTGTGTCAGACCTGTCTGTCTGCCCCTCCCCTTCTGTGTCACGCCTGTCTGCCCCTCCCCTTCTGTGTCACGCCTGTCTGTCTGCCCCTCCCCTTCTGTGTCATGCCTGTCTGTCTGCCCCTCCCCTTCTGTGTCACGCCTGTCTGTCTGCCCCTCCCCTTCTGTGTTACACCTGTCTGCCCCTTCCCTTCTGTGTCACGCCTGTCTGTCTGCCCCTCCCCTTCTGTGTCACGCCTGTCTGTCTGCCCCTCCCCTTGTGTCACGCCTGTCTGTCTGCCCCTCCCCTTCTGTGTTACACCTGTCTGTCTGCCCCTCCCCTTCTGTGTCACGCCTGTCTGTCTGCCCCTCCCCTTCTGTGTCACGCCTGTCTGTCTGCCCCTCCCCTTGTGTCACGGCTGTCTGTCAGCCCCTCCCCTTCTGTGTCACGCCTGTCTGCCCCTCCCCTTATGTGTCACATCTGTCTGCCCCTCCCCTTCTGTGTCACGCCTGCCTGTCTGCCCCTCCCCTTGTGTCACGCCTGTCTGTCTGCCCCTCCCCTTGTGTCACGCTTGTCTGTCTGCCCCTCCCCTTCTGTGTCACGCCTGTCTGTCTGCCCCTCCCCTTCTGTGTCACGCCTGTCTGTCTGCCCCTCCCCTTCTGTGTCACGCCTGTCTGCCCCTCCCCTTGTGTCACGCCTGTCTGTCTGCCCCTCCCCTTCTGTGTTACACCTGTCTGTCTGCCCCTCCCCTTCTGTGTCACGCCTGTCTGTCTGCCCCTCCCCTTCTGTGTCACGCCTGTCTGTCTGCCCCTCCCCTTGTGTCACGCCTGTCTGTCTGCCCCTCCCCTTCTGTGTCACGCCTGTCTGCCCCTCCCCTTATGTGTCACACCTGTCTGCCCCTCCCCTTCTGTGTCACGCCTGTCTGTCTGCCCCTCCCCTTCTGTGTTACACCTGTCTGTCTGCCCCTCCCCTTCTGTGTCACGCCTGTCTGTCTGCCCCTCCCCTTCTGTGTCACGCCTGTCTGTATGCCCCTCCCCTTCTGTGTCACGCCTGTCTGTCTGCCCCTCCCCTTCTGTGTCACGCCTGTCTGTCTGCCCCTCCCCTTCTGTGTCACGCCTGTCTGTCTGCCCCTCCCCTTCTGTGTCACGCCTGTCTGTCTGCCCCTCCCCTTCTGTGTTACACCTGTCTGCCCCTCCCCTTCTGTGTCACGCCTGTCTGTCTGCCCCTCCCCTTCTGTGTCACGCCTGTCTGTCTGCCCCTCCCCTTCTGTGTCACGCCTGTCTGTCTGCCCCTCCCATTCTGTGTCACGCCTGTCTGTCTGCCCCTCCCCTTCTGTGTCACGCCTGTCTGTCTGCCCCTCCCCTTCTGTCACGCCTGTCTGTCTGCCCCTCCCCTTCTGTGTCACGCCTGTCTGCCTGCCCCTCCCCTTCTATGTCACGCCTGTCTGTCTACCCCTCCCCTTCTGTGTCACGCCTGTCTGTCTGCCCCTCCCCTTCTGTGTCACGCCTGTCTGTCTGCCCCTCCCCTTCTGTGTCACGCCTGTCTGCCTGCCCCTCCCCTTCTATGTCACGCCTGTCTGTCTGCCCCTCCCCTTCTGTGTCACGCTCGTCTGTCTGCCCCTCCCCTTAGAATGTAAGCTCTCACGAGCAGGGTCCTCCTCCCTCATGAGCTTCTCCTTTCACTTACTTCTTCTCCTTACTCCCCATTAGGGCACCTAACACGTGACTGCTGACTCCCGGCTGCTTATTGTGAGTTCTTTAATTGCTATTGCAGCAATGTGTATACACCATGGACCTGATGCAGAGCCGCTCGCTAGATGCGATCGCTCGCACCCAGTATATGCAAATTCGGCTACGTGACAGCATGGCAGGCTCTCGCTCAGAAAGGCATAAGCACGCCCACTTTGTCTGTGCGAGCGATCGCTCTGTGTATGCAGACACCCATTAGCGTATGTAGAGTCGCCCACTAGCGCACGTCATCTCCAGGAAGTGTAATAAAACATTGGTACATCGAGCACCATTGGTAGCGATCGCAGCGCTTGGGGTTCCCTTACCCTGCCGCAAGCACTGCGAAAACTTCAGTGTAATACACAGGCAGGTGACGCGTACTGTGACGCTGACTGATAATTATACTCGCCTTACAGACGGCGCTGCTACACTCCGGCACGCCTGCGTTCCCACCTCCACTCCCCCGTTATTAGTGCCCCTGTTACCACCCACACACGGACTCGCCTGTCACTCATTACACCGGGCTGTCTGTGCTGGGCCAGCGAGCGGCCTGCGATCGCACAGAGTACTTCGCGTACGCGCAGAACGAATCATGCACATGCGCGGTCACTTAACATCGGCCGCGTTCGAGCGAGCGGCTCTGAATCAGATCCCATGTCCTTGTCCTGTATTGTACTATAAGTCACAGGTTCCTTGGTCAGTGATGTGTATGTACTGTGTAAGGAGCTGCAGAAATAAAGGATAATAATGACTTACTGGAATACATCCTGACTAGTCCTCTATCAGATCCTCCACTCTCTCCATCCTGCCTGTGCTTGTACTCATTGTAATCTGATGTATAATTGTCTTGTGTAATCCCTGTACATTATAAAGAAAGGATAATAACAGTAATCCACCCTGAGTCAGTGCCAGGAATGTGCCTCAGGCCAGGCACCGAGGGTCTGTCTGTACCAGGTACGGTAAGGGGCAATAATTGCTCTGCGAGGTCACGGAGGTCAGATGTGTACTTCACACGGCTTCATTAAAGCTTCCACCCGGAGATTCTGGCGTATGCAGGGAGCAGAACTATTACATGTGCCCAGATCAGCCATGAGACACTGGGGGTCGTAACATCACAGTAATTCCAGGTCACTGACATGTACTGCACACAGGAGAGCACGGAACACGCAACATGCACTGCACACAGGAGAGCAGGGAACACGCAACATGCACTGCACACAGGAGAGCAGGGAACACGCAACATGCACTGCACACAGGAGAGCAGGGAACACGCAACATACACTGCACACAGGAGAGCAGGGAACACGCAACATGCACTGCACACAGGAGAGCAGGGAACACGCAACATGCACTGCACACAGGAGAGCAGGGAACACGCAACATGCACTGCACACAGGAGAGCAGGGAACACGCAACATACACTGCACACAGGAGAGCTGGGAACACGCAAAATACACTGCACACAGGAGAGCACGGAACACGCAACATGCACTGCACACAGGAGAGCAGGGAACACGCAACATGCACTGCACACAGGAGAGCAGGGAACACGCAACATGCACTGCACACAGGAGAGCACGGAACACGCAACATACACTGCACACAGGAGAGCTGGGAACACGCAACATGCACTGCACACAGGAGAGCAGGGAACACGCAACATGCACTGCACACAGGAGAGCAGGGAACACGCAACATGCACTGCACACAGGAGAGCAGGGAACACGCAACATACACTGCACACAGGAGAGCAGGGAACACGCAACATACACTGCACACAGGAGAGCAGGGAACACGCAACATGCACTGCACACAGGAGAGCAGGGAACACGCAACATGCACTGCACACAGGAGAGCAGGGAACACGCAACATACACTGCACACAGGAGAGCAGGGAACACGCAACATACACTGCACACAGGAGAGCAGGGAACACGCAACATACACTGCACACAGGAGAGCAGGGAACACGCAACATACCCTGCACACAGGGAGAGCAGGGAACACGCAACATACACTGCAAACAGGAGAGCAGGGAACACGCAACATACACTGCAAACAGGAGAGCAGGGAACACGCAACATACACTGCACACAGGAGAGCAGGGAACACGCAACATACACTGCACACAGGAGAGCAGGGAACACGCAACATGCACTGCACACAGGAGAGCAGGGAACACGCAACATGCACTGCACACAGGAGAGCAGGGAACACGCAACATGCACTGCACACAGGAGAGCAGGGAACACGCAACATACACTGCACACAGGAGAGCAGGGAACACGCAACATACACTGCACACAGGAGAGCAGGGAACACGCAACATACACTGCACACAGGAGAGCAGGGAACACGCAACATGCACTGCACACAGGAGAGCAGGGAACACGCAACATGCACTGCACACAGGAGAGCAGGGAACACGGAACATGCACTGCACACAGGAGAGCAGGGAACACGCAACATACACTGCACACAGGAGAGCAGGGAACACGCAACATACACTGCACACAGGAGAGCAGGGAACACGCAACATACACTGCACACAGGAGAGCAGGGAACACGCAACATACACTGCACACAGGAGAGCAGGGAACACGCAACATGCACTGCACACAGGAGAGCAGGGAACACGCAACATGCACTGCACACAGGAGAGCAGGGAACACGCAACATACACTGCACACAGGATAGACACACTATACACTGCACTCAGGAGAGCAGGTAACACGCAACATGCACTGCACACAGAAGGGCAGGGAACACGGAACATACAATGCAATCAGGAGAGCAGGGAACACGCAACATGCCCTGCACACAGGAAAGCAGGAAACACGCACTATACAATGCACACAGGAGAGCAGGGAACACGGAACATACACTTCACACAGGAGAACACGCACTATACACTGCACACAGAAGAATAGAGAACACGGAACATACACTGCACACAGGAGAGCAGGGAACACGGAACATACACTTCACACAGGAGAACACGCACTATACACTGCACACAGGAGAATAGAGAACACGGAACATACACTGCACAAAGGAGAGCAGGGAACACGCACTATACAATGCTCACAGGAGAGCGGGGAACACGCAACATACAATGCACAAAGGAGAACAGAGAACAAGTCATATCTCCCAGATGAGGACACGTTCCTCCCAGGTGAGATCATGGGTACCTGACCTGTAATAACATGATCCAGCATGGAAAGTCTGACAGCGCAACAGTGTTTACGAGACACAATATTTACCTGGCAACATCTCGGTAACCAGATACAGAGTTAGGGCTCCTACACCTGCCTGTGACTTCCAGCCACTTAGTATATAAGTGCATTTAATATATAGGTGCTGTGCAGTATATAGGTGAGCAGAAAGGTGCTGCGCAGTATATAGGTGAGCAGAAAGGTGCTGTGCAGTATATAGGTGAGCAGAAAGGTGCTGTGCAGTATATAGGTGAGCAGAAAGGTGCTGTGCAGTATATAGGTGAGTAGGAAGGTGCTGTGCAGTATATAGGTGAGCAGGAAGGTGCTGTGCAGTATACAGGTGAGCAGAAAGGTGCTGTGCAGTATACAGGTGAGAAGGTGCTGAGCAGAATATACAGTAGGTGCTGTGCAGTATATAGGTGCGCAGAAAGGTGCTGTGCAGTATATATAGGTGAGCAGGAAGGTGCTGTGCAGTATATAGGTGAGTAGGAAGGTGCTGTGCAGTATATATAGGTGAGCAGGAAGGTGCTGTGCAGTATATAGGTGAGCAGAAAGGTGCTGCGCAGTATATAGGTGAGCAGAAAGGTGCTGTGCAGTATATAAGTGAGCAGAAAGGTGCTGTGCAGTATATAGGTGCGCAGAAAGGTGCTGTGCAGTATATAGGTGAGCAGGAAGGTGCTGTGCAGTATATAGGTGAGCAGGAAGGTGCTGTGCAGTATATAGGTGAGCAGAAAGGTGCTGTGCAGTATATAGGTGAGCAAAAAGGTGCTGCGCAGTATATAGGTGAGCAGGAAGGTGCTGTGCAGTATATAGGTGAGCAGGAAGGTGCTGTGCAGTATATAGGTGAGGAGAAAGGTGCTGAGCAGTATATACAGTAGGTGCTGTGCAGTATATAGGTGAGGAGAAAGGTGCTGTGCAGTATATAGGTGAGGAGAAAGGTGCTGTGCAGTATATAGGTGAGGAGAAAGGTGCTGTGCAGTATATAGGTGAGCAGAAAGATGCTGTGCAGTATATAGGTGAGCAGAAAGATGCTGTGCAGTATATAGGTGAGTAGGAAGGTGCTGTGCAGTATATAGGTGAGTAGGAAGGTGCTGTGCAGTATATACAGTAGGTGCTGTGCAGTATATAGGTGAGTAGGAAGGTGCTGTGCAGTATATACAGTAGGTGCTGTGCAGTATATAGGTGAGCAGAAAGGTGCTGTGCAGTATATAGGTGAGCAGAAAAGTGCTGTGCAGTATATAGGTGAGCAGAAAGATGCTGTGCAGTATATAGGTGAGCAGAAAGGTGCTGTGCAGTATATACAGTAGGTGCTGTGCAGTATATAGGTGAGTAAGAAGGTGCTGTGCAGTATATACAGTAGGTGCTGTGCAGTATATAGGTGAGTAAGAAGGTGCTGTGCAGTATATACAGTAGGTGCTGTGCAGTATATAGGTGAGCAGGAAGGTGCTGTGCAGTATGTAGGTGAGCAGGAAGGTGCTGTGCAGTATATAGGTGAGTAGGAAGGTACTGTGCAGTATATAGGTGAGCAGGAAGGTGCTGTGCAGTATATAAGTGAGCAGGAAGGTGCTGTGCAGTATATAGGTGAGTAGGAAGGTGCTGTGCAGTAGAGAGGTGAGCAGGAAGGTGCTGTGCAGTATATACAGTAGGTGCTGTGCAGTATATAGGTGAGTAGGAAGGTGCTGTGCAGTATATAGGTGAGCAGGAAGGTGCTGTGCAGTATATAGGTGAGTAGGAAGGTGCTGTGCAGTATATAGGTGAGCAGGAAGGTGCTGTGCAGTATATAGGTGAGTAGGAAGGTGCTGTGCAGTATATAGGTGAGCAGGAAGGTGCTGTGTAGTATATACAGTAGGTGCTGCGCAGTATGTAGGTGAGTAGGAAGGTGCTGTGCAGTATATACAGTAGGTGCTGTGCAGTATATAGGTGAGCAGGAAGGTGCTGTGCAGTATATACAGTAGGTGCTGTGCAGTATATAGGTGAGTAGGAAGGTGCTGTGCGTTATATACAGTAGGTGCTGTGCAGTATATAGGTGAGCAGGAAGGTGCTGTGCAGTATATAGGTGAGCAGGAAGGTGCTGTGCAGTATATAGGTGAGTAGGAAGGTGCTGTGCAGTATATAGGTGAGTAGGAAGGTGCTGTGCAGTATATAGCTGAGTAGGAAGGTGCTGTGCAGTATATAGGTGAGTAGGAAGGTGCTGTGCAGTATATAGGTGAGTAGGAAGGTGCTGTGCAGTATATAGGTGAGTAGGAAGGTGCTGTGCAGTATATAGGTGAGCAGGAAGGTGCTGTGCAGTATATAGGTGAGCAGGAAGGTGCTGAGCAGAATATACAGTAGGTGCTGTGCAGTATATAGGTGCACAGAAAGGTGCTGTGCAGTATATATAGGTGAGCAGGAAGGTGCTGTGCAGTATATAGGTGAGTAGGAAGGTGCTGTGCAGTATATAGGTGAACAGAAAGGTGCTGCGCAGTATATAGGTGAGCAGAAAGGTGCTGTGCAGTATATAAGTGAGCAGAAAGGTGCTGTGCAGTATATAGGTGCGCAGAAAGGTGCTGTGCAGTATATAGGTGAGCAGGAAGGTGCTGTGCAGTATATAGGTGAGCAAAAAGGTGCTGCGCAGTATATACAGTAGGTGCTGTGCAGTATATAGGTGAGGAGAAAGGTGCTGTGCAGTATATAGGTGAGGAGAAAGGTGCTGTGCAGTATATAGGTGAGGAGAAAGGTGCTGTGCAGTATATAGGTGAGCAGAAAGATGCTGTGCAGTATATAGGTGAGCAGAAAGATGCTGTGCAGTATATAGGTGAGTAGGAAGGTGCTGCGCAGTATATAGGTGAGCAGAAAGGTGCTGCGCAGTATATAGGTGAGCAGAAAGGTGCTGTGCAGTATATAAGTGAGCAGAAAGGTGCTGTGCAGTATATAGGTGCGCAGAAAGGTGCTGTGCAGTATATAGGTGAGCAGGAAGGTGCTGTGCAGTATATAGGTGAGCAGGAAGGTGCTGTGCAGTATATAGGTGAGCAGAAAGGTGCTGTGCAGTATATAGGTGAGCAAAAAGGTGCTGCGCAGTATATAGGTAAGCAGGAAGGTGCTGTGCAGTATATAGGTGAGCAGGAAGGTGCTGTGCAGTATATAGGTGAGGAGAAAGGTGCTGAGCAGTATATACAGTAGGTGCTGTGCAGTATATAGGTGAGGAGAAAGGTGCTGTGCAGTATATAGGTGAGGAGAAAGGTGCTGTGCAGTATATAGGTGAGGAGAAAGGTGCTGTGCAGTATATAGGTGAGCAGAAAGATGCTGTGCAGTATATAGGTGAGCAGAAAGATGCTGTGCAGTATATAGGTGAGTAGGAAGGTGCTGTGCAGTATATAGGTGAGTAGGAAGGTGCTGTGCAGTATATACAGTAGGTGCTGTGCAGTATATAGGTGAGCAGAAAGGTGCTGTGCAGTATATAGGTGAGCAGAAAGGTGCTGTGCAGTATATAGGTGAGCAGAAAGATGCTGTGCAGTATATAGGTGAGCAGAAAGGTGCTGTGCAGTATATACAGTAGGTGCTGTGCAGTATATAGGTGAGTAAGAAGGTGCTGTGCAGTATATACAGTAGGTGCTGTGCAGTATATAGGTGAGCAGGAAGGTGCTGTGCAGTATGTAGGTGAGCAGGAAGGTGCTGTGCAGTATATAGGTGAGTAGGAAGGTACTGTGCAGTATATAGGTGAGCAGGAAGGTGCTGTGCAGTATATAGGTGAGCAGGAAGGTGCTGTGCAGTATATAGGTGAGTAGGAAGGTGCTGTGCAGTAGAGAGGTGAGCAGGAAGGTGCTGTGCAGTATATACAGTAGGTGCTGTGCAGTATATAGGTGAGTAGGAAGGTGCTGTGCAGTATATAGGTGAGCAGGAAGGTGCTGTGCAGTATATAGGTGAGTAGGAAGGTGCTGTGCAGTATATAGGTGAGCAGGAAGGTGCTGTGCAGTATATAGGTGAGTAGGAAGGTGCTGTGCAGTATATAGGTGAGCAGGAAGGTGCTGTGTAGTATATACAGTAGGTGCTGCGCAGTATGTAGGTGAGTAGGAAGGTGCTGTGCAGTATATACAGTAGGTGCTGTGCAGTATATAGGTGAGCAGGAAGGTGCTGTGCAGTATATAGGTGAGCAGGAAGGTGCTGTGCAGTATATAGGTGAGTAGGAAGGTGCTGTGCAGTATATAGGTGAGTAGGAAGGTGCTGTGCAGTATATAGCTGAGTAGGAAGGTGCTGTGCAGTATATAGGTGAGTAGGAAGGTGCTGTGCAGTATATAGGTGAGTAGGAAGGTGCTGTGCAGTATATAGGTGAGTAGGAAGGTGCTGTGCAGTATATAGGTGAGCAGGAAGGTGCTGTGCAGTATATAGGTGAGCAGGAAGGTGCTGAGCAGAATATACAGTAGGTGCTGTGCAGTATATAGGTGCGCAGAAAGGTGCTGTGCAGTATATATAGGTGAGCAGGAAGGTGCTGTGCAGTATATAGGTGAGTAGGAAGGTGCTGTGCAGTATATATAGGTGAGGAGGAAGGTGCTGTGCAGTATATAGGTGAGCAGAAAGGTGCTGCGCAGTATATAGGTGAGCAGAAAGGTGCTGTGCAGTATATAAGTGAGCAGAAAGGTGCTGTGCAGTATATAGGTGCGCAGAAAGGTGCTGTGCAGTATATAGGTGAGCAGGAAGGTGCTGTGCAGTATATAGGTGAGCAGGAAGGTGCTGTGCAGTATATAGGTGAGCAGAAAGGTGCTGTGCAGTATATAGGTGAGCAAAAAGGTGCTGCGCAGTATATAGGTGAGCAGGAAGGTGCTGTGCAGTATATAGGTGAGCAGGAAGGTGCTGTGCAGTATATAGGTGAGGAGAAAGGTGCTGAGCAGTATATACAGTAGGTGCTGTGCAGTATATAGGTGAGGAGAAAGGTGCTGTGCAGTATATAGGTGAGGAGAAAGGTGCTGTGCAGTATATAGGTGAGGAGAAAGGTGCTTTGCAGTATATAGGTGAGCAGAAAGATGCTGTGCAGTATATAGGTGAGCAGAAAGATGCTGTGCAGTATATAGGTGAGTAGGAAGGTGCTGTGCAGTATATAGGTGAGCAGAAAGATGCTGTGCAGTATATAGGTGAGCAGAAAGGTGCTGTGCAGTATATACAGTAGGTGCTGTGCAGTATATAGGTGAGCAGAAAGGTGCTGTGCAGTATATAGGTGAGCAGAAAGGTGCTGTGCAGTATATAGGTGAGCAGAAAGATGCTGTGCAGTATATAGGTGAGCAGAAAGGTGCTGTGCAGTATATACAGTAGGTGCTGTGCAGTATATAGGTGAGCAGAAAGGTGCTGTGCAGTATATAGGTGAGCAGAAAGGTGCTGTGCAGTATATAGGTGAGCAGAAAGGTGCTGTGCAGTATATAGATGAGTAGGAAGGTGCTGTGCAGTATATAGGTGAGCAGGAAGGTGCTGTGCAGTATATACAGTAGGTGCTGTGCAGTATATAGGTGAGTAAGAAGGTGCTGTGCAGTATATAGGTGAGTAGGAAGGTACTGTGCAGTATATAGGTGAGCAGGAAGGTGCTGTGCAGTATATAGGTGAGCAGGAAGGTGCTGTGCAGTATATAGGTGAGTAGGAAGGTGCTGTGCAGTATATAGGTGAGGAGAAAGATGCTGTGCAGTATATAGGTGAGCAGGAAGGTGCTGTGCAGTATATACAGTAGGTGCTGTGCAGTATATAGGTGATTAGGAAGGTGCTGTGCAGTATATAGGTGAGCAGGAAGGTGCTGTGCAGTATATAGGTGAGTAGGAAGGTGCTGTGCAGTATATAGGTGAGCAGGAAGGTGCTGTGCAGTATATAGGTGAGTAGGAAGGTGCTGTGCAGTATATAGGTGAGCAGGAAGGTGCTGTGTAGTATATACAGTAGGTGCTGCGCAGTATGTAGGTGAGTAGGAAGGTGCTGTGCAGTATATACAGTAGGTGCTGTGCAGTATATAGCTGAGTAGGAAGGTGCTGTGCAGTATATAGGTGAGTAGGAAGGTGCTGTGCAGTATATAGGTGAGTAGGAAGGTGCTGTGCAGTATATAGGTGAGTAGGAAGGTGCTGTGCAGTATATAGGTGAGCAGGAAGGTGCTGTGCAGTATATAGGTGAGCAGGAAGGTGCTGTGCAGTAAATAGGTGAGTAGGAAGGTGCTGTGCAGGATATAGGTGAGCAGAAAGGTAATGTGCAGGATACAGGTGAGGAGAAAGGTGCTGCGCAGTATATAGGTGAGCAGGAAGGTGCTGCGCAGTATACAGGTGAGCAGAAAGGTGCTGCGCAGTATACAGGTGAGCAGAAAGGTGCTGCGCAGTATATAGGTGAGCAGGAAGGTGCTGCGCAGTATACAGGTTAGCAGGAAGGTGCTGCGCAGTATATACAGTAGGTGCTGTGCAGTATACAGGTGAGCAGGAAGGTGCTGTGCAGTATATAGGTCAGCAGAAAGGTGCTGTGCAGTATATAGGTGAGCAGAAAGGTGCTGTGCAGTATATAGGTGAGCCGGAAGGTGCTGCGCAGTATACAGGTGAGCAGGAAGGTGCTGCGCAGTATATACAGTAGGTGCTGTGCAGTATACAGGTCAGCAGAAAGGTGCTGTGCAGTATACAGGTGAGGAGAAAGGTGCTGCGCAGTATATAGGTGAGCAGGAAGGTGCTGTGCAGTATATAGGTGAGTAGGAAGGTGCTGTGCAGTATATAGGTGAGCAGGAAGGTGCTGTGCAGTATGTAGGTGAGCAGGAAGGTGCTGTGCAGTATATAGGTGAGTAGGAAGGTACTGTGCAGTATATAGGTGAGCAGGAAGGTGCTGTGCAGTATATAGGTGAGCAGGAAGGTGCTGTGCAGTATATAGGTGAGTAGGAAGGTGCTGTGCAGTATATAGGTGAGGAGAAAGATGCTGTGCAGTATATAGGTGAGCAGGAAGGTGCTGTGCAGTATATACAGTAGGTGCTGTGCAGTATATAGGTGATTAGGAAGGTGCTGTGCAGTATATAGGTGAGCAGGAAGGTGCTGTACAGTATATAGGTGAGTAGGAAGGTGCTGTGCAGTATATAGGTGAGCAGGAAGGTGCTGTGCAGTATATAGGTGAGTAGGAAGGTGCTGTGCAGTATATAGGTGAGCAGGAAGGTGCTGTGTAGTATATACAGTAGGTGCTGCGCAGTATGTAGGTGAGTAGGAAGGTGCTGTGCAGTATATACAGTAGGTGCTGTGCAGTATATAGCTGAGTAGGAAGGTGCTGTGCAGTATATAGGTGAGTAGGAAGGTGCTGTGCAGTATATAGGTGAGTAGGAAGGTGCTGTGCAGTATATAGGTGAGTAGGAAGGTGCTGTGCAGTATATAGGTGAGCAGGAAGGTGCTGTGCAGTATATAGGTGAGCAGGAAGGTGCTGTGCAGTATATAGGTGAGTAGGAAGGTGCTGTGCAGTATACAGGTGAGCAGAAAGGTGCTGTGCAGTATACAGGTGAGGAGAAAGGTGCTGCGCAGTATATAGGTGAGCAGGAAGGTGCTGCGCAGTATACAGGTGAGCAGAAAGGTGCTGCGCAGTATACAGGTGAGCAGAAAGGTGCTGCGCAGTATATAGGTGAGCAGGAAGGTGCTGCGCAGTATACAGGTGAGCAGGAAGGTGGTGCGCAGTATATACAGTAGGTGCTGTGCAGTATACAGGTGAGCAGAAAGGTGCTGTGCAGTATACAGGTGAGCAGAAAGGTGCTGCGCAGTATATAGGTGAGCAGGAAGGTGCTGCGCAGTATACAGGTGAGCAGGAAGGTGCTGCGCAGTATATACAGTAGGTGCTGTGCAGTATACAGGTGAGCAGGAAGGTGCTGTGCAGTATATAGGTCAGCAGAAAGGTGCTGTGCAGTATATAGGTGAGCAGAAAGGAACTGTGCAGTATATAGGTGAGCAGGAAGGTGCTGCGCAGTATACAGGTGAGCAGGAAGGTGCTGCGCAGTATATACAGTAGATGCTGTGCAGTATACAGGTCAGCAGAAAGGTGCTGTGCAGTATATTGGTGAGCAGAAAGGTGCTGCGCAGTATACAGGTGAGCAGGAAGGTGCTGCGCAGTATATACAGTAGGTGCTGTGCAGTATACAGGTCAGCAGAAAGGTGCTGTGCAGTATATAGGTGAGCAGAAAGGGGCTGTGCAGTATATAGGTGAGGAGAAAGGTGCTGTGCAGTATACAGGTGAGCAGGAAGGTGCTGTGCAGTATATAGGTGAGCAGGAAGGTGCTGCGCAGTATACAGGTGAGCAGGAAGGTGCTGCGCAGTATATAGGTGAGCAGGAAGGTGCTGCGCAGTATACAGGTGAGCAGGAAGGTGCTGCGCAGTATACAGGTGAGCAGAAAGGTGCTGTGCAGTGTACAGGTGAGCAGAAAGGTGCTGCGCAGTATACAGGTGAGCAGAAAGGTGCTGCGCAGTATATATGTGAGCAGAAAGGTGCTGTGCAGTATATAGGTAAGGAGAAAGGTGCTGTGCAGTATATAGGTGAGTAGGAAGGTGCTGTGCAGTATATAGGTGAGTAGGAAGGTGCTGTGCAGTATACAGGTGAGCAGGAAGGTGCTGCGCAGTATACAGGTGAGCAGGAAGGTGCTGCGCAGTATACAGGTGAGCAGAAAGGTGCTGTGCAGTATACAGGTGAGCAGAAAGGTGCTGTGCAGTATATAGGTGAGGAGAAAGGTGCTGTGCAGTATACAGGTGAGCAGGAAGGTGCTGTGCAGTATACAGGTGAGCAGAAAGGTGCTGCGCAGTATATAGGTGAGGAGAAAGGTGCTGCGCAGTATATAGGTGAGCAGGAAGGTGCTGCGCAGTATACAGGTGAGCAGAAAGGTGCTGCGCAGTATATAGGTGAGCAGGAAGGTGCTGCGCAGTATACAGGTGAGCAGGAAGGTGCTGTGCAGTATACAGGTGAGCAGAAAGGTGCTGTGCAGTATACAGGTGAGGAGAAAGGTGCTGTGCAGTATACAGGTGAGCAGAAAGGTGCTGTGCAGTATATAGGTGAGGAGAAAGGTGCTGTGCAGTATACAGGTGAGCAGAAAGGTGCTGTGCAGTATATAGGTGAGCAGAAAAGTGCTGTGCAGTATACAGGTGAGGAGAAAGGTGCTGCGCAGTATACAGGTGAGCAGGAAGGTGCTGCGCAGTATACAGGTGAGCAGGAAGGTGCTGTGCAGTATATAGGTGAGCAGGAAGGTGCTGTGCAGTATATAGGTGAGGAGAAAGGTGCTGTGCAGTATATAGGTGAGGAGAAAGGTGCTGTGCAGTATATAGGTGAGGAGAAAGGTGCTGTGCAGTATATAGGTGAGCAGGAAGGTGCTGTGCAGTATACAGGTGAGCAGCAAGGTGCTCTGCAGTATATAGGTGAGCAGGAAGGTGCTGTGCAGTATATAGGTGAGGAGAAAGATGCTGTGCAGTATATAGGTGAGGAGAAAGGTGCTGAGCAGTATATACAGTAGGTGCTGTGTAGTATATAGGTGAGCAGAAAGGTGCTGCGCAGTATATAAGTGAGCAGGAAGGTGCTGTGCAGTATATAAGTGAGCAGAAAGGTGCTGTGCAGTATATAGGTGAGCAGGAAGGAGCTGTGCAGTATATAGGTGAGCAGAAAGATGCTGTGCAGTATATAGGTGAGCAGAAAGGTGCTGTGCAGTATATAGGTGAGGAGAAACATGCTGTGCAGTATATAGGTGAGCAGGAAGGTGCTGTGCAGTATATACAGTAGGTGCTGTGCAGTATATAGGTGAGTAGGAAGGTGCTGTGCAGTATATAGGTGAGCAGGAAGGTGCTGTGCAGTATATAGGTGAGTAGGAAGGTGATGTGCAGTATATAGGTGAGCAGAAAGGAGCTGCGCAGTATATAGGTGAGCAGGAAGGTGCTGCGCAGTATACAGGTGAGCAGGAAGGTGCTGTGCAGTATATAGGTGAGCAGAAAGGTGCTGTGCAGTATACAGGTGAGGAGAAAGGTGCTGCGCAGTATATAGGTGAGCAGGAAGGTGCTGCGCAGTATACAGGTGAGCAGAAAGGTGCTGCGCAGTATATATGTGAGCAGGAAGGTGCTGCGCAGTATACAGGTGAGCAGGAAGGTGCTGCACAGTATACAGGTGAGCAGAAAGGTGCTGTGCAGTATACAGGTGAGCAGAAAGGTGCTGTGCAGTATATAGGTAAGGAGAAAGGTGCTGTGCAGTATACAGGTGAGCAGAAAGGTGCTGTGCAGTATATAGGTGAGGAGAAAGGTGCTGTGCAGTATACAGGTGAGCAGAAAGGTGCTGTGCAGTATACAGGTGAGCAGGAAGGTGCTGCGCAGTATATAGGTGAGCAGGAAGGTGCTGTGCAGTATATAGGTGAGCAGAAAGGTGCTGTGCAGTATATAGGTGAGGAGAAAGGTGCTGTGCAGTATACAGGTGAGGAGAAAGGTGCTGTGCAGTATACAGGTGAGCAGGAAGGTGCTGTGCAGTATACAGGTGAGGAGAAAGGTGCTGTGCAGTATACAGGTGAGCAGAAAGGTGCTGTGCAGTATATAGGTGAGCAGAAAGGTGCTGTGCAGTATATAGGTGAGGAGAAAGGTGCTGTGCAGTATACAGGTGAGCAGGAAGGTGCTGCGCAGTATATAGGTGAGCAGGAAGGTGCTGCGCAGTATACAGGTGAGCAGGAAGGTGCTGTGCAGTATATAGGTGAGCAGGAAGGTGCTGTGCAGTATATAGGTGAGGAGAAAGGTGCTGTGCAGTATATAGGTGAGGAGAAAGGTGCTGTGCAGTATATAGGTGAGGAGAAAGGTGCTGTGCAGTATATACAGTAGGTGCTGTGCAGTATACAGGTGAGCAGGAAGGTGCTGCGCAGTATATAGGTGAGCAGAAAGGTGCTGTGCAGTATATACAGTAGGTGCTGTGCAGTATATAGGTGAGTAGGAAGGTGCTGTGCAGTATATACAGTAGGTGCTGTGCAGTATATAGGTGAGCAGGAAGGTGCTGTGCAGTATATAGGTGAGCAGGAAGGTGCTGTGCAGTATATAGGTGAGCAGGAAGGTGCTGTGCAGTATATAGGTGAGTAGGAAGGTGCTGTGCAGTATATAGGTGAGCAGGAAGGTGCTGTGCAGTATATAGGTGAGCAGGAAGGTGCTGTGCAGTATATAGATGAGTAGGAAGGTGCTGTGCAGTATATAGGTGAGTATGAAGGTGCTGTGCAGTATATAGGAGAGCAGGAAGGTGCTGTGCAGTATATAGGTAAGCAGAAAGGTGCTGTGCAGTATATAGGTGAGCAGGAAGGTGCTGTGCAGTATATAGGTGAGTAGGAAGGTGCTGTGCAGTATATAGGTGAGTAGGAAGGTGCTGTGCAGTATATAGGTGAGTAGGAAGGTGCTGTGCAGTATATAGGTGAGTAGGAAGGTGCTGTGCAGTATACAGGTGAGCAGGAAGGTGCTGTGCAGTATATAGGTGAGCAGGAAGGTGCTGTGCAGTATATAGGTGAGTAGGAAGGTGCTGTGCAGTATATACAGTAGGTGCTGTGCAGTATATAGGTGAGCAGGAAGGTGCTGTGCAGTATATAGGTGAGCAGGAAGGTGCTGTGCAGTATATAGGTGAGTAGGAAGGTGCTGTGCAGTATATACAGTAGGTGCTGTGCAGTATATAGGTGAGTAGGAAGGTGCTGTGCAGTATATAGGTGAGTAGGAAGGTGCTGTGCAGTATATAGGTGAGCAGGAAGGTGCTGTGCAGTATACAGGTGAGCAGGAAGGTGCTGTGCAGTATATAGGTGAGTAGGAAGGTGCTGTGCAGTATATACAGTAGGTGCTGTGCAGTATATAGGTGAGTAGGAAGGTGCTGTGCAGTATATAGGTGAGTAGGAAGGTGCTGTGCAGTATATAGGTGAGCAGGAAGGTGCTGTGCAGTATACAGGTGAGCAGGAAGGTGCTGTGCAGTATATAGGTGAGTAGGAAGGTGCTGTGCAGTATATACAGTAGGTGCTGTGCAGTATATAGGTGAGTAGGAAGGTGATGTGCAGTATGTAGGTGAGTAGGAAGGAGCTGTGCAGTATATAGGTGAGCAGGAAGGTGCTGTGCAGTATACAGGTGAGCAGGAAGGTGCTGTGCAGTATACAGGTGAGCAGGAAGGTGCTGTGCAGTATATAGGTGAGTAGGAAGGTGCTGTGCAGTATATACAGTAGGTGCTGTGCAGTATATAGGTGAGTAGGAAGGTGCTGTGCAGTATATACAGTAGGTGCTGTGCAGTATATAGGTAAGCAGGAAGGTGCTGTGCAGTATATAGGTGAGTAGGAAGGTGCTGTGCAGTATATACAGTAGGTGCTGTGCAGTATATAGGAAAGCAGGAAGGTGCTGTGCAGTATATAGGTGAGCAGGAAGGTGCTGTGCAGTATATAGGTGAGCAGGAAGGTGCTGTGCAGTATACAGGTGAGCAGGAAGGTGCTGTGCAGTATATAGGTGAGTAGGAAGGTGCTGTGCAGTATATAGGTGAGTAGGAAGGTGCTGTGCAGTATATAGGTGAGTAGGAAGGTGCTGTGCAGTATATAGGTGAGTAGGAAGGTGCTGTGCAGTATATAGGTGAGTAGGAAGGTGCTGTGCAGTATATACAGTAGGTGCTGTGCAGTATATAGGTGAGCAGAAAGGTGCTGTGCAGTATATACAGTAGGTGCTGTGCAGTATATAGGTGAGCAGGAAGGTGCTGTGCAGTATATAGGTGAGGAGAAAGGTGCTGTGCAGTATATAGGTGAGCAGGAAGGTGCTGTGCAGTATATACAGTAGGTGCTGTGCAGTATATAGGTGAGCAGGAAGGTGCTGTGCAGTATATAGGTGAGTAGGAAGGTGCTGTGCAGTATATAGGTAAGAAGGAAGGTGCTGTGCAGTATATACAGTAGGTGCTGTGCAGTATATAGGTGAGCAGGAAGGTGCTGTGCAGTATACAGGTGAGTAGGAAGGTGCTGTGCAGTATATAGGTGAGCAGGAAGGTGCTGTGCAGTATATAGGTGAGTAGGAAGGTGCTGTGCAGTATATAGGTGAGTAGGAAGGTGCTGTGCAGTATATACAGTAGGTGCTGTGCAGTATATAGGTGAGTAGGAAGGTGCTGTGCAGTATGTAGGTGAGTAGGAAGGAGCTGTGCAGTATATAGGTGAGCAGGAAGGTGCTGTGCAGTATACAGGTGAGCAGGAAGGTGCTGTGCAGTATATAGGTGAGTAGGAAGGTGCTGTGCAGTATATACAGTAGGTGCTGTGCAGTATATAGGTGAGTAGGAAGGTGCTGTGCAGTATGTAGGTGAGTAGGAAGGAGCTGTGCAGTATATAGGTGAGCAGGAAGGTGCTGTGCAGTATACAGGTGAGCAGGAAGGTGCTGTGCAGTATACAGGTGAGCAGGAAGGTGCTGTGCAGTATATAGGTGAGTAGGAAGGTGCTGTGCAGTATATACAGTAGGTGCTGTGCAGTATATAGGTGAGTAGGAAGGTGCTGTGCAGTATATAGGTGAGTAGGAAGGTGCTGTGCAGTATATACAGTAGGTGCTGTGCAGTATATAGGTGAGTAGGAAGGTGCTGTGCAGTATGTAGGTGAGTAGGAAGGAGCTGTGCAGTAAATAGGTGAGCAGGAAGGTGCTGTGCAGTATACAGGTGAGCAGGAAGGTGCTGTGCAGTATACAGGTGAGCAGGAAGGTGCTGTGCAGTATATAGGTGAGTAGGAAGGTGCTGTGCAGTATATACAGTAGGTGCTGTGCAGTATATAGGTGAGTAGGAAGGTGCTGTGCAGTATATAGGTGAGTAGGAAGGTGCTGTGCAGTATATAGGTGAGTAGGAAGGTGCTGTGCAGTATATAGGTGAGTAGGAAGGTGCTGTGCAGTATATAGGTGAGCAGGAAGGTGCTGTGCAGTATACAGGTGAGCAGGAAGGTGCTGTGCAGTATATAGGTGAGTAGGAAGGTGCTGTGCAGTATATACAGTAGGTGCTGTGCAGTATATAGGTGAGTAGGAAGGTGCTGTGCAGTATGTAGGTGAGTAGGAAGGAGCTGTGCAGTATATAGGTGAGCAGGAAGGTGCTGTGCAGTATACAGGTGAGCAGGAAGGTGCTGTGCAGTATACAGGTGAGCAGGAAGGTGCTGTGCAGTATATAGGTGAGTAGGAAGGTGCTGTGCAGTATATACAGTAGGTGCTGTGCAGTATATAGGTGAGTAGGAAGGTGCTGTGCAGTATATACAGTAGGTGCTGTGCAGTATATAGGTATGCAGGAAGGTGCTGTGCAGTATATAGGTGAGTAGGAAGGTGCTGTGCAGTATATACAGTAGGTGCTGTGCAGTATATAGGAAAGCAGGAAGGTGCTGTGCAGTATATAGGTGAGCAGGAAGGTGCTGTGCAGTATATAGGTGAGCAGGAAGGTGCTGTGCAGTATACAGGTGAGCAGGAAGGTGCTGTGCAGTATATAGGTGAGTAGGAAGGTGCTGTGCAGTATATAGGTGAGTAGGAAGGTGCTGTGCAGTATATAGGTGAGTAGGAAGGTGCTGTGCAGTATATAGGTGAGTAGGAAGGTGCTGTGCAGTATATAGGTGAGTAGGAAGGTGCTGTGCAGTATATACAGTAGGTGCTGTGCAGTATATAGGTGAGCAGAAAGGTGCTGTGCAGTATATACAGTAGGTGCTGTGCAGTATATAGGTGAGCAGGAAGGTGCTGTGCAGTATATAGGTGAGGAGAAAGGTGCTGTGCAGTATATAGGTGAGCAGGAAGGTGCTGTGCAGTATATACAGTAGGTGCTGTGCAGTATATAGGTGAGCAGGAAGGTGCTGTGCAGTATATAGGTGAGTAGGAAGGTGCTGTGCAGTATATAGGTAAGAAGGAAGGTGCTGTGCAGTATATACAGTAGGTGCTGTGCAGTATATAGGTGAGCAGGAAGGTGCTGTGCAGTATACAGGTGAGTAGGAAGGTGCTGTGCAGTATATAGGTGAGCAGGAAGGTGCTGTGCAGTATATAGGTAAGCAGAAAGGTGCTGTGCAGTATATAGGTGAGTAGGAAGGTGCTGTGCAGTATATAGGTGAGTAGGAAGGTGCTGTGCAGTATATAGGTGAGCAGGAAGGTGCTGTGCAGTATATAGGTGAGCAGGAAGGTGCTGTGCAGTATATAGGTGAGTAGGAAGGTGCTGTGCAGTATATACAGTAGGTGCTGTGCAGTATATAGGTGAGCAGAAAGGTGCTGTGCAGTATATAGGTGAGTAGGAAGGTGCTGTGCAGTATATAGGTGAGGAGAAAGGTGCTGTGCAGTATATAGGTGAGCAGGAAGGTGCTGTGCAGTATATACAGTATGTGCTGTGCAGTATATAGGTGAGTAGGAACGTGCTGTGCAGTATATACAGTAGGTGCTGTGCAGTATATAGGTGAGCAGGAAGGTGCTGTGTAGTATATAGGTGAGCAGGAAGGTGCTGTGCAGTATATACAGTAGGTGCTGTGCAGTATATAGGTGAGTAGGAAGGTGCTGTGCAGTATATAGGTGAGCAGGAAGGTGCTGTGCAGTATATACAGTAGGTGCTGTGCAGTATATAGGTGAGCAGAAAGGTGCTGTGCAGTATATAGGTGAGGAGAAAGGTGCTGTGTAGTATATAGGTGAGCAGGAAGGTGCTGTGCAGTGTATACAGTAGGTGCTGTGCAGTATATAGGTGAGGAGAAAGGTGCTGTGCAGTATATAGGTGAGGAGAAAGGTGCTGTGCAGTATATAGGTGAGGAGAAAGGTGCTGTGCAGTATATACAGTAGGTGCTGTGCAGTATACAGGTGAGCAGGAAGGTGCTGCGCAGTATATAGGTGAGCAGAAAGGTGCTGTGCAGTATATACAGTAGGTGCTGTGCAGTATATAGGTGAGTAGGAAGGTGCTGTGCAGTATATACAGTAGGTGCTGTGCAGTATATAGGTGAGCAGGAAGGTGCTGTGCAGTATATAGGTGAGCAGGAAGGTGCTGTGCAGTATATAGGTGAGCAGGAAGGTGCTGTGCAGTATATAGGTGAGTAGGAAGGTGCTGTGCAGTATATAGGTGAGCAGGAAGGTGCTGTGCAGTATATAGGTGAGCAGGAAGGTGCTGTGCAGTATATAGATGAGTAGGAAGGTGCTGTGCAGTATATAGGTGAGTATGAAGGTGCTGTGCAGTATATAGGTGAGCAGGAAGGTGCTGTGCAGTATATAGGTAAGCAGAAAGGTGCTGTGCAGTATATAGGTGAGCAGGAAGGTGCTGTGCAGTATATAGGTGAGTAGGAAGGTGCTGTGCAGTATATAGGTGAGTAGGAAGGTGCTGTGCAGTATATAGGTGAGTAGGAAGGTGCTGTGCAGTATATAGGTGAGTAGGAAGGTGCTGTGCAGTATACAGGTGAGCAGGAAGGTGCTGTGCAGTATATAGGTGAGCAGGAAGGTGCTGTGCAGTATATAGGTGAGTAGGAAGGTGCTGTGCAGTATATACAGTAGGTGCTGTGCAGTATATAGGTGAGCAGGAAGGTGCTGTGCAGTATATAGGTGAGCAGGAAGGTGCTGTGCAGTATATAGGTGAGTAGGAAGGTGCTGTGCAGTATATACAGTAGGTGCTGTGCAGTATATAGGTGAGTAGGAAGGTGCTGTGCAGTATATAGGTGAGTAGGAAGGTGCTGTGCAGTATATAGGTGAGCAGGAAGGTGCTGTGCAGTATACAGGTGAGCAGGAAGGTGCTGTGCAGTATATAGGTGAGTAGGAAGGTGCTGTGCAGTATATACAGTAGGTGCTGTGCAGTATATAGGTGAGTAGGAAGGTGCTGTGCAGTATATAGGTGAGTAGGAAGGTGCTGTGCAGTATATAGGTGAGCAGGAAGGTGCTGTGCAGTATACAGGTGAGCAGGAAGGTGCTGTGCAGTATATAGGTGAGTAGGAAGGTGCTGTGCAGTATATACAGTAGGTGCTGTGCAGTATATAGGTGAGTAGGAAGGTGCTGTGCAGTATGTAGGTGAGTAGGAAGGAGCTGTGCAGTATATAGGTGAGCAGGAAGGTGCTGTGCAGTATACAGGTGAGCAGGAAGGTGCTGTGCAGTATACAGGTGAGCAGGAAGGTGCTGTGCAGTATATAGGTGAGTAGGAAGGTGCTGTGCAGTATATACAGTAGGTGCTGTGCAGTATATAGGTGAGTAGGAAGGTGCTGTGCAGTATATTCAGTAGGTGCTGTGCAGTATATAGGTAAGCAGGAAGGTGCTGTGCAGTATATAGGTGAGTAGGAAGGTGCTGTGCAGTATATACAGTAGGTGCTGTGCAGTATATAGGAGAGCAGGAAGGTGCTGTGCAGTATATAGGTGAGCAGGAAGGTGCTGTGCAGTATATAGGTGAGCAGGAAGGTGCTGTGCAGTATACAGGTGAGCAGGAAGGTGCTGTGCAGTATATAGGTGAGTAGGAAGGTGCTGTGCAGTATATAGGTGAGTAGGAAGGTGCTGTGCAGTATATAGGTGAGTAGGAAGGTGCTGTGCAGTATATAGGTGAGTAGGAAGGTGCTGTGCAGTCTATACAGTAGGTGCTGTGCAGTATATAGGTGAGCAGAAAGGTGCTGTGCAGTATATACAGTAGGTGCTGTGCAGTATATAGGTGAGCAGGAAGGTGCTGTGCAGTATATAGGTGAGGAGAAAGGTGCTGTGCAGTATATAGGTGAGCAGGAAGGTGCTGTGCAGTATATACAGTAGGTGCTGTGCAGTATATAGGTGAGCAGGAAGGTGCTGTGCAGTATATAGGTGAGTAGGAAGGTGCTGTGCAGTATATAGGTAAGAAGGAAGGTGCTGTGCAGTATATACAGTAGGTGCTGTGCAGTATAGAGGTGAGCAGGAAGGTGCTGTGCAGTATACAGGTGAGTAGGAAGGTGCTGTGCAGTATATAGGTGAGCAGGAAGGTGCTGTGCAGTATATAGGTGAGTAGGAAGGTGCTGTGCAGTATATAGGTGAGTAGGAAGGTGCTGTGCAGTATATACAGTAGGTGCTGTGCAGTATATAGGTGAGTAGGAAGGTGCTGTGCAGTATATAGGTGAGCAGGAAGGTGCTGTGCAGTATATAGGTAAGCAGAAAGGTGCTGTGCAGTATATAGGTGAGTAGGAAGGTGCTGTGCAGTATATAGGTGAGTAGGAAGGTGCTGTGCAGTATATAGGTGAGTAGGAAGGTGCTGTGCAGTATATAGGTGAGGAGAAAGGTGCTGTGCAGTATATAGGTGAGCAGGAAGGTGCTGTGCAGTATATACAGTAGGTGCTGTGCAGTATATAGGTGAGTAGGAAGGTGCTGTGCAGTATATAGGTGAGTAGGAAGGTGCTGTGCAGTATATAGGTGAGTAGGAAGGTGCTGTGCAGTATATAGGTGAGCAGAAAGGTGCTGTGCAGTATCTACAGTAGGTGCTGTGCAGTATATAGGTGAGCAGAAAGGTGCTGTGCAGTATATAGGTGAGGAGAAAGGTGCTGTGCAGTATATAGGTGAGCAGGAAGGTGCTGTGCAGTATATACAGTAGGTGCTGTGCAGTATATAGGTGAGCAGAAAGGTGCTGTGCAGTATGTAGGTGAGGAGAAAGGTGCTGTGCAGTATATAGGTGAGCAGGAAGGTGCTGTGCAGTATATAGGGGAGCAGGAAGGTGCTGTGCAGTATATGCAGTAGGTGCTGTGCAGTATATAGGTGAGTAGGAAGGTGCTGTGCAGTATATAGGTGAGTAGGAAGGTGCTGTGCAGTATATAGGTGAGTAGGAAGGTGCTGTGCAGTATATAGGTGAGCAGGAAGGTGCTGTGCAGTATACAGGTGAGTAGGAAGGTGCTGTGCAGTATATAGGTGAGTAGGAAGGTGCTGTGCAGTATATAGGTGAGTAGGAAGGTGCTGTGCAGTATATAGGTGAGCAGGAAGGTGCTGTGCAGTATACAGGTGAGCAGGAAGGTGCTGTGCAGTATATACAGTAGGTGCTGTGCAGTATATAGGTGAGTAGGAAGGTGCTGTGCAGTATATAGGTGAGTAGGAAGGTGCTGTGCAGTATATACAGTAGGTGCTGTGCAGTATATAGGTGAGTAGGAAGGTGCTGTGCAGTATATAGGTGAGCAGGAAGGTGCTGTGCAGTATATAGATGAGCAGAAAGGTGCTGTGCAGTATATAGGTGAGTAGGAAGGTGCTGTGCAGTATATAGGTGAGTAGGAAGGTGCTGTGCAGTATATAGGTGAGTAGGAAGGTGCTGTGCAGTATATACAGTAGGTGCTGTGCAGTATATAGGTGAGCAGGAAGGTGCTGTGCAGTATATAGGTGAGCAGGAAGGTGCTGTGCAGTATATAGGTGAGCAGGAAGGTGCTGTGCAGTATATAGGTGAGCAGGAAGGTGCTGTGCAGTATATAGGTGAGTAGGAATCTGCTGTGCAGTATATAGGTGAGTAGGAAGGTGCTGTGCAGTATATAGGTGAGCAGGAAGGTGCTGTGCAGTATGTAGGTGAGCAGGAAGGTGCTGTGCAGTATATAGGTGAGTAGGAAGGTGCTGTGCAGTATATATAGTAGGTGCTGTGCAGTATATAGGTGAGCAGGAAGGTGCTGTGCAGTATATAGGTGAGCAAGAAGGTGCTGTGCAGTATATAGGTGAGCAGGAAGGTGCTGTGCAGTATATAGGTGAGCAGGAAGGTCCTGTGCAGTATATAGGTGAGTAGGAAGCTGCTGTGCAGTATATAGGTGAGTAGGAAGGTGCTGTGCAGTATATAGGTGAGCAGGAAGGTGCTGTGCAGTATGTAGGTGAGCAGGAAGGTGCTGTGCAGTATATAGGTGAGCAGAAAGGTGCTGTGCAGTATATACAGTAGGTGCTGTGCAGTATATAGGTGAGCAGGAAGGTGCTGTGCAGTATATACAGTAGGTGCTGTGCAGTATATAGGTGAGCAGGAAGGTGCTGTGCAGTATATAGGTGAGTAGGAAGGTGCTGTGCAGTATATAGGTGAGTAGGAAGGTGCTGTGCAGTATATAGGTGAGTAGGAAGGTGCTGTGCAGTATATACAGTAGGTGCTGTGCAGTATATAGGTGAGCAGGAAGGTGCTGTGCAGTATATAGGTGAGCAGGAAGGTGCTGTGCAGTATATAGGTGAGCAGGAAGGTGCTGTGCAGTATATAGGTGAGCAGGAAGGTGCTGTGCAGTATATAGGTGAGTAGGAAGCTGCTGTGCAGTATATAGGTGAGTAGGAAGGTGCTGTGCAGTATATAGGTGAGCAGGAAGGTGCTGTGCAGAATGTAGGTGAGCAGGAAGGTGCTGTGCAGTATATAGGTGAGTAGGAAGGTGCTGTGCAGTATATATAGTAGGTGCTGTGCAGTATATAGGTGAGCAGGAAGGTGCTGTGCAGTATATAGGTGAGCAAGAAGGTGCTGTGCAGTATATAGGTGAGCAGGAAGGTGCTGTGCAGTATATAGGTGAGCAGGAAGGTGCTGTGCAGTATATAGGTGAGTAGGAAGCTGCTGTGCAGTATATAGGTGAGTAGGAAGGTGCTGTGCAGTATATAGGTGAGCAGGAAGGTGCTGTGCAGTATGTAGGTGAGCAGGAAGGTGCTGTGCAGTATATAGGTGAGCAGAAAGGTGCTGTGCAGTATATACAGTAGGTGCTGTGCAGTATATAGGTGAGCAGGAAGGTGCTGTGCAGTATATACAGTAGGTGCTGTGCAGTATATAGGTGAGCAGGAAGGTGCTGTGCAGTATATAGGTGAGTAGGAAGGTGCTGTGCAGTATATAGGTGAGTAGGAAGGTGCTGTGCAGTATATACAGTAGGTGCTGTGCAGTATATAGGTGAGCAGGAAGGTGCTGTGCAGTATATAGGTGAGTAGGAAGGTGCTGTGCAGTATATAGGTGAGTAGGAAGGTGCTGTGCAGTATATACAGTAGGTGCTGTGCAGTATATAGGTGAGCAGGAAGGTGCTGTGCAGTATATAGGTGAGCAGGAAGGTGCTGTGCAGTATATACAGTAGGTGCTGTGCAGTATATAGATGAGCAGGAAGGTGCTGTGCAGTATATAGGTGAGTAGGAAGGTGCTGTGCAGTATATAGGTGAGCAGGAAGGTGCTGTACAGTATATACAGTAGGTGCTGTGCAGTATATACAGTAGGTGCTGTGCAGTATATAGGTGAGCAGGAAGGTGCTGTGCAGTATATACAGTAGGTGCTGTGCAGTATATAGGTGAGCAGGAAGGTGCTGTGCAGTATATAGGTGAGCAGGAAGGTGCTGTGCAGTATATAGGTGAGCAGGAAGGTGCTGTGCAGTATATAGGTGAGTAGGAAGGTGCTGTGCAGTATATAGGTGAGCAGGAAGGTGCTGTGCAGTATATAGGTGAGCAGGAAGGTGCTGTGCAGTATATAGATGAGTAGGAAGGTGCTGTGCAGTATATAGGTGAGTTTGAAGGTGCTGTGCAGTATATAGGTGAGCAGGAAGATGCTGTGCAGTATATAGGTAAGCAGAAAGGTGCTGTGCAGTATATAGGTGAGCAGGAAGGTGCTGTGCAGTATATAGGTGAGTAGGAAGGTGCTGTGCAGTATATAGGTGAGTAGGAAGGTGCTGTGCAGTATATAGGTGAGTAGGAAGGTGCTGTGCAGTATATAGGTGAGTAGGAAGGTGCTGTGCAGTATACAGGTGAGCAGGAAGGTGCTGTGCAGTATATAGGTGAGCAGGAAGGTGCTGTGCAGTATATAGGTGAGTAGGAAGGTGCTGTGCAGTATATAGGTGAGTAGGAAGGTGCTGTGCAGTATATACAGTAGGTGCTGTGCAGTATATAGGTGAGCAGGAAGGTGCTGTGCAGTATATAGGTGAGCAGGAAGGTGCTGTGCAGTATATAGGTGAGTAGGAAGGTGCTGTGCAGTATATACAGTAGGTGCTGTGCAGTATATAGGTGAGCAGGAAGGTGCTGTGCAGTATATAGGTGAGTAGGAAGGTGCTGTGCAGTATATAGGTGAGCAGGAAGGTGCTGTGCAGTATACAGGTGAGCAGGAAGGTGCTGTGCAGTATATAGGTGAGTAGGAAGGTGCTGTGCAGTATATACAGTAGGTGCTGTGCAGTATATAGGTGAGTAGGAAGGTGCTGTGCAGTATATAGGTGAGTAGGAAGGTGCTGTGCAGTATATAGGTGAGCAGGAAGGTGCTGTGCAGTATACAGGTGAGCAGGAAGGTGCTGTGCAGTATATAGGTGAGTAGGAAGGTGCTGTGCAGTATATACAGTAGGTGCTGTGCAGTATATAGGTGAGTAGGAAGGTGCTGTGCAGTATGTAGGTGAGTAGGAAGGAGCTGTGCAGTATATAGGTGAGCAGGAAGGTGCTGTGCAGTATACAGGTGAGCAGGAAGGTGCTGTGCAGTATACAGGTGAGCAGGAAGGTGCTGTGCAGTATATAGGTGAGTAGGAAGGTGCTGTGCAGTATATACAGTAGGTGCTGTGCAGTATATAGGTGAGTAGGAAGGTGCTGTGCAGTATATTCAGTAGGTGCTGTGCAGTATATAGGTAAGCAGGAAGGTGCTGTGCAGTATATAGGTGAGTAGGAAGGTGCTGTGCAGTATATACAGTAGGTGCTGTGCAGTATATAGGAAAGCAGGAAGGTGCTGTGCAGTATATAGGTGAGCAGGAAGGTGCTGTGCAGTATATAGGTGAGCAGGAAGGTGCTGTGCAGTATACAGGTGAGCAGGAAGGTGCTGTGCAGTATATAGGTGAGTAGGAAGGTGCTGTGCAGTATATAGGTGAGTAGGAAGGTGCTGTGCAGTATATAGGTGAGTAGGAAGGTGCTGTGCAGTATATAGGTGAGTAGGAAGGTGCTGTGCAGTATATAGGTGAGTAGGAAGGTGCTGTGCAGTCTATACAGTAGGTGCTGTGCAGTATATAGGTGAGCAGAAAGGTGCTGTGCAGTATATACAGTAGGTGCTGTGCAGTATATAGGTGAGCAGGAAGGTGCTGTGCAGTATATAGGTGAGGAGAAAGGTGCTGTGCAGTATCTAGGTGAGCAGGAAGGTGCTGTGCAGTATATACAGTAGGTGCTGTGCAGTATATAGGTGAGCAGGAAGGTGCTGTGCAGTATATAGGTGAGTAGGAAGGTGCTGTGCAGTATATAGGTAAGAAGGAAGGTGCTGTGCAGTATATACAGTAGGTGCTGTGCAGTATATAGGTGAGCAGGAAGGTGCTGTGCAGTATACAGGTGAGTAGGAAGGTGCTGTGCAGTATATAGGTGAGCAGGAAGGTGCTGTGCAGTATATAGGTGAGTAGGAAGGTGCTGTGCAGTATATAGGTGAGTAGGAAGGTGCTGTGCAGTATATACAGTAGGTGCTGTGCAGTATATAGGTGAGTAGGAAGGTGCTGTGCAGTATATAGGTGAGCAGGAAGGTGCTGTGCAGTATATAGGTAAGCAGAAAGGTGCTGTGCAGTATATAGGTGAGTAGGAAGGTGCTGTGCAGTATATAGGTGAGTAGGAAGGTGCTGTGCAGTATATAGGTGAGTAGGAAGGTGCTGTGCAGTATATAGGTGAGGAGAAAGGTGCTGTGCAGTATATAGGTGAGCAGGAAGGTGCTGTGCAGTATATACAGTAGGTGCTGTGCAGTATATAGGTGAGTAGGAAGGTGCTGTGCAGTATATAGGTGAGTAGGAAGGTGCTGTGCAGTATATAGGTGAGTAGGAAGGTGCTGTGCAGTATATAGGTGAGCAGAAAGGTGCTGTGCAGTATATACAGTAGGTGCTGTGCAGTATATAGGTGAGCAGAAAGGTGCTGTGCAGTATATAGGTGAGGAGAAAGGTGCTGTGCAGTATATAGGTGAGCAGGAAGGTGCTGTGCAGTATATACAGTAGGTGCTGTGCAGTATATAGGTGAGCAGAAAGGTGCTGTGCAGTATGTAGGTGAGGAGAAAGGTGCTGTGCAGTATATAGGTGAGCAGGAAGGTGCTGTGCAGTATATAGGTGAGCAGGAAGGTGCTGTGCAGTATATACAGTAGGTGCTGTGCAGTATATAGGTGAGTAGGAAGGTGCTGTGCAGTATATAGGTGAGTAGGAAGGTGCTGTGCAGTATATAGGTGAGTAGGAAGGTGCTGTGCAGTATATAGGTGAGCAGGAAGGTGCTGTGCAGTATACAGGTGAGTAGGAAGGTGCTGTGCAGTATATAGGTGAGTAGGAAGGTGCTGTGCAGTATATAGGTGAGTAGGAAGGTGCTGTGCAGTATATAGGTGAGCAGGAAGGTGCTTTGCAGTATACAGGTGAGCAGGAAGGTGCTGTGCAGTATATACAGTAGGTGCTGTGCAGTATATAGGTGAGTAGGAAGGTGCTGTGCAGTATATAGGTGAGTAGGAAGGTGCTGTGCAGTATATACAGTAGGTGCTGTGCAGTATATAGGTGAGTAGGAAGGTGCTGTGCAGTATATAGGTGAGCAGGAAGGTGCTGTGCAGTATATAGATGAGCAGAAAGGTGCTGTGCAGTATATAGGTGAGTAGGAAGGTGCTGTGCAGTATATAGGTGAGTAGGAAGGTGCTGTGCAGTATATAGGTGAGTAGGAAGGTGCTGTGCAGTATATACAGTAGGTGCTGTGCAGTATATAGGTGAGCAGGAAGGTGCTGTGCAGTATATAGGTGAGCAGGAAGGTGCTGTGCAGTATATAGGTGAGCAGGAAGGTGCTGTGCAGTATATAGGTGAGCAGGAAGGTGCTGTGCAGTATATAGGTGAGTAGGAAGCTGCTGTGCAGTATATAGGTGAGTAGGAAGGTGCTGTGCAGTATATAGGTGAGCAGGAAGGTGCTGTGCAGTATGTAGGTGAGCAGGAAGGTGCTGTGCAGTATATAGGTGAGTAGGAAGGTGCTGTGCAGTATATATAGTAGGTGCTGTGCAGTATATAGGTGAGCAGGAAGGTGCTGTGCAGTATATAGGTGAGCAAGAAGGTGCTGTGCAGTACATAGGTGAGCAGGAAGGTGCTGTGCAGTATATAGGTGAGCAGGAAGGTGCTGTGCAGTATATAGGTGAGTAGGAAGCTGCTGTGCAGTATATAGGTGAGTAGGAAGGTGCTGTGCAGTATATAGGTGAGCAGGAAGGTGCTGTGCAGTATGTAGGTGAGCAGGAAGGTGCTGTGCAGTATATAGGTGAGCAGAAAGGTGCTGTGCAGTATATACAGTAGGTGCTGTGCAGTATATAGGTGAGCAGGAAGGTGCTGTGCAGTATATACAGTAGGTGCTGTGCAGTATATAGGTGAGCAGGAAGGTGCTGTGCAGTATATAGGTGAGTAGGAAGGTGCTGTGCAGTATATAGGTGAGTAGGAAGGTGCTGTGCAGTATATACAGTAGGTGCTGTGCAGTATATAGGTGAGCAGGAAGGTGCTGTGCAGTATATAGGTGAGTAGGAAGGTGCTGTGCAGTATATAGGTGAGTAGGAAGGTGCTGTGCAGTATATAGGTGAGTAGGAAGGTGCTGTGCAGTATATACAGTAGGTGCTGTGCAGTATATAGGTGAGCAGGAAGGTGCTGTGCAGTATATAGGTGAGCAGGAAGGTGCTGTGCAGTATATACAGTAGGTGCTGTGCAGTATATAGATGAGCAGGAAGGTGCTGTGCAGTATATAGGTGAGTAGGAAGGTGCTGTGCAGTATATAGGTGAGCAGGAAGGTGCTGTACAGTATATACAGTAGGTGCTGTGCAGTATATACAGTAGGTGCTGTGCAGTATATAGGTGAGCAGGAAGGTGCTGTGCAGTATATACAGTAGGTGCTGTGCAGTATATAGGTGAGTAGGAAGGTGCTGTGCAGTATATAGGTGAGTAGGAAGGTGCTGTGCAGTATATAGGTGAGTAGGAAGGTGCTGTGCAGTATATAGGTGAGTAGGAAGGTGCTGTGCAGTATATAGGTAAGCAGGAAGGTGCTGTGCAGTATTATAGGTAAGCAGGAAGGTGCTGTGCAGTATATACAGTAGGTGCTGTGTAGTATATAGGTGAGTAGGAAGGTGCTGTGCAGTATATACAGTAGGTGCTGTGCAGTATATATGTGAGTAGGAAGGTGCTGTGCAGTATATACAGTAGGTGCTGTGCAGTATATAGGTGAGCAGGAAGGTGCTGTGCAGTATATACAGTAGGTGCTGTGCAGTATATAGGTGAGCAGGAAGGTGCTGTGCAGTATATACAGTAGGTGCTGTGCAGTATATAGGTGAGCAGGAAGGTGCTGTGCAGTATATACAGTAGGTGCTGTGCAGTATATAGGTGAGCAGGAAGGTGCTGTGCAGTATATAGGTGAGCAGGAAGGTGCTGTGCAGTATATAGGTGAGTAGGAAGGTGCTGTGCAGTATATAGGTGAGCAGGAAGGTGCTGTGCAGTATATAGGTAAGCAGAAAGGTGCTGTGCAGTATATAGGTGAGTAGGAAGGTGCTGTGCAGTATATAGGTGAGTAGGAAGGTGCTGTGCAGTATATAGGTGAGTAGGAGGTGCTGTGCAGTATATAGGTGAGGAGAAAGGTGCTGTGCAGTATATAGGTGAGCAGGAAGGTGCTGTGCAGTATATACAGTAGGTGCTGTGCAGTATATAGGTAAGCAGAAAGGTGCTGTGCAGTATATAGGTGAGTAGGAAGGTGCTGTGCAGTATATAGGTGAGGAGAAAGGTGCTGTGCAGTATATAGGTGAGTAGGAAGGTGCTGTGCAGTATATAGGTGAGTAGGAAGGTGCTGTGCAGTATATAGGTGAGTAGGAAGGTGCTGTGCAGTATATAGGTGAGCAGAAAGGTGCTGTGCAGTATATACAGTAGGTGCTGTGCAGTATATAGGTGAGCAGAAAGGTGCTGTGCAGTATATAGGTGAGGAGAAAGGTGCTGTGCAGTATATAGGTGAGCAGGAAGGTGCTGTGCAGTATATAGGTGAGCAGGAAGGTGCTGTGCAGTATACAGGTGAGGAGGAAGGTGCTGTGCAGTATATACAGTAGGTGCTGTGCAGTATATAGGTGAGTAGGAAGGTGCTGTGCAGTATATAGGTGAGTAGGAAGGTGCTGTGCAGTATATACAGTAGGTGCTGTGCAGTATATAGGTGAGTAGGAAGGTGCTGTGCAGTATATAGGTGAGCAGGAAGGTGCTGTGCAGTATATAGATGAGCAGAAAGGTGCTGTGCAGTATATAGGTGAGTAGGAAGGTGCTGTGCAGTATATAGGTGAGTAGGAAGGTGCTGTGCAGTATATAGGTGAGTAGGAAGGTGCTGTGCAGTATATACAGTAGGTGCTGTGCAGTATATAGGTGAGCAGGAAGGTGCTGTGCAGTATATAGGTGAGCAGGAAGGTGCTGTGCAGTATATAGGTGAGCAGGAAGGTGCTGTGCAGTATATAGGTGAGCAGGAAGGTGCTGTGCAGTATATAGGTGAGTAGGAAGCTGCTGTGCAGTATATAGGTGAGTAGGAAGGTGCTGTGCAGTATATAGGTGAGCAGGAAGGTGCTGTGCAGTATGTAGGTGAGCAGGAAGGTGCTGTGCAGTATATAGGTGAGTAGGAAGGTGCTGTGCAGTATATATAGTAGGTGCTGTGCAGTATATAGGTGAGCAGGAAGGTGCTGTGCAGTATATAGGTGAGTAGGAAGGTGCTGTGCAGTATATAGGTGAGCAGGAAGGTGCTGTGCAGTATATAGGTGAGTAGGAAGGTGCTGTGCAGTATATAGGTGAGCAGGAAGGTGCTGTGCAGTATATAGGTGAGTAGGAAGGTACTGTGCAGTATATAGGTGAGCAGGAAGGTGCTGTGCAGTATATAGGTGAGCAGGAAGGTGCTGTGCAGTATATAGGTGAGTAGGAAGGTGCTGTGCAGTATATACAGTAGGTGCTGTGCAGTATATAGGTGAGTAGGAAGGTGCTGTGCAGTATATAGGTGAGTAGGAAGGTGCTGTGCAGTATATAGGTGAGTAGGAAGGTGCTGTGCAGTATATACAGTAGGTGCTGTGCAGTATATAGGTGAGCAGGAAGGTGCTGTGCAGTATATAGGTGAGTAGGAAGGTGCTGTGCAGTATATAGGTGAGTAGGAAGGTGCTGTGCAGTATATAGGTGAGTAGGAAGGTGCTGTGCAGTATATACAGTAGGTGCTGTGCAGTATATAGGTGAGCAGGAAGGTGCTGTGCAGTATATAGGTGAGCAGGAAGGTGCTGTGCAGTATATACAGTAGGTGCTGTGCAGTATATAGATGAGCAGGAAGGTGCTGTGCAGTATATAGGTGAGTAGGAAGGTGCTGTGCAGTATATAGGTGAGCAGGAAGGTGCTGTACAGTATATACAGTAGGTGCTGTGCAGTATATACAGTAGGTGCTGTGCAGTATATAGGTGAGCAGGAAGGTGCTGTGCAGTATATACAGTAGGTGCTGTGCAGTATATAGGTGAGTAGGAACGTGCTGTGCAGTATATAGGTGAGTAGGAAGGTGCTGTGCAGTATATAGGTGAGTAGGAAGGTGCTGTGCAGTATATAGGTGAGTAGGAAGGTGCTGTGCAGTATATAGGTAAGCAGGAAGGTGCTGTGCAGTATTATAGGTAAGCAGGAAGGTGCTGTGCAGTTTATACAGTAGGTGCTGTGTAGTATATAGGTGAGTAGGAAGGTGCTGTGCAGTATATACAGTAGGTGCTGTGCAGTATATAGGTGAGCAGGAAGGTGCTGTGCAGTATATACAGTAGGTGCTGTGCAGTATATAGGTGAGCAGGAAGGTGCTGTGCAGTATATACAGTAGGTGCTGTGCAGTATATAGGTGAGCAGGAAGGTGCTGTGCAGTATATACAGTAGGTGCTGTGCAGTATATAGGTGAGCAGGAAGGTGCTGTGCAGTATATAGGTGAGCAGGAAGGTGCTGTGAAGTATATAGGTGAGTAGGAAGGTGCTGTGCAGTATATAGGTGAGTAGGAAGGTGCTGAGCAGTATATACAGTAGGTGCTGTGCAGTATATAGGTGAACAGGAAGGTGCTGTGCAGTATATAGGTGAGCAGGAAGGTGCTGTGAAGTATATAGGTGAGTAGGAAGGTGCTGTGCAGAATATAGGTGAGTAGGAAGGTGCTGTGCAGTATATAGGTGAGCAGGAATGTGCTGTGCAGTATATAGGTGAGCAGGAAGGTGCTGTGCAGTATATAGGTGAGTAGGAAGGTGCTGTGCATTATATCGGTAAGCAGGAAGGTGCTGTGCAGTATATAGGTGAGCAGGAAGGTGCTGTGCAGAATATAGATGAGTAGGAAGGTGCTGTGCAGAATATAGATGAGTAGGAAGGTGCTGTGCAGTATATAGGTGAGTAGTAAGGTGCTGTGCAGTATATAGGTGAGCAGGAAGGTGCTGTGCAGTAAATAGATGAGTAGGAAGGTGCCGTGCAGTATATAGGTGAGTAGGAAGGTGCTGTGCAGTATATAGGTGAGCAGGAAGGTGCTGTGCAGTATATACAGTAGGTGCTGTGCAGTATATAGGTGAGTAGGAAGGTGCTGTGCAGTATATACAGTAGGTGCTGTGCAGTATATAGGTGAGTAGGAAGGTGCTGTGCAGTATATAGGTGAGCAGGAAGGTGCTGTACAGTATATAGGTGAGTAGGAAGGTGCTGTGCAGTATATAGGTGAGCAGGAAGGTGCTATACAGTATATAGGTGAGTAGGAAGGTGCTGTGCAGTATATAGATGAGTAGGAAGGTGCTGTGCAGTATATAGGTGAGCAGGAAGGTGCTGTACAGTATATAGGTGAGTAGGAAGGTGCTGTGCAGTATATAGGTGAGTAGGAAGGTGCTGTGTAGTATATAGGTGAGCAGGAAGGTGCTGTACAGTATATAGGTGAGTAGGAAGGTGCTGTGCAGTATATAGGTGAGTAGGAAGGTGCTGTGCAGTATATAGGTGAGTAGGAAGGTGCTGTGCAGTATACAGATGAGTAGGAAGGTGCTGTGCAGTATATAGGTGAGCAGGAAGGTGCTGTGCAGTATATAGGTGAGTAGGAAGGTGCTGTGCAGTATATAGGTGAGTAGGAAGGTGCTGTGCAGTATATAGGTGAGTAGGAAGGTGCTGTGCAGTATATAGGTGAGCAGGAAGGTGCTGTGCAGTATATAGGTGAGCAGGAAGGTGCTGTGCAGTATATAGGTGAGTAGGAAGGTGCTGTGCAGTATACAGGTGAGCAGGAAGGTGCTGTGCAGTATGTAGGTGAGCAGGAAGGTGCTGTGCAGTATATAGGTGAGTAGGAAGGTGCTGTGCAGTATATAGGTGAGCAGGAAGGTGCTGTGCAGTATATACAGTAGGTGCTGTGCAGTATATAGGTGAGCAGGAAGGTGATGTGCAGTATATAGGTGAGTAGGAAGGTGCTGTGCAGTATATAGGTGAGCAGGAAGGTGCTGTGCAGTATATAGGTGAGCAGGAAGGTGCTGTGCAGTATATAGGTGAGTAGGAAGGTGCTGTGCAGTATATAGGTAAGTAGGAAGGTGCTGTGCAGTATATACAGTAGGTGCTGTGCAGTATATAGGTGAGCAGGAAGGTGCTGTGCAGTATATACAGTAGGTGCTGTGCAGTATATAGGTGAGCAGGAAGGTGCTGTGCAGTATATAGGTGAGCAGGAAGGTGCTGTGCAGTATATAGGTGAGCAGGAAGGTGCTGTGCAGTATACAGGTGAGTAGGAAGGTGCTGTGCAGTATACAGGTGAGCAGGAAGGTGCTGTGCAGTATATAGGTGAGTAGGAAGGTGCTGTGCAGTATATAGGTGAGCAGGAAGGTGCTGTGCAGTATATAGGTGAGCAGGAAGGTGCTGTGCAGAATATAGATGAGTAGGAAGGTGCTGTGCAGAATATAGATGAGTAGGAAGGTGCTGTGCAGTATATAGGTGAGTAGTAAGGTGCTGTGCAGTATATAGGTGAGCAGGAAGGTGCTGTGCAGTATATAGATGAGTAGGAAGGTGCCGTGCAGTATATAGGTGAGTAGGAAGGTGCTGTGCAGTATATAGGTGAGCAGGAAGGTGCTGTGCAGTATATACAGTAGGTGCTGTGCAGTATATAGGTGAGTAGGAAGGTGCTGTGCAGTATATACAGTAGGTGCTGTGCAGTATATAGGTGAGTAGGAAGGTGCTGTGCAGTATATAGGTGAGCAGGAAGGTGCTGTACAGTATATAGGTGAGTAGGAAGGTGCTGTGCAGTATATAGGTGAGCAGGAAGGTGCTATACAGTATATAGGTGAGTAGGAAGGTGCTGTGCAGTATATAGATGAGTAGGAAGGTGCTGTGCAGTATATAGGTGAGCAGGAAGGTGCTGTACAGTATATAGGTGAGTAGGAAGGTGCTGTGCAGTATATAGGTGAGTAGGAAGGTGCTGTGTAGTATATAGGTGAGCAGGAAGGTGCTGTACAGTATATAGGTGAGTAGGAAGGTGCTGTGCAGTATATAGGTGAGTAGGAAGGTGCTGTGCAGTATATAGGTGAGTAGGAAGGTGCTGTGCAGTATACAGATGAGTAGGAAGGTGCTGTGCAGTATATAGGTGAGCAGGAAGGTGCTGTGCAGTATATAGGTGAGTAGGAAGGTGCTGTGCAGTATATAGGTGAGCAGGAAGGTGCTGTGCAGTATATAGGTGAGTAGGAAGGTGCTGTGCAGTATATAGGTGAGCAGGAAGGTGCTGTGCAGTATATAGGTGAGCAGGAAGGTGCTGTGCAGTATATAGGTGAGTAGGAAGGTGCTGTGCAGTATACAGGTGAGCAGGAAGGTGCTGTGCAGTATGTAGGTGAGCAGGAAGGTGCTGTGCAGTATATAGGTGAGTAGGAAGGTGCTGTGCAGTATATAGGTGAGCAGGAAGGTGCTGTGCAGTATATACAGTAGGTGCTGTGCAGTATATAGGTGAGCAGGAAGGTGATGTGCAGTATATAGGTGAGTAGGAAGGTGCTGTGCAGTATATAGGTGAGCAGGAAGGTGCTGTGCAGTATATAGGTGAGCAGGAAGGTGCTGTGCAGTATATAGGTGAGTAGGAAGGTGCTGTGCAGTATATAGGTAAGTAGGAAGGTGCTGTGCAGTATATACAGTAGGTGCTGTGCAGTATATAGGTGAGCAGGAAGGTGCTGTGCAGTATATACAGTAGGTGCTGTGCAGTATATAGGTGAGCAGGAAGGTGCTGTGCAGTATATAGGTGAGCAGGAAGGTGCTGTGCAGTATATAGGTGAGCAGGAAGGTGCTGTGCAGTATATAGGTGAGTAGGAAGGTGCTGTGCAGTATATAGGTGAGTAGGAAGGTGCTGTGCAGTATATACAGTAGGTGCTGTGCAGTATATAGGTGAGCAGGAAGGTGCTGTGCAGTATATAGGTGAGCAGGAAGGTGCTGTGAAGTATATAGGTGAGTAGGAAGGTGCTGTGCAGTATATAGGTGAGTAGGAAGGTGCTGAGCAGTATATACAGTAGGTGCTGTGCAGTATATAGGTGAGTAGGAAGGTGCTGTGCAGTATATAGGTGAGCAGGAAGGTGCTGTGCAGTATATAGGTGAGCAGGAAGGTGCTGTGCAGTATATAGGTGAGTAGGAAGGTGCTGTGCAGTATATAGGTGAGTAGGAAGGTGCTGTGCAGTATATAGGTGAGCAGGAAGGTGCTGTGCAGTATATAGGTGAGTAGGAAGGTGCTGTGCAGTATATAGGTGAGCAGGAAGGTGCTGTGCAGTATATAGGTGAGTAGGAAGGTACTGTGCAGTATATAGGTGAGCAGGAAGGTGCTGTGCAGTATATAGGTGAGCAGGAAGGTGCTGTGCAGTATATAGGTGAGTAGGAAGGTGCTGTGCAGTATATACAGTAGGTGCTGTGCAGTATATAGGTGAGTAGGAAGGTGCTGTGCAGTATATAGGTGAGTAGGAAGGTGCTGTGCAGTATATAGGTGAGTAGGAAGGTGCTGTGCAGTATATACAGTAGGTGCTGTGCAGTATATAGGTGAGCAGGAAGGTGCTGTGCAGTATATAGGTGAGTAGGAAGGTGCTGTGCAGTATATAGGTGAGTAGGAAGGTGCTGTGCAGTATATAGGTGAGTAGGAAGGTGCTGTGCAGTATATACAGTAGGTGCTGTGCAGTATATAGGTGAGCAGGAAGGTGCTGTGCAGTATATAGGTGAGCAGGAAGGTGCTGTGCAGTATATACAGTAGGTGCTGTGCAGTATATAGATGAGCAGGAAGGTGCTGTGCAGTATATAGGTGAGTAGGAAGGTGCTGTGCAGTATATAGGTGAGCAGGAAGGTGCTGTACAGTATATACAGTAGGTGCTGTGCAGTATATACAGTAGGTGCTGTGCAGTATATAGGTGAGCAGGAAGGTGCTGTGCAGTATATACAGTAGGTGCTGTGCAGTATATAGGTGAGTAGGAACGTGCTGTGCAGTATATAGGTGAGTAGGAAGGTGCTGTGCAGTATATAGGTGAGTAGGAAGGTGCTGTGCAGTATATAGGTGAGTAGGAAGGTGCTGTGCAGTATATAGGTAAGCAGGAAGGTGCTGTGCAGTATTATAGGTAAGCAGGAAGGTGCTGTGCAGTATATACAGTAGGTGCTGTGTAGTATATAGGTGAGTAGGAAGGTGCTGTGCAGTATATACAGTAGGTGCTGTGCAGTATATATGTGAGTAGGAAGGTGCTGTGCAGTATATACAGTAGGTGCTGTGCAGTATATAGGTGAGCAGGAAGGTGCTGTGCAGTATATACAGTAGGTGCTGTGCAGTATATAGGTGAGCAGGAAGGTGCTGTGCAGTATATACAGTAGGTGCTGTGCAGTATATAGGTGAGCAGGAAGGTGCTGTGCAGTATATACAGTAGGTGCTGTGCAGTATATAGGTGAGCAGGAAGGTGCTGTGCAGTATATAGGTGAGCAGGAAGGTGCTGTGCAGTATATAGGTGAGTAGGAAGGTGCTGTGCAGTATATAGGTGAGCAGGAAGGTGCTGTGCAGTATATAGATGAGTAGGAAGGTGCTGTACAGTATATAGGTGAGTAGGAAGGTGCTGTGCAGTATATACAGTAGGTGCTGTGCAGTATATAGGTGAGCAGGAAGGTGCTGTGCAGTATATAGGTGAGCAGGAAGGTGCTGTGAAGTATATAGGTGAGTAGGAAGGTGCTGTGCAGTATATAGGTGAGTAGGAAGGTGCTGAGCAGTATATACAGTAGGTGCTGTGCAGTATATAGGTGAACAGGAAGGTGCTGTGCAGTATATAGGTGAGCAGGAAGGTGCTGTGAAGTATATAGGTGAGTAGGAAGGTGCTGTGCAGAATATAGGTGAGTAGGAAGGTGCTGTGCAGTATATAGGTGAGCAGGAATGTGCTGTGCAGTATATAGGTGAGCAGGAAGGTGCTGTGCAGTATATAGGTGAGTAGGAAGGTGCTGTGCATTATATCGGTAAGCAGGAAGGTGCTGTGCAGTATATAGGTGAGCAGGAAGGTGCTGTGCAGAATATAGATGAGTAGGAAGGTGCTGTGCAGAATATAGATGAGTAGGAAGGTGCTGTGCAGTATATAGGTGAGTAGTAAGGTGCTGTGCAGTATATAGGTGAGCAGGAAGGTGCTGTGCAGTATATAGATGAGTAGGAAGGTGCCGTGCAGTATATAGGTGAGTAGGAAGGTGCTGTGCAGTATATAGGTGAGCAGGAAGGTGCTGTGCAGTATATACAGTAGGTGCTGTGCAGTATATAGGTGAGTAGGAAGGTGCTGTGCAGTATATACAGTAGGTGCTGTGCAGTATATAGGTGAGTAGGAAGGTGCTGTGCAGTATATAGGTGAGCAGGAAGGTGCTGTACAGTATATAGGTGAGTAGGAAGGTGCTGTGCAGTATATAGGTGAGCAGGAAGGTGCTATACAGTATATAGGTGAGTAGGAAGGTGCTGTGCAGTATATAGATGAGTAGGAAGGTGCTGTGCAGTATATAGGTGAGCAGGAAGGTGCTGTACAGTATATAGGTGAGTAGGAAGGTGCTGTGCAGTATATAGGTGAGTAGGAAGGTGCTGTGTAGTATATAGGTGAGCAGGAAGGTGCTGTACAGTAAATAGGTGAGTAGGAAGGTGCTGTGCAGTATATAGGTGAGTAGGAAGGTGCTGTGCAGTATATAGGTGAGTAGGAAGGTGCTGTGCAGTATACAGATGAGTAGGAAGGTGCTGTGCAGTATATAGGTGAGCAGGAAGGTGCTGTGCAGTATATAGGTGAGTAGGAAGGTGCTGTGCAGTATATAGGTGAGCAGGAAGGTGCTGTGCAGTATCTAGGTGAGTAGGAAGGTGCTGTGCAGTATATAGGTGAGCAGGAAGGTGCTGTGCAGTATATAGGTGAGCAGGAAGGTGCTGTGCAGTATATAGGTGAGTAGGAAGGTGCTGTGCAGTATACAGGTGAGTAGGAAGGTGCTGTGCAGTATATAGGTGAGCAGGAAGGTGCTGTGCAGTATATAGGTGAGTAGGAAGGTGCTGTGCAGTATATAGGTAAGTAGGAAGGTGCTGTGCAGTATATACAGTAGGTGCTGTGCAGTATATAGGTGAGCAGGAAGGTGCTGTGCAGTATATACAGTAGGTGCTGTGCAGTATATAGGTGAGCAGGAAGGTGCTGTGCAGTATATAGGTGAGCAGGAAGGTGCTGTGCAGTATATAGGTGAGCAGGAAGGTGCTGTGCAGTATATAGGTGAGTAGGAAGGTGCTGTGCAGTATATAGGTAAGTAGGAATGTGCTGTGCAGTATATACAGTAGGTGCTGTGCAGTATATAGGTGAGCAGGAAGGTGATGTGCAGTATATAGGTGAGTAGGAAGGTGCTGTGCAGTATATAGGTGAGCAGGAAGGTGCTGTGCAGTATATAGGTGAGTAGGAACGTGCTGTGCAGTATATACAGTAGGTGCTGTGCAGTATATAGGTGAGCAGGAAGGTGCTGTGTAGTATATAGGTGAGCAGGAAGGTGCTGTGCAGTATATACAGTAGGTGCTGTGCAGTATATAGGTGAGTAGGAAGGTGCTGTGCAGTATATAGGTGAGCAGGAAGGTGCTGTGCAGTATATACAGTAGGTGCTGTGCAGTATATAGGTGAGCAGAAAGGTGCTGTGCAGTATATAGGTGAGGAGAAAGGTGCTGTGTAGTATATAGGTGAGCAGGAAGGTGCTGTGCAGTGTATACAGTAGGTGCTGTGCAGTATATAGGTGAGTAGGAAGGTGCTGTGCAGTATATAGGTGAGCAGGAAGGTGCTGTGCAGTATATACAGTAGGTGCTGTGCAGTATACAGGTGAGTAGGAAGGTGCTGTGCAGTATATAGGTGAGTAGGAAGGTGCTGTGCAGTATATAGGTGAGTAGGAAGGTGCTGTGCAGTATATAGGTGAGCAGGAAGGTGCTGTGCAGTATACAGGTGAGCAGGAAGGTGCTGTGCAGTATATACAGTAGGTGCTGTGCAGTATATAGGTGAGTAGGAAGGTGCTGTGCAGTATATAGGTGAGTAGGAAGGTGCTGTGCAGTATATACAGTAGGTGCTGTGCAGTATATAGGTGAGTAGGAAGGTGCTGTGCAGTATATAGGTGAGCAGGAAGGTGCTGTGCAGTATATAGATGAGCAGAAAGGTGCTGTGCAGTATATAGGTGAGTAGGAAGGTGCTGTGCAGTATATAGGTGAGCAGGAAGGGGCTGTGCAGTATATACAGTAGGTGCTGTGCAGTATATAGGTGAGTAGGAAGGTGCTGTGCAGTATATACAGTAGGTGCTGTGCAGTATATAGGTGAGTAGGAAGGTGCTGTGCAGTATATAGGTGAGCAGGAAGGTGCTGTACAGTATATAGGTGAGTAGGAAGGTGCTGTGCAGTATATAGGTGAGCAGGAAGGTGCTATACAGTATATAGGTGAGTAGGAAGGTGCTGTGCAGTATATAGATGAGTAGGAAGGTGCTGTGCAGTATATAGGTGAGCAGGAAGGTGCTGTACAGTATATAGGTGAGTAGGAAGGTGCTGTGCAGTATATAGGTAAGCAGGAAGGTGCTGTGCAGTATTATAGGTAAGTAGGAAGGTGCTGTGCAGTATATAGGTGAGTAGGAAGGTGCTGTGCAGTATATAGGTGAGCAGGAAGGGGCTGTGCAGTATAAACAGTAGGTGCTGTGCAGTATATAGATGAGTAGGAAGGTGCTGTGCAGTATATAGGTGAGCAGGAAGGTGCTGTACAGTATATAGGTGAGTAGGAAGGTGCTGTGCAGTATATAGGTGAGTAGGAAGGTGCTGTGCAGTATATAGGTGAGCAGGAAGGTGCTGTGCAGTATATACAGTAGGTGCTGTGCAGTATATAGGTGAGCAGGAAGGTGATGTGCAGTATATAGGTGAGTAGGAAGGTGCTGTGCAGTATATAGGTGAGCAGGAAGGTGCTGTGCAGTATATAGGTGAGCAGGAAGGTGCTGTGCAGTATATAGGTGAGTAGGAAGGTGCTGTGCAGTATATAGGTAAGCAGGAAGGTGCTGTGCAGTATTATAGGTAAGCAGGAAGGTGCTGTGCAGTATATACAGTAGGTGCTGTGTAGTATATAGGTGAGTAGGAAGGTGCTGTGCAGTATATACAGTAGGTGCTGTGCAGTATATATGTGAGTAGGAAGGTGCTGTGCAGTATATACAGTAGGTGCTGTGCAGTATATAGGTGAGCAGGAAGGTGCTGTGCAGTATATACAGTAGGTGCTGTGTAGTATATAGGTGAGTAGGAAGGTGCTGTGCAGTATATACAGTAGGTGCTGTGCAGTATATATGTGAGTAGGAAGGTGCTGTGCAGTATATACAGTAGGTGCTGTGCAGTATATAGGTGAGCAGGAAGGTGCTGTGCAGTATATACAGTAGGTGCTGTGCAGTATATAGGTGAGCAGGAAGGTGCTGTGCAGTATATACAGTAGGTGCTGTGCAGTATATAGGTGAGCAGGAAGGTGCTGTGCAGTATATACAGTAGGTGCTGTGCAGTATATAGGTGAGCAGGAAGGTGCTGTGCAGTATATAGGTGAGCAGGAAGGTGCTGTGCAGTATATAGGTGAGTAGGAAGGTGCTGTGCAGTATATAGGTGAGCAGGAAGGTGCTGTGCAGTATATAGATGAGTAGGAAGGTGCTGTACAGTATATAGGTGAGTAGGAAGGTGCTGTGCAGTATATACAGTAGGTGCTGTGCAGTATATAGGTGAGCAGGAAGGTGCTGTGCAGTATATAGGTGAGCAGGAAGGTGCTGTGAAGTATATAGGTGAGTAGGAAGGTGCTGTGTAGTATATAGGTGAGTAGGAAGGTGCTGAGCAGTATATACAGTAGGTGCTGTGCAGTATATAGGTGAACAGGAAGGTGTTGTGCAGTATATAGGTGAGCAGGAAGGTGCTGTGAAGTATATAGGTGAGTAGGAAGGTGCTGTGCAGAATATAGGTGAGCAGGAAGGTGCTGTGCAGTATATAGGTGAGCAGGAAGGTGCTGTGCAGTATATAGGTGAGTAGGAAGGTGCTGTGCAGTATATCGGTAAGCAGGAAGGTGCTGTGCAGTATATAGGTGAGCAGGAAGGTGCTGTGCAGAATATAGATGAGTAGGAAGGTGCTGTGCAGAATATAGATGAGTAGGAAGGTGCTGTGCAGTATATAGGTGAGTAGTAAGGTGCTGTGCAGTATATAGGTGAGCAGGAAGGTGCTGTGCAGTATATAGATGAGTAGGAAGGTGCCATGCAGTATATAGGTGAGTAGGAAGGTGCTGTGCAGTATATAGGTGAGCAGGAAGGTGCTGTGCAGTATATACAGTAGGTGCTGTGCAGTATATAGGTGAGTAGGAAGGTGCTGTGCAGTATATACAGTAGGTGCTGTGCAGTATATAGGTGAGTAGGAAGGTGCTGTGCAGTATATAGGTGAGCAGGAAGGTGCTGTACAGTATATAGGTGAGTAAGAAGGTGCTGTGCAGTATATAGGTGAGCAGGAAGGTGCTATACAGTATATAGGTGAGTAGGAAGGTGCTGTGCAGTATATAGATGAGTAGGAAGGTGCTGTGCAGTATATAGGTGAGCAGGAAGGTGCTGTACAGTATATAGGTGAGTAGGAAGGTGCTGTGCAGTATATAGGTGAGTAGGAAGGTGCTGTGTAGTATATAGGTGAGCAGGAAGGTGCTGTACAGTATATAGGTGAGTAGGAAGGTGCTGTGCAGTATATAGGTGAGTAGGAAGGTGCTCTGCAGTATATAGGTGAGTAGGAAGGTGCTGTGCAGTATACAGATGAGTAGGAAGGTGCTGTGCAGTATATAGGTGAGCAGGAAGGTGCTGTGCAGTATATAGGTGAGTAGGAAGGTGCTGTGCAGTATATAGGTGAGCAGGAAGGTGCTGTGCAGTATATAGGTGAGTAGGAAGGTGCTGTGCAGTATATAGGTGAGCAGGAAGGTGCTGTGCAGTATATGGGTGAGCAGGAAGGTGCTGTGCAGTATATAGGTGAGTAGGAAGGTGCTGTGCAGTATACAGGTGAGCAGGAAGGTGCTGTGCAGTATATAGGTGAGCAGGAAGGTGCTGTGCAGTATATAGGTGAGTAGGAAGGTGCTGTGCAGTATATAGGTGAGCAGGAAGGTGCTGTGCAGTATATACAGTAGGTGCTGTGCAGTATATAGGTGAGCAGGAAGGTGATGTGCAGTATATAGGTGAGTAGGAAGGTGCTGTGCAGTATATAGGTGAGCAGGAAGGTGCTGTGCAGTATATAGGTGAGCAGGAAGGTGCTGTGCAGTATATAGGTGAGTAGGAAGGTGCTGTGCAGTATATAGGTAAGTAGGAAGGTGCTGTGCAGTATATACAGTAGGTGCTGTGCAGTATATAGGTGAGCAGGAAGGTGCTGTGCAGTATATACAGTAGGTGCTGTGCAGTATATAGGTGAGCAGGAAGGTGATGTGCAGTATATAGGTGAGCAGGAAGGTGCTGTGCAGTATATAGGTGAGCAGGAAGGTGCTGTGCAGTATATAGGTGAGCAGGAAGGTGCTGTGCAGTATATAGGTGAGTAGGAAGGTGCTGTGCAGTATATAGGTAAGTAGGAATGTGCTGTGCAGTATATACAGTAGGTGCTGTGCAGTATATAGGTGAGCAGGAAGGTGATGTGCAGTATATAGGTGAGTAGGAAGGTGCTGTGCAGTATATAGGTGAGCAGGAAGGTGCTGTGCAGTATATAGGTGAGTAGGAAGGTGCTGTGCAGTATATAGGTGAGCAGGAAGGTGCTGTGCAGTATATAGGTGAGTAGGAAGGTGCTGCGCAGTATATAGGTGAGCAGGAAGGTGCTGTGCAGTATATACAGTAGGTGCTGTGCAGTATATAGGTGAGCAGGAAGGTGCTGTGCAGTATATACAGTAGGTGCTGTGCAGTATATAGGTGAGCAGGAAGGTGCTGTGCAGTATATACAGTAGGTGCTGTGCAGTATATAGGTGAGCAGAAAGGTGCTGTGCAGTATACAGGTGAGTAGGAAGGTGCTGTGCAGTATACAGGTGAGCAGGAAGGTGCTGTGCAGTTTATAGGTGAGTAGGAAGGTGCTGTGCAGTATATAGGTGAGCAGGAAGGTGCTGTGCAGTATATACAGTAGGTGCTGTGCAGTATATAGGTGAGTAGAAAGGTGCTTTGCAGTATACAGGTGAGTAGGAAGGTGCTGTGCAGTATACAGGTGAGCAGGAAGGTGCTGTGCAGTATATAGGTAAGCAGGAAGGTGCTGTGCAGTATATAGGTGAGTAGGAAGGTGCTGTGCAGTATATAGGTGAGCAGGAAGGTGCTGTGCAGTATACAGGTGAGCAGGAAGGTGCTGTGCAGTATACAGGTGAGTAGGAAGGTGCTGTGCAGTATATAGGGGAGTAGTAAGGTGCTGTGCAGTATATAGGTGAGTAGTAAGGTGCTGTGCAGTATATAGGTAAGCAGGAAGGTGCTGTGCAGTATATAGGTGAGTAGGAAGGTGCTGTGCAGTATATAGGTGAGCAGGAAGGTGCTGTGCAGTATACAGGTGAGCAGGAAGGTGCTGTGCAGTATATAGGTGAGCAGGAAGGTGCTGTGCAGTATACAGGTGAGTAGGAAGGTGCTGTGCAGTATATAGGTGAGTAGTAAGGTGCTGTGCAGTATATAGGTAAGCAGGAAGGTGCTGTGCAGTATATAGGTGAGTAGGAAGGTGCTGTGCAGTATATACAGTAGGTGCTGTGCAGTATATAGATGAGTAGGAAGGTGCTGTGCAGTATATACAGTAGGTGCTGTGCAGTATATAGGTGAGCAGGAAGGTGCTGTGCAGTATATACAGTAGGTGCTGTGCAGTATATAGGTGAGCAGGAAGGTGCTGTGCAGTATATAGGTGAGCAGGAAGGTGCTGTGCAGTATATAGGTGAGCAGGAAGGTGCTGTGCAGTATATAGGTGAGTAGGAAGGTGCTATGCAGTATATAGGTGAGCAGGAAGGTGCTGTGCAGTATATAGGTGAGCAGGAAGGTGCTGTGCAGTATATAGGTGAGTAGGAAGGTGCTGTGCAGTATATAGGTGAGTAGGAAGGTGCTGTGCAGTATATAGGTGAGTAGTAAGATGCTGTGCAGTATATACAGTAGGTGCTGTGCAGTATATAGGTGAGTAGTAAGGTGCTGTGCAGTATATACAGTAGGTGCTGTGCAGTATATAGGTGAGTAGGAAGGTGCTGTGCAGTATATAGGTGAGTAGGAAGGTGCTGTGCAGTATATAGGTGAGCAGGAAGGTGCTGTGCAGTATATAGGTGAGGAGAAAGGTGCTGTGCAGTATATAGATGAGTAGGAAGGTGCTGTGCAGTATATAGGTGAGCAGGAAGGTGCTGTGCAGTATATACAGTAGGTGCTGTGCAGTATATAGGTGAGCAGGAAGGTGCTGTGCAGTATAGAGGTGAGCAGGAAGGTGCTGTGCAGTATATAGGTGAGCAGAAAGGTGCTGCGCAGTATATAGGTGAGTAGGAAGGTGCTGTGCAGTGTATAGGTGAACAGGAAGGTGCTGTGCAGTATATAGGTAAGCAGGAAGGTGCTGTGCAGTATATACAGTAGGTGCTGTGCAGTATATAGGTGAGTAGGAAGGTGCTGTGCAGTATATACAGTAGGTGCTGTGCAGTATATAGGTGAGTAGGAAGGTGCTGTGCAGTATATACAGTAGGTGCTGTGCAGTATATAGGTGAGTAGGAAGGTGCTGTGCAGTATATAGGTCAGTAGGAAGGTGCTGTGCGGTATATACAGTAGGTGCTGTGCAGTATATAGGTGAGCATGAAGGTGATGTGCAGTATATAGGTGAGTAGGAAGGTGCTGTGCAGTATATAGGTGAGCAGGAAGGTGCTGTGCAGTATATAGGTGAGTAGGAAGGTGCTGTGCAGTATATAGGTGAGTAGGAAGGTGCTGTGCAGTATATAGGTGAGCAGGAAGGTGCTGTGCAGTATATAGGTGAGTAGGAAGGTGCTGTGCAGTATATAGGTGAGCAGGAAGGTGCTGTGCAGTATATAGGTGAGTAGGAAGGTGCTGCGCAGTATATAGGTGAGCAGGAAGGTGCTGTGCAGTATATACAGTAGGTACTGTGCAGTATATAGGTGAGCAGGAAGGTGCTGTGCAGTATATACAGTAGGTGCTGTGCAGTATATAGGTGAGCAGGAAGGTGCTGTGCAGTATATACAGTAGGTGCTGTGCAGTATATAGGTGAGCAGAAAGGTGCTGTGCAGTATACAGGTGAGTAGGAAGGTGCTGTGCAGTATACAGGTGAGCAGGAAGGTGCTGTGCAGTATATAGGTGAGTAGGAAGGTGCTGTGCAGTATATAGGTGAGCAGGAAGGTGCTGTGCAGTATATAGGTGAGCAGGAAGGTGCTGTGCAGTATATACAGTAGGTGCTGTGCAGTATATAGGTGAGTAGAAAGGTGCTGTGCAGTATACAGGTGAGTAGGAAGGTGCTGTGCAGTATACAGGTGAGCAGGAAGGTGCTGTGCAGTATATAGGTGAGTAGGAAGGTGCTGTGCAGTATATAGGTGAGTAGGAAGGTGCTGTGCAGTATATAGGTGAGTAGGAAGGTGCTGTGCAGTATATAGGTGAGCAGGAAGGTGCTGTGCAGTATATAGGTAAGCAGGAAGGTGCTGTGCAGTATATAGGTGAGTAGGAAGGTGCTGTGCAGTATATACAGTAGGTGCTGTGCAGTATATAGGTGAGTAGTAAGGTGCTGTGCAGTATATAGGTAAGCAGGAAGGTGCTGTGCAGTATATAGGTGAGTAGGAAGGTGCTGTGCAGTATATAGGTGAGCAGGAAGGTGCTGTGCAGTATACAGGTGAGCAGGAAGGTGCTGTGCAGGATATAGGTGAGTAGTAAGGTGCTGTGCAGTATATAGGTGAGTAGGAAGGTGCTGTGCAGTATATACAGTAGGTGCTGTGCAGTATATAGATAAGCAGGAATGTGCTGTGCAGTATATAGGTGAGTAGGAAGGTGCTGTGCAGTATATAGGTGAGCAGGAAGGTGCTGTGCAGTATATACAGTAGGTGCTGTGCAGTATATAGGTGAGTAGAAAGGTGCTGTGCAGTATACAGGTGAGTAGGAAGGTGCTGTGCAGTATACAGGTGAGCAGGAAGGTGCTGTGCAGTATATAGGTGAGTAGGAAGGTGCTGTGCAGTATATAGGTGAGCAGGAAGGTGCTGTGCAGTATATAGGTGAGTAGGAAGGTGCTGTGCAGTATATAGGTGAGCAGGAAGGTGCTGTGCAGTATATAGGTAAGCAGGAAGGTGCTGTGCAGGATATAGGTGAGTAGTAAGGTGCTGTGCAGTATATAGGTGAGTAGGAAGGTGCTGTGCAGTATATACAGTAGGTGCTGTGCAGTATATAGGTGAGTAGTAAGGTGCTGTGCAGTATATAGGTAAGCAGGAAGGTGCTGTGCAGTATATAGGTGAGCAGGAAGGTGCTGTGCAGTATATAGGTGAGCAGGAAGGTGCTGTGCAGTATATAGGTGAGCAGGAAGGTGCTGTGCAGTATATAGGTGAGTAGGAAGGTGCTGTGCAGTATATAGGTAAGTAGGAATGTGCTGTGCAGTATATACAGTAGGTGCTGTGCAGTATATAGGTGAGCAGGAAGGTGATGTGCAGTATATAGGTGAGTAGGAAGGTGCTGTGCAGTATATAGGTGAGCAGGAAGGTGCTGTGCAGTATATAGGTGAGTAGGAAGGTGCTGTGCAGTATATAGGTGAGCAGGAAGGTGCTGTGCAGTATATAGGTGAGTAGGAAGGTGCTGCGCAGTATATAGGTGAGCAGGAAGGTGCTGTGCAGTATATACAGTAGGTGCTGTGCAGTATATAGGTGAGCAGGAAGGTGCTGTGCAGTATATACAGTAGGTGCTGTGCAGTATATAGGTGAGCAGGAAGGTGCTGTGCAGTATATACAGTAGGTGCTGTGCAGTATATAGGTGAGCAGAAAGGTGCTGTGCAGTATACAGGTGAGTAGGAAGGTGCTGTGCAGTATACAGGTGAGCAGGAAGGTGCTGTGCAGTTTATAGGTGAGTAGGAAGGTGCTGTGCAGTATATAGGTGAGCAGGAAGGTGCTGTGCAGTATATACAGTAGGTGCTGTGCAGTATATAGGTGAGTAGAAAGGTGCTTTGCAGTATACAGGTGAGTAGGAAGGTGCTGTGCAGTATACAGGTGAGCAGGAAGGTGCTGTGCAGTATATAGGTGAGTAGGAAGGTGCTGTGCAGTATATAGGTGAGCAGGAAGGTGCTGTGCAGTATATAGGTAAGCAGAAAGGTGCTGTGCAGTATATAGGTGAGTAGTAAGGTGCTGTGCAGTATATAGGTGAGTAGGAAGGTGCTGTGCAGTATATACAGTAGGTGCTGTGCAGTATATAGGTGAGTAGTAAGGTGCTGTGCAGTATATAGGTAAGCAGGAAGGTGCTGTGCAGTATATAGGTGAGTAGGAAGGTGCTGTGCAGTATATAGGTGAGCAGGAAGGTGCTGTGCAGTATACAGGTGAGCAGGAAGGTGCTGTGCAGTATATAGGTGAGCAGGAAGGTGCTGTGCAGTATACAGGTGAGTAGGAAGGTGCTGTGCAGTATATAGGTGAGTAGTAAGGTGCTGTGCAGTATATAGGTAAGCAGGAAGGTGCTGTGCAGTATATAGGTGAGTAGGAAGGTGCTGTGCAGTATATACAGTAGGTGCTGTGCAGTATATAGATGAGTAGGAAGGTGCTGTGCAGTATATACAGTAGGTGCTGTGCAGTATATAGGTGAGCAGGAAGGTGCTGTGCAGTATATACAGTAGGTGCTGTGCAGTATATAGGTGAGCAGGAAGGTGCTGTGCAGTATATAGGTGAGCAGGAAGGTGCTGTGCAGTATATAGGTGAGCAGGAAGGTGCTGTGCAGTATATAGGTGAGTAGGAAGGTGCTATGCAGTATATAGGTGAGCAGGAAGGTGCTGTGCAGTATATAGGTGAGCAGGAAGGTGCTGTGCAGTATATAGGTGAGTAGGAAGGTGCTGTGCAGTATATAGGTGAGTAGGAAGGTGCTGTGCAGTATATAGGTGAGTAGTAAGATGCTGTGCAGTATATACAGTAGGTGCTGTGCAGTATATAGGTGAGTAGTAAGGTGCTGTGCAGTATATACAGTAGGTGCTGTGCAGTATATAGGTGAGTAGGAAGGTGCTGTGCAGTATATAGGTGAGTAGGAAGGTGCTGTGCAGTATATAGGTGAGCAGGAAGGTGCTGTGCAGTATATAGGTGAGGAGAAAGGTGCTGTGCAGTATATAGATGAGTAGGAAGGTGCTGTGCAGTATATAGGTGAGCAGGAAGGTGCTGTGCAGTATATACAGTAGGTGCTGTGCAGTATATAGGTGAGCAGGAAGGTGCTGTGCAGTATAGAGGTGAGCAGGAAGGTGCTGTGCAGTATATAGGTGAGCAGAAAGGTGCTGCGCAGTATATAGGTGAGTAGGAAGGTGCTGTGCAGTGTATAGGTGAACAGGAAGGTGCTGTGCAGTATATAGGTAAGCAGGAAGGTGCTGTGCAGTATATACAGTAGGTGCTGTGCAGTATATAGGTGAGTAGGAAGGTGCTGTGCAGTATATACAGTAGGTGCTGTGCAGTATATAGGTGAGTAGGAAGGTGCTGTGCAGTATATACAGTAGGTGCTGTGCAGTATATAGGTGAGTAGGAAGGTGCTGTGCAGTATATAGGTCAGTAGGAAGGTGCTGTGCGGTATATACAGTAGGTGCTGTGCAGTATATAGGTGAGCATGAAGGTGATGTGCAGTATATAGGTGAGTAGGAAGGTGCTGTGCAGTATATAGGTGAGCAGGAAGGTGCTGTGCAGTATATAGGTGAGTAGGAAGGTGCTGTGCAGTATATAGGTGAGTAGGAAGGTGCTGTGCAGTATATAGGTGAGCAGGAAGGTGCTGTGCAGTATATAGGTGAGTAGGAAGGTGCTGTGCAGTATATAGGTGAGCAGGAAGGTGCTGTGCAGTATATAGGTGAGTAGGAAGGTGCTGCGCAGTATATAGGTGAGCAGGAAGGTGCTGTGCAGTATATACAGTAGGTACTGTGCAGTATATAGGTGAGCAGGAAGGTGCTGTGCAGTATATACAGTAGGTGCTGTGCAGTATATAGGTGAGCAGGAAGGTGCTGTGCAGTATATACAGTAGGTGCTGTGCAGTATATAGGTGAGCAGAAAGGTGCTGTGCAGTATACAGGTGAGTAGGAAGGTGCTGTGCAGTATACAGGTGAGCAGGAAGGTGCTGTGCAGTATATAGGTGAGTAGGAAGGTGCTGTGCAGTATATAGGTGAGCAGGAAGGTGCTGTGCAGTATATAGGTGAGCAGGAAGGTGCTGTGCAGTATATACAGTAGGTGCTGTGCAGTATATAGGTGAGTAGAAAGGTGCTGTGCAGTATACAGGTGAGTAGGAAGGTGCTGTGCAGTATACAGGTGAGCAGGAAGGTGCTGTGCAGTATATAGGTGAGTAGGAAGGTGCTGTGCAGTATATAGGTGAGTAGGAAGGTGCTGTGCAGTATATAGGTGAGTAGGAAGGTGCTGTGCAGTATATAGGTGAGCAGGAAGGTGCTGTGCAGTATATAGGTAAGCAGGAAGGTGCTGTGCAGTATATAGGTGAGTAGGAAGGTGCTGTGCAGTATATACAGTAGGTGCTGTGCAGTATATAGGTGAGTAGTAAGGTGCTGTGCAGTATATAGGTAAGCAGGAAGGTGCTGTGCAGTATATAGGTGAGTAGGAAGGTGCTGTGCAGTATATAGGTGAGCAGGAAGGTGCTGTGCAGTATACAGGTGAGCAGGAAGGTGCTGTGCAGGATATAGGTGAGTAGTAAGGTGCTGTGCAGTATATAGGTGAGTAGGAAGGTGCTGTGCAGTATATACAGTAGGTGCTGTGCAGTATATAGATAAGCAGGAATGTGCTGTGCAGTATATAGGTGAGTAGGAAGGTGCTGTGCAGTATATAGGTGAGCAGGAAGGTGCTGTGCAGTATATACAGTAGGTGCTGTGCAGTATATAGGTGAGTAGAAAGGTGCTGTGCAGTATACAGGTGAGTAGGAAGGTGCTGTGCAGTATACAGGTGAGCAGGAAGGTGCTGTGCAGTATATAGGTGAGTAGGAAGGTGCTGTGCAGTATATAGGTGAGCAGGAAGGTGCTGTGCAGTATATAGGTGAGTAGGAAGGTGCTGTGCAGTATATAGGTGAGCAGGAAGGTGCTGTGCAGTATATAGGTAAGCAGGAAGGTGCTGTGCAGGATATAGGTGAGTAGTAAGGTGCTGTGCAGTATATAGGTGAGTAGGAAGGTGCTGTGCAGTATATACAGTAGGTGCTGTGCAGTATATAGGTGAGTAGTAAGGTGCTGTGCAGTATATAGGTAAGCAGGAAGGTGCTGTGCAGTAAATAGGTGAGTAGGAAGGTGCTGTGCAGTATATAGGTGAGCAGGAAGGTGCTGTGCAGTATACAGGTGAGCAGGAAGGTGCTGTGCAGTATACAGGTGAGTAGGAAGGTGCTGTGCAGTATATAGGTGAGTAGGAAGGTGCTGTGCAGTATATAGGTAAGCAGGAATGTGCTGTGCAGTATATAGGTGAGTAGGAAGGTGCTGTGCAGTATATAGGTGAGCAGGAAGGTGCTGTGCAGTATACAGGTGAGCAGGAAGGTGCTGTGCAGTATATAGGTGAGCAGTAAGGTGCTGTGCAGTATACAGGTGAGTAGGAAGGTGCTGTGCAGTATATAGGTGAGTAGTAAGGTGCTGTGCAGTATATAGGTAAGCAGGAAGGTGCTGTGCAGTATATAGGTGAGTAGGAAGGTGCTGTGCAGTATATACAGTAGGTGCTGTGCAGTATATAGATGAGTAGGAAGGTGCTGTGCAGTATATACAGTAGGTGCTGTGCAGTATATAGGTGAGCAGGAAGGTGCTGTGCAGTATATACAGTAGGTGCTGTGCAGTATATAGGTGAGCAGGAAGGTGCTGTGCAGTATATAGGTGAGCAGGAAGGTGCTGTGCAGTATATAGGTGAGCAGGAAGGTGCTGTGCAGTATATAGGTGAGTAGGAAGGTGCTGTGCAGTATATACAGTAGGTGCTGTGCAGTATATAGGTGAGTAGGAAGGTGCTGTGCAGAATATAGGTGAGTAGGAAGGTGCTGTGCAGTATATAGGTGAGTAGGAAGGTGCTGTGCAGTATATAGGTGAGTAGGAAGGTGCTGTGCAGTATATAGGTGAGCAGGAAGGTGCTGTGCAGTATAAACAGTAGGTGCTGTGCAGTATATAGGTGAGTAGTAAGGTGCTGTGCAGTATATACAGTAGGTGCTGTGCAGTATATAGGTGAGCAGGAAGGTGCTGTGCAGTATACAGGTGAGCAGGAAGGTGCTGTGCAGTATATACAGTAGGTGCTGTGCAGTATATAGGTGAGTAGAAAGGTGCTGTGCAGTATACAGGTGAGTAGGAAGGTGCTGTGCAGTATACAGGTGAGCAGGAAGGTGCTGTGCAGTATATAGGTGAGTAGGAAGGTGCTGTGCAGTATATAGGTGAGCAGGAAGGTGCTGTGCAGTATATAGGTGAGTAGGAAGGTGCTGTGCAGTATATAGGTGAGCAGGAAGGTGCTGTGCAGTATATAGGTAAGCAGGAAGGTGCTGTGCAGTATATAGGTGAGTAGTAAGGTGCTGTGCAGTATATAGGTGAGTAGGAAGGTGCTGTGCAGTATATACAGTAGGTGCTGTGCAGTATATAGGTGAGTAGTAAGGTGCTGTGCAGTATATAGGTAAGCTGGAAGGTGCTGTGCAGTATATAGGTGAGTAGGAAGGTGCTGTGCAGTATATAGGTGAGTAGGAAGGTGCTGTGCAGTATATAGGTGAGCAGGAAGGTGCTGTGCAGTATATAGGTGAGGAGAAAGGTGCTGTGCAGTATATAGATGAGTAGGAAGGTGCTGTGCAGTATATAGGTGAGCAGGAAGGTGCTGTGCAGTATATAGGTGAGCAGGAAGGTGCTGTGCAGTATATACAGTAGGTGCTGTGCAGTATATAGGTGAGTAGGAAGGTGTTGTGCAGTATATAGGTGAGTAGGAAGGTGCTGTGCAGTATATAGGTGAGTAGGAAGGAGCTGTGCAGGATATAGGTGAGTAGGAAGGTGCTGTGCAGTATATAGGTGAGTAGGAAGGTGCTGTGCAGTATATAGGTGAGTAGGAAGGTGCTGTGCAGTATATAGGTGAGCAGGAAGGTGCTGTGCAGTATATACAGTAGGTGCTGTGCAGTATATAGATGAGTAGGAAGGTGCTGTGCAGTATATAGGTGAGAAGAAAGGTGCTGTGCAGTATATAGGTGAGCAGGAAGGTGCTGTGCAGTATATAGGTGAGCAGAAAGGTGCTGCGCAGTATATAGGTGAGCAGGAAGGTGCTGTGCAGTATATACAGAAGGTGCTGTGCAGTATATAGGTGAGTAGGAAGGTGCTGTGCAGTATATACAGTAGGTACTGTGCAGTATATAGGTGAGCAGGAAGGTGCTGTGCAGTATATAGGTGAGTAGGAAGGTGCTGTGCAGTATATAGGTGAGCAGGAAGGTGCTGTGCAGTATATAGGTGAGTAGGAAGGTGCTGTGCAGTATATAGGTGAGCAGGAAGGTGCTGTGCAGTATATAGGTAAGCAGGAAGGTGCTGTGCAGTATATACAGTAGGTGCTGTGCAGTATATAGGTGAGTAGGAAGGTGCTGTGCAGTATATACAGTAGGTGCTGTGCAGTATATAGGTGAGTAGGAAGGTGCTGTGCAGTATATACAGTAGGTGCTGTGCAGTATATAGGTGAGTAGGAAGGTGCTGTGCAGTATACAGGTGAGCAGGAAGGTGCTGTGCAGTATATAGGTGAGCAGGAAGGTGCTGTGCAGTATATAGGTGAGCAGGATGGTGCTGTGCAGTATATACAGTAGGTGCTGTGCAATATACAGGTGAGCAGGAAGGTGCTGTGCAGTATATAGGTGAGCAGGAAGGTGCTGTGTAGTATATAGGTGAGCAGGAAGGTGCTGTGCAGTATATAGGTGAGCAGGATGGTGCTGTGCAGTATATACAGTAGGTGCTGTGCAGTATACAGGTGAGTAGGAAGGTGCTGTGCAGTATATAGGTGAGCAGGAAGGTGCTGTGCAGTATATAGGTGAGCAGGAAGGTGCTGTGCAGTATATAGGTGAGTAGGAAGGTGCTGTGCAGTATATAGGTGAGCAGGAAGGTGCTGTGCAGTATATAGGTGAGTAGGAAGGTGCGGTGCAATATATAGGTGAGCAGGAAGGTGCTGTGCAGTATATACAGTAGGTGCTGTGCAGTATATAGGTGAGTAGGAAGGTGCTGTGCAGTATACAGGTGAGCAGGAAGGTGCTGTGCAGTATATAGGTGAGCAGGAAGGTGCTGTGCAGTATATAGGTGAGCAGGATGGTGCTGTGCAGTATATACAGTAGGTGCTGTGCAGTATATAGGTGAGTAGGAAGGTGCTGTGCAGTATATAGGTGAGCAGGAAGGTGCTGTGCAGTATATAGGTGAGTAGGAAGGTGCTGTGCAGTATATAGGTGAGCAGGAAGGTGCTGTGCAGTATATAGGTGAGTAGGAAGGTGCGGTGCAGTATATAGGTGAGCAGGAAGGTGCTGTGCAGTATATAGGTGAGCAGGAAGGTGCTGTGCAGTATATAGGTGAGTAGGAAGGTGCTGTGCAGTATATAGGTGAGCAGGAAGGTGCTGTGCAGTATATAGGTGAGTAGGAAGGTGCTGTGCAGTATATAGGTGAGCAGGAAGGTGCTGTGCAGTATATAGGTGAGTAGGAAGGTGCTGTGCAGTATATAGGTGAGCAGGAAGGTGCTGTGCAGTATATAGGTGAGTAGGAAGGTGCTGTGCAGTATATAGGTGAGTAGGAAGGTGCTGTGCAGTATATAGGTGAGTAGGAAGGTGCTGTGCAGTATATAGGTGAGCAGGAAGGTGCTGTGCAGTATATGGGTGAGTAGGAAGGTGCTGTGCAGTATATAGGTGAGTAGGAAGGTGCTGTGCAGTATATAGGTGAGCAGGAAGGTGCTGTGCAGTATATAGGTGAGTAGGAAGGTGCTGTGCAGTATATAGGTAAGCAGGAAGGTGCTGTGCAGTATATAGGTAAGCAGGAAGGTGCTGTGCAGTATATAGGTGAGCAGGAAGGTGCTGTGCAGTATATACAGTAGGTGCTGTGCAGTATATGTGAGTAGTAAGGTGCTGTGCAGTATATACAGTAGGTGCTGTGCAGTATATAGGTGAGTAGGAAGGTGCTGTGCAGTATATAGGTGAGCAGGAAGGTGCTGTGCAGTATATAGGTGAGTAGGAAGGTGCTGTGCAGTATATACAGTAGGTGCTGTGCAGTATATAGGTGAGCAGGAAGGTGCTGTGCAGTATATACAGTAGGTGCTGTGCAGTATATAGATGAGTAGGAAGGTGCTGTGCAGTATATAGGTGAGCAGGAAGGTGCTGTGCAGTATATAGGTGAGTAGGAAGGTGCTGTGCAGTATATAGGTGAGCAGGAAGGTGCTGTGCAGTATATAGGTGAGTAGGAAGGTGCTGTGCAGTATATAGGTGAGCAGGAAGGTGCTGTGCAGTATATAGGTGAGCAGGAAGGTGCTGTGCAGTATATAGGTGAGTAGGAAGGTGCTGTGCAGTATATAGGTGAGCAGGAAGGTGCTGTGCAGTATATACAGTAGGTGCTGTGCAGTATATAGGTGAGTAGGAAGGTGCTGTGCAGTATATAGGTGAGCAGGAAGGTGCTGTGCAGTATATACAGTAGGTGCTGTGCAGTATATAGGTGAGCAGGAAGGTGCTGTGCAGTATATACAGTAGGTGCTGTGCAGTATATAGGTGAGCAGGAAGGTGCTGTGCAGTATATAGGTGAGTAGGAAGGTGCTGTGCAGTATATACAGTAGGTGCTGTGCAGTATATAGGTGAGTAGGAAGGTGCTGTGCAGTATATAGATGAGCAGGAAGGTGCTGTGCAGTATATAGGTGAGCAGGAAGGTGGTGTGCAGTATATAGGTGAGCAGGAAGGTGCTGTGCAGTATATAGGTGAGTAGTAAGGTGCTGTGCAGTATATACAGTAGGTGCTGTGCAGTATAAAGGTGAGCAGGAAGGTGCTGTGCAGTATATAGGTGAGTAGGAAGGTGCTGTGCAGTATATAGGTGAGCAGGAAGGTGCTGTGCAGTATACAGGTGAGCAGGAAGGTGCTGTGCAGTATATAGGTGAGTAGGAAGGTGCTGTGCAGTATATAGGTGAGTAGGAAGGTGCTGTGCAGTATATAGGTGAGCAGGAAGGTGCTGTGCAGTATACAGGTGAGCAGGAAGGTGCTGTGCAGTATATAGGTGAGTAGGAGGGTGCTGTGCAGTATATAGGTGAGTAGGAAGGTGCTGTGCAGTATATAGGTGAGCAGGAAGGTGCTGTGCAGTATATACAGTAGGTGCTGTGCAGTATATAGGTGAGCAGGAAGGTGCTGTGTAGTATATACAGTAGGTGCTGCGCAGTATGTAGGTGAGTAGGAAGGTGCTGTGCAGTATATACAGTAGGTGCTGTGCAGTATATAGCTGAGTAGGTAGGTGCTGTGCAGTATATAGGTGAGTAGGAAGGTGCTGTGCAGTATGTAGGTGAGTAGGAAGGTGCTGTGCAGTATATAGGTGAGTAGGAAGGTGCTGTGCAGTATATAGGTGAGCAGGAAGGTGCTGTGCAGTATATAGGTGAGTAGGAAGGTGCTGTGCAGTATATAGGTGAGTAGGAAGGTGCTGTGCAGTATATAGGTGAGTAGGAAGGTGCTGTGCAGTATATAGGTGAGTAGGAAGGTGCTGTGCAGTATATAGGTGAGTAGGAAGGTGCTGTGCAGTATATAGGTGAGCAGGAAGGTGCTGTGCAGTATATACAGTAGGTGCTGTGCAGTATGTAGGTGAGCAGGAAGGTGCTGTGCAGTATATAGGTGAGTAGGAAGGTGCTGTGCAGTATATAGGTGAGTAGGAAGGTGCTGTGCAGTATATAGGTGAGCAGGAAGGTGCTGTGCAGTATATAGGTGAGTAGGAAGGTGCTGTGCAGTATATAGGTGAGCAGGAAGGTGCTATGCAGTATATAGGTGAGCAGGAAGGTGCTGTGCAGTATATACAGTAGGTGCTGTGCAGTATATAGGTGAGCAGGAAGGTGCTGTGTAGTATATACAGTAGGTGCTGCGCAGTATGTAGGTGAGTAGGAAGGTGCTGTGCAGTATATACAGTAGGTGCTGTGCAGTATATAGCTGAGTAGGAAGGTGCTGTGCAGTATATAGGTGAGTAGGAAGGTGCTGTGCAGTATATAGGTGAGTAGGAAGGTGCTGTGCAGTATATAGGTGAGTAGGAAGGTGCTGTGCAGTAAATAGGTGAGTAGGAAGGTGCTGTGCAGTATATACAGTAGGTGCTGTGCAGTATATAGGTGAGTAGGAAGGTGCTGTGCAGTATAGAGGTGAGGAGAAAGGTGCTGTGCAGTATATAGGTGAGCAGGAAGGTGCTGTGCAGTATATAGGTGAGTAGGAAGGTGCTGTGCAGTATACAGGTGAGTAGGAAGGTGCTGTGCAGTATATACAGTAGGTGCTGTGCAGTATATAGATGAGTAGGAAGGTGCTGTGCAGTATATACAGTAGGTGCTGTGCAGTATATAGGTGAGCAGGAAGGTGCTGTGCAGTATATACAGTAGGTGCTGTGCAGTATATAGATGAGTAGGAAGGTGCTGTGCAGTATATACAGTAGGTGCTGTGCAGTATATAGGTGAGCAGGAAGGTGCTGTGCAGTATATAGGTGAGCAGGAAGGTGCTGTGCAGTATATAGGTGAGTAGGAAGGTGCTGTGCAGTATATAGGTGAGTAGGAAGGTGCTGTGCAGTATATAGGTGAGCAGGAAGGTGCTGTGCAGTATATAGGTGAGTAGGAAGGTGCTGTGCAGTATATAGGTGAGTAGGAAGGTGCTGTGCAGTATATAGGTGAGTAGGAAGGTGCTGTGCAGTATATAGGTGAGTAGGAAGGTGCTGTGCAGTATATAGGTGAGTAGGAAGGTGCTGTGCAGTATATAGGTGAGCAGGAAGGTGCTGTGCAGTATATACAGTAGGTGCTGTGCAGTATGTAGGTGAGCAGGAAGGTGCTGTGCAGTATATAGGTGAGTAGGAAGGTGCTGTGCAGTATATAGGTGAGTAGGAAGGTGCTGTGCAGTATATAGGTGAGCAGGAAGGTGCTGTGCAGTATATAGGTGAGTAGGAAGGTGCTGTGCAGTATATAGGTGAGCAGGAAGGTGCAATGCAGTATATAGGTGAGCAGGAAGGTGCTGTGCAGTATATACAGTAGGTGCTGTGCAGTATATAGGTGAGCAGGAAGGTGCTGTGTAGTATATACAGTAGGTGCTGCGCAGTATGTAGGTGAGTAGGAAGGTGCTGTGCAGTATATACAGTAGGTGCTGTGCAGTATATAGCTGAGTAGGAAGGTGCTGTGCAGTATATAGGTGAGTAGGAAGGTGCTGTGCAGTATATAGGTGAGTAGGAAGGTGCTGTGCAGTATATAGGTGAGTAGGAAGGTGCTGTGCAGTAAATAGGTGAGTAGGAAGGTGCTGTGCAGTATATACAGTAGGTGCTGTGCAGTATATAGGTGAGTAGGAAGGTGCTGTGCAGTATAGAGGTGAGGAGAAAGGTGCTGTGCAGTATATAGGTGAGCAGGAAGGTGCTGTGCAGTATATAGGTGAGTAGGAAGGTGCTGTGCAGTATACAGGTGAGTAGGAAGGTGCTGTGCAGTATATACAGTAGGTGCTGTGCAGTATATAGATGAGTAGGAAGGTGCTGTGCAGTATATACAGTAGGTGCTGTGCAGTATATAGGTGAGCAGGAAGGTGCTGTGCAGTATATACAGTAGGTGCTGTGCAGTATATAGATGAGTAGGAAGGTGCTGTGCAGTATATACAGTAGGTGCTGTGCAGTATATAGGTGAGCAGGAAGGTGCTGTGCAGTATATAGGTGAGCAGGAAGGTGCTGTGCAGTATATAGGTGAGTAGGAAGGTGCTGTGCAGTATATAGATGAGTAGGAAGGTGCTGCGCAGTATATAGGTGAGCAGGAAGGTGCTGTGCAGTATATAGATGAGCAGGAAGGTGCTGTGCAGTATATAGGTGAGCAGGAAGGTGCTGTGCAGTATATAGGTGAGCAGGAAGGTGCTGTGCAGTATATAGGTGAGTAGGAAGGTGCTGTACAGTATATAGGTGAGTAGGAAGGTGCTGTGCAGTATATAGATGAGTAGGAAGGTGCTGTGCAGTATATAGGTGAGTAGGAAGGTGCTGTGCAGTATATACAGTAGGTGCTGTGCAGTATATAGGTGAGCAGAAAGGTGCTGTGCAGTATATAGGTGAGCAGGAAGGTGCTGTGCAGTATATAGGTGAGCAGGAAGGTGCTGTGCAGTATATAGATGAGTAGGAAGGTGCTGTGCAGTATATAGGTGAGCAGGAAGGTGCTGTGCAGTATATAGGTGAGTAGGAAGGTGCTGTGCAGTATATAGGTGAGTAGGAAGGTGCTGTGCAGTATATACAGTAGGTGCTGTGCAGTATATAGATGAGCAGGAAGGTGCTGTGCAGTATATAGGTGAGTAGGAAGGTGCTGTGCAGTATATAGGTGAGTAGGAAGGTGCTGTGCAGTATATACAGTAGGTGCTGTGCAGTATATAGGTGAGCAGGAAGGTGCTGTGCAGTATATACAGTAGGTGCTGTGCAGTATATAGATGAGTAGGAAGGTGCTGTGCAGTATATAGATGAGCAGGAAGGTGCTGTGCAGTATATAGGTGAGTAGTAAGGTGCTGTGCAGTATATAGGTGAGTAGGAAGGTGCTGTGCAGTATATAGGTGAGTAGGAAGGTGCTGTGCAGTATATAGGTGAGTAGGAAGGTGCTGTGCAGTATATAGGTGAGTAGGAAGGTGCTGTGCAGTATATACAGTAGGTGCTGTGCAGTATATAGGTGAGCAGGAAGGTGCTGTGCAGTATATAGGTGAGTAGGAAGGTGCTGTGCAGTATATAGGTGAGCAGGAAGGTGCTGTGCAGTATATAGGTGAGTAGGAAGGTGCTGTGCAGTATATACAGTAGGTGCTGTGCAGTATATAGGTGAGCAGGAAGGTGCTGTGCAGTATATACAGTAGGTGCTGTGCAGTATATAGATGAGCAGGAAGGTGCTGTGCAGTATATACAGTAGGTGCTGTGCAGTATATAGATGAGCAGGAAGGTGCTGTGCAGTATATAGGTGAGCAGGAAGGTGCTGTGCAGTATATAGGTGAGTAGGAAGGTGCTGTGCAGTATATAGGTGAGTAGGAAGGTGCTGTGCAGTATATAGGTGAGCAGGAAGGTGCTGTGCAGTATATACAGTAGGTGCTGTGCAGTATATAGGTGAGCAGGAAGGTGCTGTGCAGTATATACAGTAGGTGCTGTGCAGTATATAGGTGAGTAGGAAGGTGCTGTGCAGTATATACAGTAGGTGCTGTGCAGAATATAGGTGAGTAGGAAGGTGCTGTGCAGTATATAGGTGAGCAGGAAGGTGCTGTGCAGTATATAGGTGAGTAGGAAGGTGCTGTGCAGTATATAGGTGAGTAGGAACGTGCTGTGCAGTATATAGGTGAGTAGGAAGGTGCTGTGCAGTATATAGGTGAGTAGGAAGGTGCTGTGCAGTATATAGGTGAGCAGGAAGGTGCTGTGCAGTATATAGGTGAGCAGGAAGGTGCTGTGCAGTATATACAGTAGGTGCTGTGCAGTATATAGGTGAGCAGGAAGGTGCTGTGCAGTATATAGGTGAGCAGGAAGGTGCTGTGCAGTATATAGGTAAGCAGGAAGGTGCTGTGCAGTATATAGGTGAGTAGGAAGGTGCTGTGCAGTATATACAGTAGGTGCTGTGCAGTATATAGGTGAGTAGGAAGGTGCTGTGCAGTATATAGGTGAGCAGGAAGGTGCTGTGCAGTATATACAGTAGGTGCTGTGCAGTATATAGGTGAGTAGGAAGGTGCTGTGCAGTATATACAGTAGGTGCTGTGCAGTATATAGGAGAGCAGGAAGGTGCTGTGCAGTATATAGGTGAGCAGGAAGGTGCTGTGCAGTATATAGGTGAGTAGGAAGGTGCTGTGCAGTATATACAGTAGGTGCTGAGCAGTATATAGGTGAGTAGGAAGGTGCTGTGCAGTATATAGGTGAGTAGGAAGGTGCTGTGCAGTATATAGGTGAGTAGTAAGGTGCTGTGCAGTATATAGGTGAGTAGGAAGGTGCTGTACAGTATATAGGTGAGCAGGAAGGTGCTGTGCAGTATAAAGGTGAGTAGGAAGATGCTGTGCAGTATATACAGTAGGTGCTGTGCAGTATATAGGTGAGCAGGAAGGTGCTGTGCAGTATATAGGTGAGTAGGAAGGTGCTGTGCAGTATATAGGTAAGCAGGAAGGTGCTGTGCAGTATATAGGTGAGCAGGAAGGTGCTGTGCAGTATATAGGTGAGTAGGAAGGTGCTGTGCAGTATATAGGTGAGTAGGAAGGTGCTGTGCAGTATATAGGTGAGTAGGAAGGTGCTGTGCAGTATATAGGTAAGCAGGAAGGTGCTGTGCAGTATATAGGTGAGCAGGAAGGTGCTGTGCAGTATATAGGTGAGTAGGAAGGTGCTGTGCAGTATATAGGTGAGCCGGAAGGTGCTGTGCAGTATATAGGTGAGTAGGAAGGTGCTGTGCAGTATATAGGTGAGTAGGAAGGTGCTGTGCAGTATATAGGTGAGTAGGAAGGTGCTGTGCAGTATATAGGTGAGTAGGAAGGTGCTGTGCAGTATATACAGTAGGTGCTGTGCAGTATATAGGTGAGTAGGAAGGTGCTGTGCAGTATATAGGTGAGTAGGAAGGTGCTGTGCAGTATATAGGTGAGCAGGAAGGTACTGTGCAGTATATACAGTAGGTGCTGTGCAGTATATAGGTGAGTAGGAAGGTGCTGTGCAGTATATAGGTGAGCAGGAAGGTGCTGTGCAGTATATACAGTAGGTGCTGTGCAGTATATAGGTGAGTAAGAAGGTGCTGTGCAGTATATACAGTAGGTGCTGTGCAGTATATAGGTGAGCAGGAAGGTGCTGTGCAGTATATAGGTGAGTAGTAAATTGCTGTGCAGTATATAGGTGAGCAGGAAGGTGCTGTGCAGTATATACAGTAGGTGCTGTGCAGTATATAGGTGAGTAGGAAGGTGCTGTGCAGTATACAGGTGAGCAGGAAGGTGCTGTGCAGTATATACAGTAGGTGCTGTGCAGTATATAGGTGAGCAGGAAGGTGCTGTGCAGTATATAGGTGAGCAGGAAGGTGCTGTGCAGTATATAGGTGAGTAGGAAGGTGCTGTGCAGTATATAGGTGAGCAGGAAGGTGCTGTGCAGTATATAGGTGAGCAGGAAGGTGCTGTGCAGTATATAGGTGAGCAGGAAGGTGCTGTGCAGTATATAGGTGAGCAGGAAGGTGCTGTGCAGTATATAGGTGAGCAGGAAGGTGCTGTGCAGTATATAGGTGAGTAGGAAGGTGCTGTGCAGTATATACAGTAGGTGCTGTGCAGTATATAGGTGAGTAGGAAGGTGCTGTGCAGTATATACAGTAGGTGCTGTGCAGTATATAGGTGAGTAGGAAGGTGCTGTGCAGTATATAGGTGAGTAGGAAGGTGCTGTGCAGTATATACAGTAGGTGCTGTGCAGTATATAGGTGAGTAGGAAGGTGCTGTGCAGTATATAGGTGAGTAGGAAGGTGCTGTGCAGTATATACAGTAGGTGCTGTGCAGTATATAGGTGAGTAGGAAGGTGCTGTGCAGTATATAGGTGAGTAGGAAGGTGCTGTGCAGTATACAGATGAGTAGGAAGGTGCTGTGCAGTATAAAGGTGAGTAGGAAGGTGCTGTGCAGTATACAGATGAGTAGGAAGGTGCTGTGCAGTATATAGGTGAGCAGGAAGGTGCTGTGCAGTATATAGGTGAGCAGGAAGGTGCTGTGCAGTATATAGGTGAGCAGGAAGGTGCTGTGCAGTATATAGGTGAGCAGGAAGGTGCTGTGCAGTATATAGGTGAGTAGGAAGGTGCTGTGCAGTATATAGGTGAGTAGGAAGGTGCTGTGCAGTATATAGGTGAGCAGGAAGGTGCTGTGCAGTATATAGGTGAGCAGGAAGGTGCTGTGCAGTATATAGGTGAGTAGGAAGGTGCTGTGCAGTATATACAGTAGGTGCTGTGCAGTATATAGGTGAGTAGGAAGGTGCTGTGCAGTATATAGGTGAGTAGGAAGGTGCTGTGCAGTATATACAGTAGGTGCTGTGCAGTATATAGGTGATTAGGAAGGTGCTGTGCAGTATATAGGTGAGTAGTAAGGTGCTGTGCAGTATATAGGTGAGTAGGAAGGTACTGTGCAGTATATAGGTGAGCAGGAAGGTGCTGTGCAGTATATAGGTGAGCAGGAAGGTGCTGTGCAGTATATACAGTAGGTGCTGTGCAGTATATAGGTGAGTAGGAAGGTGCTGTGCAGTATATAGGTGAGTAGGAAGGTGTTGTGCAGTATATAGGTGAGTAGGAAGGTGCTGTGCAGTATATAGGTGAGCAGGAAGGTGCTGTGCAGTATATAGGTGAGCAGGAAGGTGCTGTGCAGTATATAGGTGAGTAGGAAGGTGCTGTGCAGAATATAGGTGAGTAGGAAGGTGCTGTGCAGTATATACAGTAGGTGCTGTGCAGTATATAGGTGAGCAGGAAGGTGCTGTGCAGTATATAGGTGAGTAGGAAGGTGCTGTGCAGTATATAGGTGAGTAGGAAGGTGCTGTGCAGTATATAGGTGAGCAGGAAGGTGCTGTGCAGTATATAGATGAGTAGGAAGGTGCTGTGCAGTATATAGGTGAGGAGAAAGGTGCTGTGCAGTATATAGGTGAGTAGGAAGGTGCTGTGCAGTATATACAGTAGGTGTTGTGCAGTATATAGATGAGTAGGAAGGTGCTGTGCAGTATATACAGTAGGTCCTGTGCAGTATATAGGTGAGTAGTAAGGTGCTGTGCAGTATATAGGTGAGCAGGAAGGTGCTGTGCAGTATATAGGTGAGTAGGAAGGTGCTGTGCAGTATATAGGTGAGTAGGAAGGTGCTGTGCAGTATATACAGTAGGTGCTGTGCAGTATATAGATGAGCAGGAAGGTGCTGTGCAGTATATAGGTGAGCAGGAAGGTGCTGTGCAGTATATACAGTAGGTGCTGTGCAGTATATAGGTGAGTAGGAAGGTGCTGTGCAGTATATACAGTAGGTGCTGTGCAGTATATAGGTGAGTAGGAAGGTGCTGTGCAGTATATAGGTGAGCAGGAAGGTGCTGTGCAGTATATAGGTGAGTAGGAAGGTGCTGTGCAGTATATAGGTGAGTAGGAAGGTGCTGTGCAGTATATAGGTAAGCAGGAAGGTGCTGTGCAGTATATACAGTAGGTGCTGTGCAGTATATAGGTGAGCAGGAAGGTGCTGTGCAGTATATAGGTGAGTAGGAAGGTGCTGTGCAGTATATACAGTAGGTGCTGTGCAGTATATAGGTGAGTAGGAAGGTGCTGTGCAGTATATAGGTGAGCAGGAAGGTGCTGTGCAGTATATAGGTAAGCAGGAAGGTGCTGTGCAGTATATAGGTGAGCAGGAAGGTGCTGTGCAGTATATAGGTAAGCAGGAAGGTGCTGTGCAGTATATAGGTGAGTAGGAAGGTGCTGTGCAGTATATAGGTAAGCAGGAAGGTGCTGTGCAGTATATAGGTGAGCAGGAAGGTGCTGTGCAGTATATAGGTGAGTAGGAAGGTGCTGTGCAGTATATAGGTGAGTAGGAAGGTGCTGTGCAGTATATAGGTAAGCAGGAAGGTGCTGTGCAGTATATAGGTGAGCAGGAAGGTGCTGTGCAGTATATAGGTGAGTAGGAAGGTGCTGTGCAGTATATAGGTGAGCAGGAAGGTGCTGTGCAGTATATAGGTGAGTAGGAAGGTGCTGTGCGGTATATAGGTGAGCAGGAAGGTACTGTGCAGTATATAGGTGAGTAGGAAGGTGCTGTGCAGTATATACAGTAGGTGCTGTGCAGTATATAGGTGAGCAGGAAGGTGCTGTGCAGTATATAGGTGAGCAGGAAGGTGCTGTACAGTATATAGGTGAGTAGGAAGGTGCTGTGCAGTATATAGGTGAGTAGGAAGGTGCTGTGCAGTATATAGGTGAGTAGGAAGGTGCTGTGCAGTATATAGGTGAGCAGGAAGGTGTTGTGTAGTATATAGGTGAGCAGGAAGGTGCTGTGCAGTATATAGGTGAGTAGGAAGGTGCTGTGCAGTATATAGGTGAGTAGGAAGGTGCTGTGCAGTATATACAGTAGGTGCTGTGCAGTATATAGGTGAGCAGGAAGGTGCTGTGCAGTATATAGGTGAGTAGGAAGGTGCTGTGCAGTATATAGGTGAGTACGAAGGTGCTGTGCAGTATATAGGTGAGTAGGAAGGTGCTGTGCAGTATATAGGTGAGCAGGAAGGTGCTGTGCAGTATATAGATGAGTAGGAAGGTGCTGTGCAGTATATAGGTGAGGAGAAAGGTGCTGTGCAGTATATAGGTGAGTAGGAAGGTGCTGTGCAGTATATACAGTAGGTGCTGTGCAGTATATAGGTGAGTAGGAAGGTGCTGTGCAGTATATAGGTGAGTAGGAAGGTGCTGTGCAGTATATAGAGTAGGTGCTGTGCAGTATATAGGTGAGTAGTAAGGTGCTGTGCAGTATATAGGTGAGTAGGAAGGTGTTGTGCAGTATATAGGTGAGCAGGAAGGTGCTGTGCAGTATATAGGTGAGCAGGAAGGTGCTGTGCAGTATATACAGTAGGTGCTGTGCAGTATATAGGTGAGTATGAAGGTGCTGTGCAGTATATAGGTGAGTAGGAAGGTGCTGTGCAGTATATAGGTGAATAGGAAGGTGCTGTGCAGTATATAGGTGAGCAGGAAGGTGCTGTGCAGTATATAGGTGAGCAGGAAGGTGCTGTGCAGTATATAGGTGAGTAGGAAGGTGCTGTGCAGTATATAGGTGAGTAGGAAGGTGCTGTGCAGTATATAGGTGAGCAGGAAGGTGCTGTGCAGTATATAGGTGAGCAGGAAGGTGCTGTGCAGTATATAGGTGAGTAGGAAGGTGCTGTGCAGTATATACAGTAGGTGCTGTGCAGTATATAGGTGAGCAGAAAGGTGCTGTGCAGTATATAGGTGAGCAGGAAGGTGCTGTGCAGTATATAGGTGAGCAGGAAGGTGCTGTGCAGTATATAGGTGAGTAGGAAGGTGCTGTGCAGTATATAGGTGAGCAGGAAGGTGCTGTGCAGTATATAGGTGAGTAGGAAGGTGCTGTGCAGTATATAGGTGAGCAGGAAGGTGCTGTGCAGTATATAGGTGAGTAGGAAGGTGCTGTGCAGTATATAGGTGAGTAGGAAGGTGCTGTGCAGTATATAGGTGAGTAGGAAGGTGCTGTGCAGTATATAGGTGAGCAGGAAGGTGCTGTGCAGTATATAGGTGAGCAGAAAGGTGCTGTGCAGTATATAGGTGAGTAGGAAGGTGCTGTGCAGTATATAGGTGAGTAGGAAGGTGCTGTGCAGTATATAGGTGAGTAGGAAGGTGCTGTGCAGTATATAGGTGAGCAGGAAGGTGCTGTGCAGTATACAGGTGAGCAGGAAGGTGCTGTGCAGTATATACAGTAGGTGCTGTGCAGTATATAGGTGAGTAGGAAGGTGCTGTGCAGTATATAGGTGAGCAGGAAGGTGCTGTGCAGTATATAGGTGAGCAGGAAGGTGCTGTGCAGTATATAGGTGAGCAGGAAGGTGCTGTGCAGTATATAGGTGAGCAGGAAGGTGCTGTGCAGTATATACAGTAGGTGCTGTGCAGTATATAGGTGAGTAGGAAGGTGCTGTGCAGTATATAGGTGAGCAGGAAGGTGCTGTGCAGTATATAGGTGAGTAGGAAGGTGCTGTGCAGTATATAGGTGAGCAGGAAGGTGCTGTGCAGTATATAGGTGAGCAGGAAGGTGCTGTGCAGTATATACAGTAGGTGCTGTGCAGTATATACAGTAGGTGCTGTGCAGTATATAGGTGAGCAGGAAGGTGCTGTGCAGTATATAGGTGAGTAGGAAGGTGCTGTGCAGTATATAGGTGAGTAGGAAGGTGCTGTGCAGTATATAGGTGAGTAGGAAGGTGCTGTGCAGTATATAGGTGAGTAGGAAGGTGCTGTGCAGTATATAGGTGAGTAGGAAGGTGCTGTGCAGTATATACAGTAGGTGCTGTGCAGTATATAGGTGAGTAGGAAGGTGCTGTGCAGTATATAGGTGAGTAGGAAGGTGCTGTGCAGTATATAGGTGAGTAGGAAGGTGCTGTGCAGTATATAGGTGAGTAGGAAGGTGCTGTGCAGTATATAGGTGAGTAGGAAGGTGCTGTGCAGTATATAGGTGAGCAGGAAGGTGCTGTGCAGTATATAGGTGAGCAGGAAGGTGCTGTGCAGTATATAGGTCAGCAGGAAGGTGCTGTGCAGTATATAGGTCAGTAGGAAGGTGCTGTGCAGTATATAGGTGAGCAGGAAGGTGCTGTGCAGTATATAGGTGAGCTGGAAGGTGCTGTGCAGTATATAGGTGAGCAGGAAGGTGCTGTGCAGTATATAGGTGAGCAGGAAGGTGCTGTGCAGTATATAGGTGAGCAGGAAGGTGCTGTGCAGTATATAGGTGAGTAGGAAGGTGCTGTGCAGTATATAGGTGAGTAGGAAGGTGCTGTGCAGTATATAGGTGAGCAGGAAGGTGCTGTGCAGTATATAGGTGAGCAGGAAGGTGCTGTGCAGTATATAGGTGAGCAGGAAGGTGCTGTGCAGTATATAGGTGAGTAGGAAGGTGCTGTGCAGTATATAGGTGAGCAGGAAGGTGCTGTGCAGTATATAGGTGAGCAGGAAGGTGCTGTGCAGTATATACAGTAGGCGCTGTGCAGTATATAGGTGAGTAGGAAGGTGCTGTGCAGTATATACAGTAGGTGCTGTGCAGTATATAGGTGAGTAGGAAGGTGCTGTGCAGTATATAGGTGAGCAGGAAGGTGCTGTGCAGTATATAGGTGAGTAGGAAGGTGCTGTGCAGTATATAGGTGAGTAGGAAGGTGCTGTGCAGTATATAGGTGAGTAGGAAGGTGCTGTGCAGTATATAGGTGAGTAGGAAGGTGCTGTGCAGTATATACAGTAGGTGCTGTGCAGTATATAGGTGAGTAGGAAGGTGCTGTGCAGTATATAGGTGAGTAGGAAGGTGCTGTGCAGTATATAGGTGAGTAGGAAGGTGCTGTGCAGTATATAGGTGAGTAGGAAGGTGCTGTGCAGTATATAGGTGAGCAGGAAGGTGCTGTGCAGTATATACAGTAGGTGCTGTGCAGTATATAGGTGAGTAGGAAGGTGCTGTGCAGTTATAGGTGAGCAGGAAGGTGCTGTGCAGTATATAGGTGAGTAGGAAGGTGCTGTGCAGTATATAGGTGAGTAGGAAGGTGCTGTGCAGTATATAGGTGTGCAGGAAGGTGCTGTGCAGTATATAGATGAGCAGGAAGGTGCTGTGCAGTATATAGGTGAGCAGGAAGGTGCTGTGCAGTATATAGATGAGCAGGAAGGTGCTGTACAGTATATAGATGAGCAGGAAGGTGCTGTGCAGTATACAGGTGAGTAGGAAGGTGCTGTGCAGTATATAGGTGAGTAGGAAGGTGTTGTGCAGTATATAGGTGAGCAGGAAGGTGCTGTGCAGTATACAGGTGAGCAGGAAGGTGCTGTGCAGTATATAGGTGAGTAGTAAGGTGCTGTGCAGTATATAGGTGAGTAGTAAGGTGCTGTGCAGTATATAGGTGAGCAGGAAGGTGCTGTGCAGTATATACAGTAGGTGCTGTGCAGTATATAGGTGAGTAGGAAGGTGCTGTGCAGTATATACAGTAGGTGCTGTGCAGTATATAGGTGAGTAGGAAGGTGCTGTGCAGTATATAGATGAGCAGGAAGGTGCTGTGCAGTATATAGGTGAGCAGGAAGGTGCTGTGCAGTATATAGGTGAGTAGGAAGGTGCTGTGCAGTATATAGGTGAGTAGGAAGGTGCTGTGCAGTATATAGGTGAGTAGGAAGGTGCTGTGCAGTATATAGGTGAGTAGGAAGGTGCTGTGCAGTATATAGCTGAGCAGGAAGGTGCTGTGCAGTATATAGGTGAGTAGGAAGGTGCTGTGCAGTATATAGGTGAGCAGGAAGGTGCTGTGCAATATATAGGTGAGCAGGAAGGTGCTGTGCAGTATATAGGTGAGCAGGAAGGTGCTGTGCAGTATATAGGTGAGCAGGAAGGTGCTGTGCAGTATATAGATGAGCAGGAAGGTGCTGTGCAGTATATAGGTGAGCAGGAAGGTGCTGTGCAGTATATAGGTGAGCAGGAAGGTGCTGTGCAGTATATAGGTGAGCAGGAAGGTGCTGTGCAGAGGTCACACTGAGGCGTACGCCTGACTATGGAGGGCGTAGGTCAGCTCTAAGACCAATAACAGCACTTTTGGTGGAGTTGAAGGCACCACCACATGCATGGTCCTTCTTGTCTCCATATCCCCAACCCGTCCAGCCTCCTAATGTCCCCAATGGTCCATGGGCTTCTGTGGTCTGGCTGCGGCCTATTATCTGGATACACTGGATAGATATGTTTCCCAGCATTCCCAGCGGGTGACTCTTTTATCCTGGTGGTTGGTTAGGGACAGAGGGGCTGATACAGCAGGGGACGGAATTGTGGAGCCGCACACAAGGGGGTTTGCAATTCTGTCACAGACGTCTGAAGTGAAGAGACGCCTCCTGTAAGCATCTGCGATTCCAGCGCTGCCGCTAAGATCGGTTGTGATGTTGTGCGGCACCATTTTGCGAGGCCAGGAACTCTATGGATGCAGACCAGGCCTCGTCCCTCCCAGAAAGCGGTCCCTGCTTTGGCACCACCCCACATAGGGGACCTGCGTGCTGTCTTGCAGAATGGGTCCTGCACATACGCAGATTGCCGATAATCGGGAATCTGCGTCCTCTGCTGAATCAGCCCCAGGGTCTCAGTCATATCTCCTCCTGGCTGCTACTTCTTTATATCAGGAGATTTGGGGCACACGCATTGGTTTCTGACAAGAAGAGACCTAGGGTACATAGCCACTGACCAAGCCACCAGCTAATGTACAGTTTATGGTCACCTGACACCTCAGATTAGTACTAACTGTCCACCTTCATGTGCGGCCATTTTATTTCCAGAGGGATGGGTCAGTACCTAGATCACCTGAGGTAACGGTCATTCCCTTCTGAAAGCTGATGTGAAGCTCGTGCATCAGCTGGAGATCAGGATTTTGGGGTAGGGACTTGTCACCAGGACAGACCAATGGCGTTTCCGTGTTCTTTGTCCTTTATGTGAGAAGTTAAATTACTGCAAGTCCAAATTCCAGCTAACTAGCCAGGCACTGTGCCCAGTAGTCCAGCGCAGCGGGTTATGTAAGGTACCACCACGGTGGTAGCACTAGAGCTTTACCACACATAGGCCCTCATTCAGAGCCGCTCGCTATTTGCGGTCGTTCGTTTTCTAAAAAGGGGTGGCTATTCAAATGAACCGTTCGCACTTTGCGGTCTGTTCACGCCTCTAAGTCTGAACGAGTGAGCAAAACATGCGAACGTAAATTTGAAAAATACGCCCCCTGGCCGCTCACACCATATGTCATGTCCGCTATTTATTAGATTAATCGAGTACATCGACCAGCGTCTGAACTGCTCGCTATTCTTGTGGTTGGTTTTTTCAACCACTATTTTGCGATCAGTTCTGATTTAAAAAAAAACCATTGACGTGGTCAATGACGCTGCTGGATTAATTATGCACTCCCTTAAAACGCCCGTTTGGACCTTTAAGCACGCCTGCGATCGGATTTCCACTCCCCGTTTTCAAGCACCTTCCCCTGTTACCACCCACATACGCCTCATTCTGTCACTCAAATTATCAGGCATTCGCTATTTTGCGAGCACATGAATTTCGACCGCACTGACTGGTTCGCGCATGCGTATAACGATCCGTACGCATGCGCAGTTGGGCAAACATCGCTCGGAGCGAACGAGCTGCCGCTTACGAGTGGCTCTGAATCAGGCCCATAGATTTCATCTCCCGATCCAGCAATGTTTGGTGATATATATGCGATAGTGTCATCCTACATCGCTCAGCACTACTCAAAGGGCCTCATTCAGGCTGCGTTCACACACACCCGCTTTCTGTGACTATATGCTAATGAAAGCAATCGCACGGCATCCGCTGCTCTATACCGACACGCCCATCACTGTATAAAGCCGCCCACTTCCCGTGTCAGGCATCCGCAAGTCAGCGAAAACATCGGTAACATGCGCACAGCTGTGGGTGACCTGACCATACAGCACAAACTGCTAAACTTCCCATCGCCATGTAGTGCTCTGCCAGCGTACGCTATCGCACGGGCTTTATTATGCACGCCCCTGTAACGCCTACGTTTATCTGACCACCACCCCATCCCATCACTTCCTGTCAATCACTGTGACAGGAATACAGAAGCCATCTCTAATTCATCAAACATCTCTGGTTAATGATAATGGGTGTATGACTATTCACAAAGATTTTATTCATTCTTCAGCCATCAATACAAGGACAAATTCCACCATCTTACTACTGGGGATGTGGGCAGTCTCCCGAGGTCCTCAGCAATGTGCTATTGTACAGGCTTTAATCCTGCAGAGGACAAGCATCTCCCAGAGCCTGGGGTAATGTCAGTCACACAAATAAAGTGACGAGGCAGAACGTGTACCAGCAGCTTCTCTACAGAACCACGTCTGCAAACCCTTCATCAGTGCTCGGCTTACAATGAGCAGGTTCAGTCCCTGACCAGAGCCCTGGAGACAAGAGCTGCCAGCTGGGATAGCCAGGGGTCCCTACTGTCCCTACAACACAGCACTGTGTCCTGGGGTCCCCACTGTCCGTACAACACAGCTCTGTGTCCTGGGGTCTCTACTGTCCCTACAACACAGCACTGTGTCCTGGGGTCCCTACTGTCCCTACAACACAGCACTGTGTCCTGGGGTCCCCACTGTCTCTACAACACAGCACTGTGTCCTGGGGTCCCCACTGTCTCTACAACACAGCACTGTGTCCTGGGGTCCCCACTGTCCCTACAACACAGCACTGTGTCCTGGGGTCCCCACTGTCCCTACAACACAGCTCTGTGTCCTGGGGTCTCTACTGTCCCTACAACAGAGCACTGTGTCCTGGGGTCCCTACTGTCCCTACAACACAGCACTGTGTCCTGGGGTCCCTACTGTCCCTACAACACAGCACTGTGTCCTGGGGTCCCCACTGTCTCTACAACACAGCACTGTGTCCTGGGGTCCCCACTGTTCCTACAACACAGCACTGTGTCCTGGGATCCTCACTGTCCCTACAACACAGCACTGTGTCCTGGGGTCCCCACTGTCCCTACAACACAGCACTGTGTCCTGGGGTCCCCACTGTCCCTACAACACAGCACTGTGTCCTGGGGTCCCTACTGTCTCTACAACACAGCACTGTGTCCCGGGGTCCCCACTGTCCCCACAGCTCTGTGTCCTGGAGTCCCCACTGTCCCTACAACACAGCTCTGTGTCCTGGGGTCCTCACTGTCCCTACAACACAGCACTGTGTCCTGGGGTCCCCACTGTCCCTACAGCACAGCACTGTGTCCCGGGGTCCCCACAACAGAGCACTGTGTAATGGGGTCCCTACTGTCCCTACAACACAGCTCTGTGTCCTGGGGTCCCCACTGTCCCTACAACACAGCTCTGTGTCCTGGGGTCCCCACTGTCCCTACAACACAGCACTGTGTCCTGGGGTCCCTACTGTCCCTACAACACAGCACTGTGTCCCGGGGTCCCCACAGCTCTGTGTCCTGGAGTCCCCACTGTCCCTACAACACAGCTCTGTGTCCTGGGGCCCCCACTGTCCCTACAACACAGCACTGTGTCCCGGGGTCCCCACTGTCCCTACAACACAGCACTGTGTCCCGGGGTCCCCACTGTCCCTACAACACAGCACTGTGTCCTGGGGTCCCCACTGTCCCTACAACACAGCACTGTGTCCCGGGGTCCCCACTGTCCCCACAGCTCTGTGTCCTGGAGTCCCCACTGTCCCTACAACACAGCTAAGTGTCCTGGGGTCCCCACTGTCCCTACAACACAGCTGTGTCCTGGGGTCCCCACTGTCCCTACAACACAGCTCTGCGTCCTGGGGTCCCCTCTGTCCCTACAACACAGCTCTGTGTCCTGGGGTCCCCACTGTCCCCACAGGTCTGTGTCCTGGGGTCCCCACTGTCCCTACAACACAGCTCTGTGTCCTGGGGTCCCCACAGCTCTGTGTCCAGGGGTCCCCACAGCTCTGTGTCCTGGGGTCCCCACTGTCCCCACAGCTCTGTGTCCTGGGGTCCATACACCAGCAATCACATGGGCTCATTCTCCGTTTAGCAGAATATAAAAGTCGGCTATGTATAGGGTTCACCGATCGCCATTTCCCACCAAAGAGTGATGGGACTCCGTGAACCAGGTTGTCGCTGACCAATGGGGGCTGTAGATTGCTGGTGATTGGTACCGATCAGCCGTCTCGCAGATCGTTACTAGTAAGGTGACGCGCCTTTCATGATTGGCAGATCCCTTCTTTGGTGAAAGTGATCTGCGAATCGCTGGACATATCAGCAATGTAAGGGCGCGTATTGGTGGGTTGGAGAACCGTAAAAGGGAGGGGGGGGACGCAGAATCTGTGGACCCTATTGGGTGTTTGCTGATGTATCGACCCCATTACACAAAGGAAACTGCAAACAATTCTCCTACACTGAGACTTAGTCTGAGACGGGCGCATAGCCGCTGTAATTACGGCAAGCCGCAGGAGCCAGATTAACTATCTTACGCTAATGCGGGGATCTGAAGGGCTTCAAGCAGGAAGATACCCCGCCCACCGTTTATCACACCCCCCGCCGCAGCCGTCATCCTTACTGTCAGCACTTGCACCTGAGATCCGCCAGAGACCGGCGCCCCTTGCCCGTACACGCGGAGCTCTAGTACACGCCTAGGATGAATCCCATGAGTGCAACACCGCTGCCCAGTTACCGCTCAGAAATGCCCGTTTCACGCGCAGAGAGAACCGGCTAAGGTCTCCCAGACTAGGAATTACCCATAGAGACGCAGAAATGCGCAACACTGCGCATGAGCACTATGCTAAAACTCGCTATTTGTGCACGTCTATCGGAGCTGCGCTCCGCTCAGGCCTATCTGTCCTTCTAACCAGTAACATTACGCATTGCAATGACACAACCATGATACCTCAGTATTACTGGGTCCCCCTGACCATGGAGACAGAAAAGGACATGTACTCAGAATGAAGACCACCCAGAAGATGGTTATAATTCCCATCCGTTCACTCATTGGGTTTCCCATAGTAAGAAAAGTGCCAACATCCCCCCAACCACCAAAGCTATAACATCAGATCTACTAGCTGCAAGTCCTCGACGTCAGGAGAAAAGGGGCACATGTGACCGTTACTGGGGTAATAATAATACCTGTGTGTGACAATGGGGAGTACTGTGCAGTATGTGACCATTACTGGGGTAATAATAATACCTGTGTGTGACAATGGGGAGTACTGTGCAGTATGTGACCATTACTGGGGTGATAATAATACCTGTGTGTGACAATGAGGAGTACTGAGCAGTGTATGACCATTACTGGGGTAATAATAATACCTGTGTGTGACAATGGGGAGTACTGAGCAGTATGTGACCATTACTGGGGTAATAATAATAATGTGTGTGACAATGGGGAGTACTGAGCAGTATGTGACCATTACTGGGGTAATAATAATAATACCTGTGTGTGACAATGAGGAGTACTGAGCAGTATGTGACCATTACTGGTGTAATAATAATACCTGTGTGTGACAATGGGGAGTACTGTGCAGTATGTGACAGTTACTGGGGTAATAATAATACCTGTGTGTGACAATGGGGAGTACTGAGCAGTATGTGACCATTACTGGGGTAATAATAATACCTGTGTGTGACAATGGGGAGTACTGAGCAGTATGTGACCATTACTGGGGTAATAATAATACCTGTGTGTGACAATGAGGAGTACTGTGCAGTATGTGACCATTACTGGGGTAATAATAATACCTGTGTGTGACAATGGGGAGTACTGTGCAGTATGTGACCATTACTGGGGTAATAATAATACCTGTGTGTGACAATGGGGAGTACTGTGCAGTATGTGACCATTACTGGGGTAATAATAATACCTGTGTGTGACAAGGAGGAGTACTGTGCAGTGTATGACCATTACTGGGGTAATAATAATACCTGTGTGTGACAATGGGGAGTACTGTGCAGTATGTGACCATTACTGGGGTAATAATAATACCTGTGTGTGACAATGAGGAGTACTGTGCAGTATGTGACCGTTACTGGGGTAATAATAATACCTGTGTGTGACAATGGGGAGTACTGTGCAGTATGTGACCGTTATTGGGGTAATAATAATACCTGTGTGTGACAATGGGGAGTACTGAGCAGTATGTGACCATTACTGGGGTAATAATAATACCTGTGTGACAATGGGGAGTACTGAGCAGTATGTGACCATTACTGGGGTAATAATAATACCTGTGTGTGACAATGGGGAGTACTGTGCAGTATGTGACCATTACTGGGGTAATAATAATAATACCTGTGTGTGACAATGGGGAGTACTGAGCAGTATGTGACCATTACTGGGGTAATAATAATACCTGTGTGTGACAATGGGGAGTACTGTGCAGTATGTGACGATTACTGGGGTAATAATAATACCTGTGTGTGACAATGGGGAGTACTGAGCAGTATGTGACCGTTACTGGGGTAATAATAATACCTGTGTGTGACAATGGGGAGTACTGAGCAGTGTGTGACCAGTACTGGGGTAATAATAATACCTGTGTGTGACAATGGGGAGTACTGTGCAGTATGTGACCGTTACTGGGGTAATAATAATACCTGTGTGTGATAATGGGGAGTACTGTGCAGTATGTGACCATTACTGGGGTAATAATTATACCTGTGTGTGACAATGGGGAGTACTGTGCAGTATGTGACCATTACTGGGGTAATAATAATACCTGTGTGTGACAATGGGGAGTACTGAGCAGTATGTGACCGTTACTGGGGTAATAATAATACCTGTGTGTGACAATGAGGAGTACTGAGCAGTATGTGACCATTACTGGGGTAATAATAATACCTGTGTGTGACAATGGGGAGTACTGTGCAGTATGTGACCATTACTGGGGTAATAATAATACCTGTGTGTGACAATGAGGAGTACTGTGCAGTATGTGACCGTTACTGGGGTAATAATAATACCTGTGTGTGACAATGGGGAGTACTGTGCAGTATGTGACCGTTATTGGGGTAATAATAATACCTGTGTGTGACAATGGGGAGTACTGTGCAGTATGTGACCATTACTGGGGTAATAATAATAATACCTGTGTGTGACAATGGGGAGTACTGAGCAGTATGTGACCATTACTGGGGTAATAATAATACCTGTGTGTGACAATGGGGAGTACTGAGCAGTATGTGACCGTTACTGGGGTAATAATAATACCTGTGTGTGACAATGGGGAGTACTGAGCAGTGTGTGACCAGTACTGGGGTAATAATAATACCTGTGTGTGACAATGGGGAGTACTGTGCAGTATGTGACCGTTACTGGGGTAATAATAATACCTGTGTGTGACAATGGGGAGTACTGAGCAGTATGTGACCATTACTGGGGTAATAATAATACCTGTGTGTGACAATGGGGAGTACTGAGCAGTATGTGACCATTACTGGGGTAATAATAATACCTGTGTGTGACAATGGGGAGTACTGAGCAGTATGTGACCATTACTGGGGTAATAATAATACCTGTGTGTGACAATGGGGAGTACTGAGCAGTATGTGACCATTACTGGGGTAATAATAATACCTGTGTGTGACAATGGGGAGTACTGTGCAGTATGTGACCATTACTGGGGTAATAATAATACCTGTGTGTGACAATGGGGAGTACTGAGCAGTATGTGACCGTTACTGGGGTAATAATAATACCTGTGTGTGACAATGAGGAGTACTGAGCAGTATGTGACCATTACTGGGGTAATAATAATACCTGTGTGTGACAATGGGGAGTACTGTGCAGTATGTGACCATTACTGGGGTAATAATAATACCTGTGTGTGACAATGAGGAGTACTGTGCAGTATGTGACCGTTACTGGGGTAATAATAATACCTGTGTGTGACAATGGGGAGTACTGTGCAGTATGTGACCGTTACTGGGGTAATAATAATACCTGTGTGTGACAATGGGGAGTACTGTGCAGTATGTGACCATTACTGGGGTAATAATTATACCTGTGTGTGACAATGGGGAGTACTGTGCCGTATGTGACCATTACTGGGGTAATAATAATACCTGTGTGTGACAATGGGGAGTACTGTGCAGTATGTGACCATTACTGGGGTAATAATAATACCTGTGTGTGACAATGGGGAGTACTGAGCAGTATGTGACCGTTACTGGGGTAATAATAATACCTGTGTGTGACAATGAGGAGTACTGAGCAGTATGTGACCATTACTGGGGTAATAATAATACCTGTGTGTGACAATGGGGAGTACTGTGCAGTATGTGACCATTACTGGGGTAATAATAATACCTGTGTGTGACAATGAGGAGTACTGTGCAGTATGTGAATGTTACTGGGGTAATAATAATACCTGTGTGTGACAATGGGGAGTACTGTGCAGTATGTGACCGTTATTGGGGTAATAATAATACCTGTGTGTGACAATGGGGAGTACTGTGCAGTATGTGACCATTACTGGGGTAATAATAATAATACCTGTGTGTGACAATGGGGAGTACTGAGCAGTATGTGACCATTACTGGGGTAATAATAATACCTGTGTGTGACAATGGGGAGTACTGTGCAGTATGTGACGATTACTGGGGTAATAATAATACCTGTGTGTGACAATGGGGAGTACTGAGCAGTATGTGACCGTTACTGGGGTAATAATAATACCTGTGTGTGACAATGGGGAGTACTGTGCAGTATGTGACCATTACTGGGGTAATAATAATACCTGTGTGTGACAATAGGGAGTACTGTGCAGTATGTGACCATTACTGGGGTAATAATAATACCTGTGTGTGACAATGGGGAGTACTGTGCAGTATGTGACCATTACTGGGGTAATAATAATACCTGTGTATGACAATGAGGAGTACTGAGCAGTATGTGACCATTACTGGGGTAATAATAATACCCGTGTGTGACAATGGGGAGTACTGTGCAGTATGTGACCATTACTGGGGTAATAATAATACCTGTGTGTGACAATGGGGAGTACTGTGCAGTATGTGACCATTACTGGGGTAATAATAATACCTGTGTGTGACAATGGGGAGTACTGAGCAGTATGTGACCAGTACTGGGGTAATAATAATACCTGTGTGTGACAATGGGGAGTACTGTGCAGTATGTGACCATTACTGGGGTAATAATAATACCTGTGTGTGACAATGGGGAGTACTGTGCAGTATGTGACCATTACTGGGGTAATAATAATACCTGTGTGTGACAATGGGGAGTACTGAGCAGTATGTGACCAGTACTGGGGTAATAATAATACCTGTGTGTGACAATAGGGAGTACTGTGCAGTATGTGACCATTACTGGGGTAATAATAATACCTGTGTGTGACAATGGGGAGTACTGTGCAGTATGTGGCCATTACTGGGGTAATAATAATACCTGTGTGTGACAATGGGGAGTACTGGGCAGTATGTGACCGTTACTGGGGTAATAATAATACCTGTGTGTGACAATGGGGAGTACTGTGCAGTATGTGACCAGTACTGGGGTAATAATAATACCTGTGTGTGACAATGGGGAGTACTGTGCAGTATGTGACCGTTACTGGGGTAATAATAATACCTGTGTGTGACAATGGGGAGTACTGTGCAGTGTGTGACCAGTACTAGGGTAATAATACCTGTGTGTGACAATGGGGAGTACTGAGCAGTATGTGACCAGTACTGGGGTAATAATAATACCTGTGTGTGACAATGGGGAGTACTGAGCAGTATGTGACCGTTCCTGGGGTAATAATCATACCTGTGTGTGACAATGGGGAGTACTGGGCAGTATGTGACCGTTACTGGGGTAATAATAATACCTGTGTGTGACAATGGGGAGTACTGAGCAGTATGTGACCATTACTGGGGTAATAATAATACCTGTGTGTGACAATGGGGAGTACTGGGCAGTATGTGACCGTTACTGGGGTAATAATAATACCTGTGTGTGACAATGAGGAGTACTGTGCAGTATGTGACCATTACTGGGGTAATAATAATACCTGTGTGTGACAATGGGGAGTACTATGCAGTATGTGACCGTTACTGGGGTAATAATAATACCTGTGTGTGACAATGGGGAGTACTGTGCAGTATGTGACCGTTACTGGGGTAATAATAATACCTGTGTGTGACAATGAGGAGTACTATGCAGTATGTGACCATTACTGGGGTAATAATAATACCTGTGTGTGACAATGGGGAGTACTGAGCAGTATGTGACGATTACTGGGGTAATAATAATACCTGTGTGTGACAATGGGGAGTACTGTGCAGTATGTGACCGTTACTAGGGTAATAATAATACCTGTGTGTGACAATGGGGAGTACTGTGCAGTATGTGACCATTACTGGGGTAATAATAATACCTGTGTGTGACAATGGGGAGTACTGAGCAGTATGTGACCATTACTGGGGTAATAATAATACCTGTGTGTGACAATGGGGAGTACTGAGCAGTATGTGACCATTACTGGGGTAATAATAATACCTGTGTGTGACAATGGGGAGTACTGAGCAGTATGTGACCATTACTGGGGTAATAAGAATACCTGTGTGTGACAATGAGGAGTACTGAGCAGTATGTGACCATTACTGGGGTAATAATAATACCTGTGTGTGACAATGGGGAGTACTGAGCAGTATGTGACCGTTACTGGGGTAATAATAATACCAGTGTGTGACAATGAGGAGTACTGTGCAGTATGTGACCATTACTGGGGTAATAATAATACCTGTGTGTGACAATGGGGAGTACTGAGCAGTATGTGACCATTACTGGGGTAATAATAATACCTGTGTGTGACAATGGGGAGTACTGTGCAGTATGTGACCATTACTGGGGTAATAATAATACCTGTGTGTGACAATGGGGAGTACTGAGCAGTATGTGACCATTACTGGGGTAATAATCATACCTGTGTGTGACAATGGGGAGTACTGGGCAGTATGTGACCGTTACTGGGGTAATAATAATACCTGTGTGTGACAATGGGGAGTACTGAGCAGTATGTGACCATTACTGGGGTAATAATAATACCTGTGTGTGACAATGGGGAGTACTGTGCAGTATGTGACCATTACTGGGGTAATAATAATACCTGTGTGTGACAATGGGGAGTACTGAGCAGTATGTGACCGTTACTGGGGTAATAATAATACCTGTGTGTGACAATGGGGAGTACTGGGCAGTATGTGACCGTTACTGGGGTAATAATAATACCTGTGTGTGACAATGAGGAGTACTGAGCAGTATGTGACCGTTACTGGGGTAATAATAATACCAGTGTGTGACAATGAGGAGTACTGTGCAGTATGTGACCATTACTGGGGTAATAATAATACCTGTGTGTGACAATGGGGAGTACTGTGCAGTATGTGACCATTACTGGGGTAATAATAATACCTGTGTGTGACAATGGGGAGTACTGAGCAGTATGTGACCATTACTGGGGTAATAATAATACCTGTGTGTGACAATGGGGAGTACTGAGCAGTATGTGACCATTACTGGGGTAATAATAATACCTGTGTGTGACAATGGGGAGTACTGTGCAGTATGTGACCATTACTGGGGTAATAATAATACCTGTGTGTGACAATGGGGAGTACTGAGCAGTATGTGACCATTACTGGGGTAATAATAATACCTGTGTGTGACAATGGGGAGTACTGAGCAGTATGTGACCGTTACTGGGGTAATAATAATACCAGTGTGTGACAATGAGGAGTACTGTGCAGTATGTGACCATTACTGGGGTAATAATAATACCTGTGTGTGACAATGGGGAGTACTGTGCAGTATGTGACCATTACTGGGGTAATAATAATACATGTGTGTGACAATGGGGAGTACTGTGCAGTATGTGACCATTACTGGGGTAATAATAATACCTGTGTGTGACAATGAGGAGTACTGAGCAGTATGTGACCATTACTGGGGTAATAATAATACCTGTGTATGACAATGGGGAGTACTGTGCAGTGTGTGACCATTACTGGGGTAGTAATAATAATACCTGTGTGTGACAATGGGGAGTACTGTGCAGTATGTGACCATTACTGGGGTAATAATAATACCTGTGTGTGACAATGGGGAGTACTGGGCAGTATGTGACCATTACTTGGGTAATAATAATACCTGTGTGTGACAATGGGGAGTACTGAGCAGTATGTGACCATTACTGGGGTAATAATAATACCTGTGTGTGACAATGGGGAGTACTGAGCAGTATGTGACCGTTACTGGGGTAATAATCATACCTGTGTGTGACAATGGGGAGTACTGAGCAGTATGTGACCATTACTGGGGTAATAATAATACCTGTGTGTGACAATGGGGAGTACTGTGCAGTATGTGACCATTACTGGGGTAATAATAATACCTGTGTGTGACAATGGGGAGTAATGTGCAGTATGTGACCATTACTGGGGTAATAATAATACCTGTGTGTGACAATTGGGAGTACTGTGCAGTATGTGACCATTACTGGGGTAATAATACCTGTGTCTGACAATGGGGAGTACTGAGCAGTATGTGACCAGTACTGGGGTAATAATACCTGTGTGAGACAATGAGGAGTACTGAGCAGTATGTGACCATTACTGGGGTAATAATAATACCTGTGTGTGACAATGGGGAGTACTGTGCAGTATGTGACCATTACTGGGGTAATAATAATACCTGTGTGTGACAATGGGGAGTACTGTGCAGTATGTGACCATTACTGGGGTAATAATAATACCTGTGTGTGACAATGGGGAGTACTGTGCAGTATGTGACCGTTACTGGGGTAATAATAATACCTGTGTGTGACAATGGGGAGTACTGTGCAGTATGTGACCATTACTGGGGTAATAATAATACCTGTGTGTGACAATGGGGAGTACTGAGCAGTATGTGACCATTACTGGGGTAATAATAATACCTGTGTGTGACAATGAGGAGTACTGAGCAGTATGTGACCATTACTAGGGTAATAATAATACCTGTGTGTGACAATGGGGAGTACTGTGCAGTATGTGACCATTACTGGGGTAATAATAATACCAGTGTGTGACAATGGGGAATACTGAGCAGTATGTGACCATTACTGGGGTAATAATAATACCTGTGTGTGACAATGAGGAGTACTGTGCAGTATGTGACCGTTACTGGGGTAATAATAATACCTGTGTGTGACAATGGGGAGAACTGAGCAGTATGTGACCATTACTGGGGTAATAATAATACCTGTGTGTGACAATGGGGAGTACTGAGCAGTATGTGACCATTACTGGGGTAATAATAACACCTGTGTATGACAATGAGGAGTACTGTGCAGTATGTGACCATTACTGGGGTAATAATAATACCTGTGTGTGACAATGGGGAGTACTGAGCAGTATGTGACCATAACTGGGGTAATAATAATACCTGTGTATGACAATGGGGAGTACTGTGCAGTATGTGACCATTACTGGGGTAATAATAATACCTGTGTGTGACAATGGGGAGTACTGTGCAGTATGTGACCATTACTGGGGTAATAATAATACCTGTGTGTGACAATGGGGAGTACTGAGCAGTATGTGACCATTACTGGGGTAATAATAATACCTGTGTGTGACAATGGGGAGTACTGTGCAATATGTGACCATTACTGGGGTAATAATAATACCTGTGTGTGACAATGGGGAGTACTGTGCAGTATGTGACCATTACTGGGGTAATAATAATACCTGTGTGTGACAATGAAGAGTACTGTGCAGTATGTGACCGTTACTGGGGTAATAATAATACCTGTGTGTGACAATGGGGAGTACTGTGCAGTATGTGACCATTACTGGGGTAATAATAATACCTGTGTGTGACAATGGGGAGTACTGAGCAGTATGTGACCGTTACTGGGGTAATAATCATACCTGTGTGTGACAATGGGGAGTACTGTGCAGTATGTGACCATTACTGGGGTAATAATAATACCTGTGTGTGACAATGGGGAGTACTGTGCAGTATGTGACGATTACTGGGGTAATAATAATACCTGTGTGTGACAATGGGGAGTACTGTGCAGTATATGACCATTACTGGGGTAATAATAATACCAGTGTGTGACAATGGGGAGTACTGTGCAGTATGTGACCAGTACTGGGGTAATAATAATACCTGTGTGTGACAATGAGGAGTACTGAGCAGTATGTGACCATTACTAGGGTAATAATAATACCTGTGTGTGACAATGGGGAGTACTGTGCAGTATGTGACCATTACTGGGGTAATAATAATACCAGTGTGTGACAATGGGGAATACTGAGCAGTATGTGACCATTACTGGGGTAATAATAATACCTGTGTGTGACAATGAGGAGTACTGTGCAGTATGTGACCATTACAGGGGTAATAATAATACCTGTGTGTGACAATGGGGAGTACTGTGCAGTATGTGACCATTACTGGGGTAATAATAATACCTGTGTGTGACAATGGGGAGTACTGTGCGGTATGTGACCATTACTGGGGTAATAATAATACCTGTGTGTGACAATGGGGAGTACTGTGCAGTATGTGACCATTACTGGGGTAATAATAATACTTGTGTGTGACAATGAGGAGTACTGAGCAGTATGTGACCGTTACTGGGGTAATAATAATATCTGTGTGTGACAATGGGGAGTACTGTGCAGTATGTGACCATTACTGGGGTAATAATAATACCTGTGTGTGACAATGAGGAGTACTGTGCAGTATGTGACCATTACTGGGGTAATAATAATATCTGTGTGTGACAATGTGGAGTACTGTGCAGTATGTGACCATTACTGGGGTAATAATAATACCAGTGTGTGACAATGAGGAGTACTGAGCAGTGTGTGACCATTACTGGGGTAATAATAATACCAGTGTGTGACAATGGGGAGTACTGTGCAGTATGTGACCGTTACTGGGGTAATAATAATACCTGTGTGTGACAATGGGGAGTACTGAGCAGTATGTGACCATTACTGGGGTAATAATAAAACCTGTGTGTGACAATGGGGAGTACTGTGCAGTATGTGACCGTTACTGGGGTAATAATAATACCTGTGTGTGACAATGGGGAGTACTGAGCAGTATGTGACCATTACTGGGGTAATAATAATACCAGTGTGTGACAATGGGGAGTACTGTGCAGTATGTGACCATTACTGGGGTAATAATAATACCTGTGTGTGACAATGAGGAGTACTGAGCAGTATGTGACCATTACTGGGGTAATAATAATACCTGTGTGTGACAATGGGGAGTACTGTGCAATATGTGACCATTACTGGGGTAATAATAATACCTGTGTGTGACAATGGGGAGTACTGAGCAGTATGTGACCATTACTGGGGTAATAATAATACCCGTGTGTGACAATGGGGAGTACTGTGCAGTATGTGACCATTACTGGGGTAATAATAATACCTGTGTGTGACAATGGGGAGTACTGTGCAGTATGTGACCATTACTGGGGTAATAATAATACCTGTGTGTGACAATGGGGAGTACTGTGCAGTATGTGACCATTACTGGGGTAATAATAATACCTGTGTGTGACAATGGGGAGTACTGTGCAGTATGTGACCGTTACTGGGGTAATAAGAATACCTGTGTGTGACAATGGGGAGTACTGTGCAGTATGTGACCATTACTGGGGTAATAATAATACCTGTGTGTGACAATGGGGAGTACTGTGCAGTATGTGACCAGTACTGGGGTAATAATAATACCTGTGTGTGACAATGGGGAGTACTGAGCAGTATGTGACCATTACTGGGGTAATAATAATACCTGTGTGTGACAATGGGGAGTACTGTGCAGTATGTGACCATTACTGGGGTAATAATAATACCTGTGTGTGACAATGGGGAGTACTGTGCAGTATGTGACCAGTACTGGGGTAATAATAATACCTGTGTGTGACAATGGGGAGTACTGAGCAGTATGTGACCATTACTGGGGTAATAATAATACCTGTGTGTGACAATGGGGAGTACTGTGCAGTATGTGACCAGTACTGGGGTAATAATAATACCTGTGTGTGACAATGGGGAGTACTGAGCAGTATGTGACCATTACTGGGGTAATAATAATACCTGTGTGTGACAATGGGGAGTAGTGAGCAGTATGTGACCATTACTGGGGTAATATTAATACCTGTGTGTGACAATGGGGAGTACTGTGCAGTATGTGACCAGTACTGGGGTAATAATAATACCTGTGTGTGACAATGGGGAGTACTGACCAGTATGTGACCATCACTGGGGTAATAATAATACCTGTGTGTGACAATGGGGAGTACTGTGCAGTATGTGACCATCACTGGGGTAATAATAATACCTGTGTATGACAATGGGGAGTACTGAGCAGTATGTGACCATTACTGGGGTAATAATAATACCTGTGTGTGACAATGGGGAGCACTGAGCAGTATGTGACCATTACTGGGGTAATAATAATACCTGTGTGTGACAATGGGGAGTACTGAGCAGTATGTGACCATTACTGGGGTAATAATAATACCTGTGTGTGACAATGGGGAGTACTGAGCAGTATGTGACCATTACTGGGGTAATAATAATACCTGTGTGTGACAATGGGGAGTACTGTGCAGTATGTGACCATTACTGGGGTAATAATAATACCTGTGTGTGACAATGGGGAGTACTGTGCAGTATGTGACCATTACTGGGGTAATAATAATACCTGTGTGTGACAATGAGGAGTACTGTGCAGTATGTGACCATTACTGGGGTAATAATAATACCTGTGTGTGACAATGAGGAGTACTGTGCAGTATGTGACCATCACTGGGGTAATAATAATACCTGTGTGTGACAATGGGGAGTACTGTGCAGTATGTGACCATTACTGGGGTAATAATAATACCTGTGTGTGACAATGGGGAGTACTGTGCAGTATGTGACCATTACTGGGGTAATAATAATACCTGTGTGTGACAATGGGGAGTACTGTGCAGTATGTGACCATTACTGGGGTAATAATAATACCTGTGTGTGACAATGAGGAGTACTGTGCAGTATGTGACCATCACTGGGGTAATAATAATACCTGTGTGTGACAATGAGGAGTACTGTGCAGTATGTGACCATTACTGGGGTAATAATAATACCTGTGTGTGACAATGGGGAGTACTGAGCAGTATGTGACCATTACTGGGGTATAAGAATACCTGTGTGTGACAATGAGGAGTACTGTGCAGTATGTGACCATTACTGGGGTAATAATAATACCTGTGTGTGACAATGGGGAGTACTGAGCAGTATGTGACGATTACTGGGGTAATAAGAATACCTGTGTGTGACAATGAGGAGTACTGAGCAGTATGTGACGATTACTGGGGTAATAATAATACCTGTGTGTGACAATGGGGAGTACTGTGCAGTATGTGACGATTACTGGGGTAATAATAATACCTGTGTGTGACAATGGGGAGTACTGTGCAGTGTGTGACCATTACTGGGGTAATAATAATACCTGTGTGTGACAATGGGGAGTACTGTGCAGTATGTGACCATTACTGGGGTAATAATAATACCTGTGTGTGACAATGGGGAGTACTGAGCAGTATGTGACCATTACTGGGGTAATAATAATACCTGTGTGTGACAATGGGGAGTACTGTGCAGTATGTGACCATTACTGGGGTAATAATAATACCTGTGTGTGACAATGGGGAGTACTGTGCAGTATGTGACCATTACTGGGGTAATAATAATACCTGTGTGTGACAATGGGGAGTACTGAGCAGTATGTGACCATTACTGGGGTAATAATAATACCTGTGTGTGACAATGGGGAGTACTGTGCAATATGTGACCATTACTGGGGTAATAATAATACCTGTGTGTGACAATGGGGAGTACTGTGCGGTATGTGACCGTTACTGGGGTAATAATAATACCCGTGTGTGACAATGGGGAGTACTGTGCAGTATGTGACCGTTATTGGGGTAATAATAATACCTGTGTGTGACAATGGGGAGTACTGTGCAGTATGTGACCATTACTGGGGTAATAATAATACCTGTGTGTGACAATGGGGAGTACTGTGCAGTGTGTGACCATTACTGGGGTAATAATAATACCTGTGTGTGACAATGGGGAGTACTGAGCAGTATGTGACCAGTACTAGGGTAATAATACCTGTGTGTGACAATGGGGAGTACTGTGCAGTATGTGACCATTACTGGGGTAATAATAATACCTGTGTGTGACAATGGGGAGTACTGTGCAGTATGTGACCAGTACTGGGGTAATAATAATACCTGTGTGTGACAATGGGGAGTACTGTGCAGTATGTGACCATTACTGGGGTAATAATAATACCTGTGTGTGACAATGGGGAGTACTGTGCAGTGTGTGACCGTTACAGGGGTAATAATAATACCTGTGTGTGACAATGGGGAGTACTGAGCAGTATGTGACCATTACTGGGGTAATAATAATACCTGTGTATGACAATGGGGAGTACTGAGCAGTATGTGACCATTACTGGGGTAATAATAATACCTGTGTGTGACAATGGGGAGTACTATGCAGTATGTGACCGTTACTGGGGTAATAATAATACCTGTGTGTGACAATGGGGAGTACTGTGCAGTATGTGACCATTACTGGGGTAATAATAACACCTGTGTGTGACAATGGGGAGTACTGAGCAGTATGTGACCATTACTGGGGTAATAGTAATACCTGTGTGTGACAATGGGGAGTACTGTGCAGTATGTGACCATTACTGGGGTAATAATAATACCTGTGTGTGACAATGGGGAGTACTGTGCAGTATGTGACCATTACTGGGGTAATAATAATACATGTGTGTGACAATGGGGAGTACTGAGCAGTATGTGACCATTACTGGGGTAATAATAATACCTGTGTATGACAATGGGGAGTACTGAGCAGTATGTGACCATTACTGGGGTAATAATAATACCTGTGTGTGACAATGGGGAGTACTGAGCAGTATGTGACCATTACTGGGGTAATAATAATACCTGTGTGTGACAATGGGGAGTACTGTGCAGTGTGTGACCATTACTGGGGTAATAATAATACCTGTGTGTGACAATGGGGAGTACTGAGCAGTATGTGACCGTTACTGGGGTAATAATAATACCTGTGTGTGACAATGGGGAGTACTATGCAGTATGTGACCGTTACTGGGGTAATAATAATACCTGTGTGTGACAATGGGGAGTACTGTGCAGTGTGTGACCATTACTGGGGTAATAATAATACCTGTGTGTGACAATGGGGAGTACTGAGCAGTATTTGACCATTACTGGGGTAATAGTAATACCTGTGTGTGACAATGGGGAGTACTGTGCAGTATGTGACCATTACTGGGGTAATAATAATACATGTGTGTGACAATGGGGAGTACTGAGCAGTATGTGACCATTACTGGGGTAATAATAATACCTGTGTATGACAATGGGGAGTACTGAGCAGTATGTGACCATTACTGGGGTAATAATAATACCTGTGTGTGACAATGGGGAGTACTGAGCTGTATGTGACCATTACTGGGGTAATAATAATACCTGTGTGTGACAATGGGGAGTACTGTGCAGTGTGTGACCATTACTGGGGTAATAATAATACCTGTGTGTGACAATGGGGAGTACTGAGCAGTATGTGACCATTACTGGGGTAATAGTAATACCTGTGTGTGACAATGGGGAGTACTGAGCAGTATGTGACCATTACTGGGGTAATAATAATACCTGTGTGTGACAATGGGGAGTACTGTGCAGTATGTGACCATTACTGGGGTAATAATAATACCTGTGTATGACAATGGGGAGTACTGTGCAGTATGTGACCGTTACTGGGGTAATAATAATACCTGTGTGTGACAATGGGGAGTACTGTGCATTATGTGACCATTACTGGGGTAATAATAATACCTGTGTGTGACAATGGGGAGTACTGTGCAGTATGTGACCGTTACTGGGGTAATAATAATACCTGTGTGTGACAATGGGGAGCACTGAGCAGTATGTGACCATTACTGGGGTAATAATAATACCTGTGTGTGACAATGAGGAGTACTGTGCAGTATGTGACCATTACTGGGGTAATAATAATACCTGTGTGTGACAATGGGGAGTACTGAGCAGTATGTGACCGTTACTGGGGTAATAATAATACCTGTGTGACAATGGGGAGTACTGAGCAGTATGTGACCATTACTGAGGTAATAATAATACCAGTGTGTGACAATGGGGAGTACTGTGCAGTATGTGACCAGTACTGGGGTAATAATAATACCTGTGTGTGACAATGGGGAGTACTGAGCAGTATGTGACCATTACTGGGGTAATAATAATACCTGTGTGTGACAATGGGGAGTACTGTGCAGTATGTGACCATTACTGGGGTAATAATAATACCTGTGTGTGACAATGGGGAGTACTGTGCAGTGTGTGACCATTACTGGGGTAATAATAATACCTGTGTGTGACAATGGGGAGTACTGTGCAGTATGTGACCATTACTGAGGTAATAATAATACCAGTGTGTGACAATGGGGAGTACTGTGCAGTATGTGACCAGTACTGGGGTAATAATAATACCTGTGTGTGACAATGGGGAGTACTGAGCAGTATGTGACCATTACTGGGGTAATAATAATACCTGTGTGTGACAATGGGGAGTACTGTGCAGTATGTGACCATTACTGGGGTAATAATAATACCTGTGTGTGACAATGGGGAGTACTGTGCAGTATGTGACCATTACTGGGGTAATAATAATACCTGTGTGTGACAATGGGGAGTACTGAGCAGTATGTGACCATTACTGGGGTAATAATAATACCTGTGTGTGACAATGAGGAGTACTGTGCAGTATGTGACCATTACTGGGGTAATAATAATACATGTGTGTGACAATGGGGAGTACTGTGCAGTATGTGACCATTACTGGGGTAATAATAACACCTGTGTATGACAATGAGGAGTACTGAGCAGTATGTAACCGTTACTGGGGTAATAATAATACCTGTGTGTGACAATCGGGAGCACTGTGCAGTATGTGACCATTACTGGGGTAATAATAATACCTGTGTGTGACAATGGGGAGTACTGAGCAGTATGTGACCGTTACTGGGGTAATAATAATACCTGTGTGTGACAATGGGGAGTACTGAGCAGTGTGTGACCAGTACTGGGGTAATAATAATACCTGTGTGTGACAATGGGGAGTACTGTGCAGTATGTGACCGTTACTGGGGTAATAATAATACCTGTGTGTGACAATGGGGAGTACTGAGCAGTATGTGACCATTACTGGGGTAATAATAATACCTGTGTGTGACAATGGGGAGTACTGAGCAGTATGTGACCATTACTGGGGTAATAATAATACCTGTGTGTGACAATGGGGAGTACTGAGCAGTATGTGACCATTACTGGGGTAATAATAATACCTGTGTGTGACAATGGGGAGTACTGAGCAGTATGTGACCATTACTGGGGTAATAATAATACCTGTGTGTGACAATGGGGAGTACTGTGCAGTATGTGACCATTACTGGGGTAATAATAATACCTGTGTGTGACAATGGGGAGTACTGAGCAGTATGTGACCGTTACTGGGGTAATAATAATACCTGTGTGTGACAATGAGGAGTACTGAGCAGTATGTGACCATTACTGGGGTAATAATAATACCTGTGTGTGACAATGGGGAGTACTGTGCAGTATGTGACCATTACTGGGGTAATAATAATACCTGTGTGTGACAATGAGGAGTACTGTGCAGTATGTGACCGTTACTGGGGTAATAATAATACCTGTGTGTGACAATGGGGAGTACTGAGCAGTATGTGACCATTACTGGGGTAATAATAATACCTGTGTGTGACAATGGGGAGTACTGAGCAGTGTGTGACCAGTACTGGGGTAATAATAATACCTGTGTGTGACAATGGGGAGTACTGTGCAGTATGTGACCGTTACTGGGGTAATAATAATACCTGTGTGTGACAATGGGGAGTACTGAGCAGTGTGTGACCAGTACTGGGGTAATAATAATACCTGTGTGTGACAATGGGGAGTACTGTGCAGTATGTGACCGTTACTGGGGTAATAATAATACCTGTGTGTGACAATGGGGAGTACTGAGCAGTATGTGACCATTACTGGGGTAATAATAATACCTGTGTGTGACAATGGGGAGTACTGAGCAGTATGTGACCATTACTGGGGAAATAATAATACCTGTGTGTGACAATGGGGAGTACTGTGCAGTATGTGACCATTACTGGGGTAATAATAATACCTGTGTGTGACAATGGGGAGTACTGTGCAGTATGTGACCATTACTGGGGTAATAATAATACCTGTGTGTGACAATGGGGAGTACTGTGCAGTATGTGACCGTTATTGGGGTAATAATAATACCTGTGTGTGACAATGGGGAGTACTGTGCAGTATGTGACCATTACTGGGGTAATAATAATACCTGTGTGTGACAATGGGGAGTACTGAGCAGTATGTGACCATTACTGGGGTAATAATAATACCTGTGTGTGACAATGGGGAGTACTGTGCAGTATGTGACCATTACTGGGGTACAAATAATACCTGTGTGTGACAATGGGGAGTACTGTGCAGTGTGTGACCATTACTGGGGTAATAATAATACCTTTGTGTGACAATGGGGAGTACTGAGCAGTATGTGACCATTACTGGGATAATAATACCTGTGTGTGACAATGGGGAGCACTGAGCAGTATGTGACCGTTACTGGGGTAATAATAATACCTGTGTGTGACAATGGGGAGTACTGAGCAGTATGTGACCATTACTGGGGTAATAATAATACCTGTGTGTGACAATGGGGAGTACTGAGCAGTATGTGACCATTACTGGGGTAATAATAATACCTGTGTGTGACAATGGGGAGTACTGAGCAGTATGTGACCATTACTGGGGTAATAATAATACCTGTGTGTGACAATGAGGAGTACTGTGCAGTATGTGACCATTACTGGGGTAATAATAATACCTGTGTGTGACAATGGGGAGTACTGAGCAGTATGTGACCGTTACTGGGGTAATAATAATACCTGTGTGTGACAATGGGGAGTACTGAGCAGTATGTGACCATTACTGAGGTAATAATAATACCAGTGTGTGACAATGGGGAGTACTGTGCAGTATGTGACCAGTACTGGGGTAATAATAATACCTGTGTGTGACAATGGGGAGTACTGAGCAGTATGTGACCATTACTGGGGTAATAATAATACCTGTGTGTGACAATGGGGAGTACTGTGCAGTATGTGACCATTACTGGGGTAATAATAATACCTGTGTGTGACAATGGGGAGTACTGTGCAGTATGTGACCATTACTGGGGTAATAATAATACCTGTGTGTGACAATGGGGAGTACTGAGCAGTATGTGACCATTACTGGGGTAATAATAATACCTGTGTGTGACAATGAGGAGTACTGTGCAGTATGTGACCATTACTGGGGTAATAATAATACATGTGTGTGACAATGGGGAGTACTGTGCAGTATGTGACCATTACTGGGGTAATAATAACACCTGTGTATGACAATGAGGAGTACTGAGCAGTATGTAACCGTTACTGGGGTAATAATAATACCTGTGTGTGACAATCGGGAGCACTGTGCAGTATGTGACCATTACTGGGGTAATAATAATACCTGTGTGTGACAATGGGGAGTACTGAGCAGTATGTGACCGTTACTGGGGTAATAATAATACCTGTGTGTGACAATGGGGAGTACTGAGCAGTGTGTGACCAGTACTGGGGTAATAATAATACCTGTGTGTGACAATGGGGAGTACTGTGCAGTATGTGACCGTTACTGGGGTAATAATAATACCTGTGTGTGACAATGGGGAGTACTGAGCAGTATGTGACCATTACTGGGGTAATAATAATACCTGTGTGTGACAATGGGGAGTACTGAGCAGTATGTGACCATTACTGGGGTAATAATAATACCTGTGTGTGACAATGGGGAGTACTGAGCAGTATGTGACCATTACTGGGGTAATAATAATACCTGTGTGTGACAATGGGGAGTACTGAGCAGTATGTGACCATTACTGGGGTAATAATAATACCTGTGTGTGACAATGGGGAGTACTGTGCAGTATGTGACCATTACTGGGGTAATAATAATACCTGTGTGTGACAATGGGGAGTACTGAGCAGTATGTGACCGTTACTGGGGTAATAATAATACCTGTGTGTGACAATGAGGAGTACTGAGCAGTATGTGACCATTACTGGGGTAATAATAATACCTGTGTGTGACAATGGGGAGTACTGTGCAGTATGTGACCATTACTGGGGTAATAATAATACCTGTGTGTGACAATGAGGAGTACTGTGCAGTATGTGACCGTTACTGGGGTAATAATAATACCTGTGTGTGACAATGGGGAGTACTGTGCAGTATGTGACCGTTACTGGGGTAATAATAATACCTGTGTGTGACAATGGGGAGTACTGTGCAGTATGTGACCATTACTGGGGTAATAATTATACCTGTGTGTGACAATGGGGAGTACTGTGCCGTATGTGACCATTACTGGGGTAATAATAATACCTGTGTGTGACAATGGGGAGTACTGAGCAGTATGTGACCATTACTGGGGTAATAATAATACCTGTGTGTGACAATGGGGAGTACTGAGCAGTATGTGACCATTACTGGGGTAATAATAATACCTGTGTGTGACAATGAGGAGTACTGTGCAGTATGTGACCATTACTGGGGTAATAATAATACCTGTGTGTGACAATGGGGAGTACTGAGCAGTATGTGACCGTTACTGGGGTAATAATAATACCTGTGTGTGACAATGGGGAGTACTGAGCAGTATGTGACCATTACTGAGGTAATAATAATACCAGTGTGTGACAATGGGGAGTACTGTGCAGTATGTGACCAGTACTGGGGTAATAATAATACCTGTGTGTGACAATGGGGAGTACTGTGCAGTATGTGACCAGTACTGGGGTAATAATAATACCTGTGTGTGACAATGGGGAGTACTGTGCAGTATGTGACCATTACTGGGGTAATAATAATACCTGTGTGTGACAATGGGGAGTACTGTGCAGTATGTGACCATTACTGGGGTAATAATAATACCTGTGTGTGACAATGGGGAGTACTGAGCAGTATGTGACAATTACTGGGGTAATAATAATACCTGTGTGTGACAATGAGGAGTACTGTGCAGTATGTGACCATTACTGGGGTAATAATAATACATGTGTGTGACAATGGGGAGTACTGTGCAGTATGTGACCATTACTGGGGTAATAATAACACCTGTGTATGACAATGAGGAGTACTGAGCAGTATGTAACCGTTACTGGGGTAATAATAATACCTGTGTGTGACAATCGGGAGCACTGTGCAGTATGTGACCATTACTGGGGTAATAATAATACCTGTGTGTGACAATGGGGAGTACTGAGCAGTATGTGACCGTTACTGGGGTAATAATAATACCTGTGTGTGACAATGGGGAGTACTGAGCAGTGTGTGACCAGTACTGGGGTAATAATAATACCTGTGTGTGACAATGGGGAGTACTGTGCAGTATGTGACCGTTACTGGGGTAATAATAATACCTGTGTGTGACAATGGGGAGTACTGAGCAGTATGTGACCATTACTGGGGTAATAATAATACCTGTGTGTGACAATGGGGAGTACTGAGCAGTATGTGACCATTACTGGGGTAATAATAATACCTGTGTGTGACAATGGGGAGTACTGAGCAGTATGTGACCATTACTGGGGTAATAATAATACCTGTGTGTGACAATGGGGAGTACTGAGCACTATGTGACCATTACTGGGGTAATAATAATACCTGTGTGTGACAATGGGGAGTACTGAGCAGTATGTGACCATTACTGGGGTAATAATAATACCTGTGTGTGACAATGGGGAGTACTGTGCAGTATGTGACCATTACTGGGGTAATAATAATACCTGTGTGTGACAATGGGGAGTACTGAGCAGTATGTGACCGTTACTGGGGTAATAATAATACCTGTGTGTGACAATGAGGAGTACTGAGCAGTATGTGACCATTACTGGGGTAATAATAATACCTGTGTGTGACAATGGGGAGTACTGTGCAGTATGTGACCATTACTGGGGTAATAATAATACCTGTGTGTGACAATGAGGAGTACTGTGCAGTATGTGACCGTTACTGGGGTAATAATAATACCTGTGTGTGACAATGGGGAGTACTGTGCAGTATGTGACCGTTACTGGGGTAATAATAATACCTGTGTGTGACAATGGGGAGTACTGTGCAGTATGTGACCATTACTGGGGTAATAATTATACCTGTGTGTGACAATGGGGAGTACTGTGCCGTATGTGACCATTACTGGGGTAATAATAATACCTGTGTGTGACAATGGGGAGTACTGAGCAGTATGTGACCATTACTGGGGTAATAATAATACCTGTGTGTGACAATGGGGAGTACTGAGCAGTATGTGACCATTACTGGGGTAATAATAATACCTGTGTGTGACAATGGGGAGTACTGAGCAGTATGTGACCATTACTGGGGTAATAATAATACCTGTGTGTGACAATGGGGAGTACTGTGCAGTATGTGACCATTACTGGGGTAATAATAATACCTGTGTGTGACAATGGGGAGTACTGAGCAGTGTGTGACCAGTACTGGGGTAATAATAATACCTGTGTGTGACAATGGGGAGTACTGTGCAGTATGTGACCGTTACTGGGGTAATAATAATACCTGTGTGTGACAATGGGGAGTACTGAGCAGTATGTGACCATTACTGGGGTAATAATAATACCTGTGTGTGACAATGGGGAGTACTGAGCAGTATGTGACCATTACTGGGGTAATAATAATACCTGTGTGTGACAATGGGGAGTACTGAGCAGTATGTGACCATTACTGGGGTAATAATAATACCTGTGTGTGACAATGGGGAGTACTGAGCAGTATGTGACCGTTACTGGGGTAATAATAATACCTGTGTGTGACAATGAGGAGTACTGAGCAGTATGTGACCATTACTGGGGTAATAATAATACCTGTGTGTGACAATGGGGAGTACTGTGCAGTATGTGACCATTACTGGGGTAATAATAATACCTGTGTGTGACAATGAGGAGTACTGTGCAGTATGTGACCGTTACTGGGGTAATAATAATACCTGTGTGTGACAATGGGGAGTACTGTGCAGTATGTGACCGTTACTGGGGTAATAATAATACCTGTGTGTGACAATGGGGAGTACTGTGCAGTATGTGACCATTACTGGGGTAATAATTATACCTGTGTGTGACAATGGGGAGTACTGTGCCGTATGTGACCATTACTGGGGTAATAATAATACCTGTGTGTGACAATGGGGAGTACTGTGCAGTATGTGACCATTACTGGGGTAATAATAATACCTGTGTGTGACAATGGGGAGTACTGAGCAGTATGTGACCGTTACTGGGGTCATAATAATACCTGTGTGTGACAATGAGGAGTACTGAGCAGTATGTGACCATTACTGGGGTAATAATAATACCTGTGTGTGACAATGGGGAGTACTGTGCAGTATGTGACCATTACTGGGGTAATAATAATACCTGTGTGTGACAATGAGGAGTACTGTGCAGTATGTGAATGTTACTGGGGTAATAATAATACCTGTGTGTGACAATGGGGAGTACTGTGCAGTATGTGACCGTTATTGGGGTAATAATAATACCTGTGTGTGACAATGGGGAGTACTGTGCAGTATGTGACCATTACTGGGGTAATAATAATAATACCTGTGTGTGACAATGGGGAGTACTGAGCAGTATGTGACCATTACTGGGGTAATAATAATACCTGTGTGTGACAATGGGGAGTACTGTGCAGTATGTGACGATTACTGGGGTAATAATAATACCTGTGTGTGACAATGGGGAGTACTGAGCAGTATGTGACCGTTACTGGGGTAATAATAATACCTGTGTGTGACAATGGGGAGTACTGTGCAGTATGTGACCATTACTGGGGTAATAATAATACCTGTGTGTGACAATAGGGAGTACTGTGCAGTATGTGACCATTACTGGGGTAATAATAATACCTGTGTGTGACAATGGGGAGTACTGTGCAGTATGTGACCATTACTGGGGTAATAATAATACCTGTGTATGACAATGAGGAGTACTGAGCAGTATGTGACCATTACTGGGGTAATAATAATACCCGTGTGTGACAATGGGGAGTACTGTGCAGTATGTGACCATTACTGGGGTAATAATAATACCTGTGTGTGACAATGGGGAGTACTGTGCAGTATGTGACCATTACTGGGGTAATAATAATACCTGTGTGTGACAATGGGGAGTACTGAGCAGTATGTGACCAGTACTGGGGTAATAATAATACCTGTGTGTGACAATGGGGAGTACTGTGCAGTATGTGACCATTACTGGGGTAATAATAATACCTGTGTGTGACAATGGGGAGTACTGTGCAGTATGTGACCATTACTGGGGTAATAATAATACCTGTGTGTGACAATGGGGAGTACTGAGCAGTATGTGACCAGTACTGGGGTAATAATAATACCTGTGTGTGACAATAGGGAGTACTGTGCAGTATGTGACCATTACTGGGGTAATAATAATACCTGTGTGTGACAATGGGGAGTACTGTGCAGTATGTGACCATTACTGGGGTAATAATAATACCTGTGTGTGACAATGGGGAGTACTGGGCAGTATGTGACCGTTACTGGGGTAATAATAATACCTGTGTGTGACAATGGGGAGTACTGTGCAGTATGTGACCAGTACTGGGGTAATAATAATACCTGTGTGTGACAATGGGGAGTACTGTGCAGTATGTGACCGTTACTGGGGTAATAATAATACCTGTGTGTGACAATGGGGAGTACTGTGCAGTGTGTGACCAGTACTAGGGTAATAATACCTGTGTGTGACAATGGGGAGTACTGAGCAGTATGTGACCAGTACTGGGGTAATAATAATACCTGTGTGTGACAATGGGGAGTACTGAGCAGTATGTGACCGTTCCTGGGGTAATAATCATACCTGTGTGTGACAATGGGGAGTACTGGGCAGTATGTGACCGTTACTGGGGTAATAATAATACCTGTGTGTGACAATGGGGAGTACTGAGCAGTATGTGACCATTACTGGGGTAAAAATAATACCTGTGTGTGACAATGGGGAGTACTGGGCAGTATGTGACCGTTACTGGGGTAATAATAATACCTGTGTGTGACAATGAGGAGTACTGTGCAGTATGTGACCATTACTGGGGTAATAATAATACCTGTGTGTGACAATGGGGAGTACTATGCAGTATGTGACCGTTACTGGGGTAATAATAATACCTGTGTGTGACAATGGGGAGTACTGTGCAGTATGTGACCGTTACTGGGGTAATAATAATACCTGTGTGTGACAATGAGGAGTACTATGCAGTATGTGACCATTACTGGGGTAATAATAATACCTGTGTGTGACAATGGGGAGTACTGAGCAGTATGTGACGATTACTGGGGTAATAATAATACCTGTGTGTGACAATGGGGAGTACTGTGCAGTATGTGACCGTTACTAGGGTAATAATAATACCTGTGTGTGACAATGGGGAGTACTGTGCAGTATGTGACCATTACTGGGGTAATAATAATACCTGTGTGTGACAATGGGGAGTACTGAGCAGTATGTGACCATTACTGGGGTAATAATAATACCTGTGTGTGACAATGGGGAGTACTGAGCAGTATGTGACCATTACTGGGGTAATAATAATACCTGTGTGTGACAATGGGGAGTACTGAGCAGTATGTGACCATTACTGGGGTAATAAGAATACCTGTGTGTGACAATGAGGAGTACTGAGCAGTATGTGACCATTACTGGGGTAATAATAATACCTGTGTGTGACAATGGGGAGTACTGAGCAGTATGTGACCGTTACTGGGGTAATAATAATACCAGTGTGTGACAATGAGGAGTACTGTGCAGTATGTGACCATTACTGGGGTAATAATAATACCTGTGTGTGACAATGGGGAGTACTGAGCAGTATGTGACCATTACTGGGGTAATAATAATACCTGTGTGTGACAATGGGGAGTACTGTGCAGTATGTGACCATTACTGGGGTAATAATAATACCTGTGTGTGACAATGGGGAGTACTGAGCAGTATGTGACCATTACTGGGGTAATAATCATACCTGTGTGTGACAATGGGGAGTACTGGGCAGTATGTGACCGTTACTGGGGTAATAATAATACCTGTGTGTGACAATGGGGAGTACTGAGCAGTATGTGACCATTACTGGGGTAATAATAATACCTGTGTGTGACAATGGGGAGTACTGTGCAGTATGTGACCATTACTGGGGTAATAATAATACCTGTGTGTGACAATGGGGAGTACTGAGCAGTATGTGACCATTACTGGGGTAATAATAATACCTGTGTGTGACAATGGGGAGTACTGGGCAGTATGTGACCATTACTGGGGTAATAATAATACCTGTGTGTGACAATGAGGAGTACTGAGCAGTATGTGACCGTTACTGGGGTAATAATAATACCAGTGTGTGACAATGAGGAGTACTGTGCAGTATGTGACCATTACTGGGGTAATAATAATACCTGTGTGTGACAATGGGGAGTACTGTGCAGTATGTGACCATTACTGGGGTAATAATAATACCTGTGTGTGACAATGGGGAGTACTGAGCAGTATGTGACCATTACTGGGGTAATAATAATACCTGTGTGTGACAATGGGGAGTACTGAGCAGTATGTGACCATTACTGGGGTAATAATAATACCTGTGTGTGACAATGGGGAGTACTGTGCAGTATGTGACCATTACTGGGGTAATAATAATACCTGTGTGTGACAATGGGGAGTACTGAGCAGTATGTGACCATTACTGGGGTAATAATAATACCTGTGTGTGACAATGGGGAGTACTGAGCAGTATGTGACCGTTACTGGGGTAATAATAATACCAGTGTGTGACAATGAGGAGTACTGTGCAGTATGTGACCATTACTGGGGTAATAATAATACCTGTGTGTGACAATGGGGAGTACTGTGCAGTATGTGACCATTACTGGGGTAATAATAATACATGTGTGTGACAATGGGGAGTACTGTGCAGTATGTGACCATTACTGGGGTAATAATAATACCTGTGTGTGACAATGAGGAGTACTGAGCAGTATGTGACCATTACTGGGGTAATAATAATACCTGTGTATGACAATGGGGAGTACTGTGCAGTGTGTGACCATTACTGGGGTAGTAATAATAATACCTGTGTGTGACAATGGGGAGTACTGTGCAGTATGTGACCATTACTGGGGTAATAATAATACCTGTGTGTGACAATGGGGAGTACTGGGCAGTATGTGACCATTACTGGGGTAATAATAATACCTGTGTGTGACAATGGGGAGTACTGAGCAGTATGTGACCATTACTGGGGTAATAATAATACCTGTGTGTGACAATGGGGAGTACTGAGCAGTATGTGACCGTTACTGGGGTAATAATCATACCTGTGTGTGACAATGGGGAGTACTGAGCAGTATGTGACCATTACTGGGGTAATAATAATACCTGTGTGTGACAATGGGGAGTACTGTGCAGTATGTGACCATTACTGGGGTAATAATAATACCTGTGTGTGACAATGGGGAGTAATGTGCAGTATGTGACCATTACTGGGGTAATAATAATACCTGTGTGTGACAATTGGGAGTACTGTGCAGTATGTGACCATTACTGGGGTAATAATACCTGTGTCTGACAATGGGGAGTACTGAGCAGTATGTGACCAGTACTGGGGTAATAATACCTGTGTGAGACAATGAGGAGTACTGAGCAGTATGTGACCATTACTGGGGTAATAATAATACCTGTGTGTGACAATGGGGAGTACTGTGCAGTATGTGACCATTACTGGGGTAATAATAATACCTGTGTGTGACAATGGGGAGTACTGTGCAGTATGTGACCATTACTGGGGTAATAATAATACCTGTGTGTGACAATGGGGAGTACTGTGCAGTATGTGACCGTTACTGGGGTAATAATAATACCTGTGTGTGACAATGGGGAGTACTGTGCAGTATGTGACCATTACTGGGGTAATAATAATACCTGTGTGTGACAATGGGGAGTACTGAGCAGTATGTGACCATTACTGGGGTAATAATAATACCTGTGTGTGACAATGAGGAGTACTGAGCAGTATGTGACCATTACTAGGGTAATAATAATACCTGTGTGTGACAATGGGGAGTACTGTGCAGTATGTGACCATTACTGGGGTAATAATAATACCAGTGTGTGACAATGGGGAATACTGAGCAGTATGTGACCATTACTGGGGTAATAATAATACCTGTGTGTGACAATGAGGAGTACTGTGCAGTATGTGACCGTTACTGGGGTAATAATAATACCTGTGTGTGACAATGGGGAGAACTGAGCAGTATGTGACCATTACTGGGGTAATAATAATACCTGTGTGTGACAATGGGGAGTACTGAGCAGTATGTGACCATTACTGGGGTAATAATAACACCTGTGTATGACAATGAGGAGTACTGTGCAGTATGTGACCATTACTGGGGTAATAATAATACCTGTGTGTGACAATGGGGAGTACTGAGCAGTATGTGACCATAACTGGGGTAATAATAATACCTGTGTATGACAATGGGGAGTACTGTGCAGTATGTGACCATTACTGGGGTAATAATAATACCTGTGTGTGACAATGGGGAGTACTGTGCAGTATGTGACCATTACTGGGGTAATAATAATACCTGTGTGTGACAATGGGGAGTACTGAGCAGTATGTGACCATTACTGGGGTAATAATAATACCTGTGTGTGACAATGGGGAGTACTGTGCAATATGTGACCATTACTGGGGTAATAATAATACCTGTGTGTGACAATGGGGAGTACTGTGCAGTATGTGACCATTACTGGGGTAATAATAATACCTGTGTGTGACAATGAAGAGTACTGTGCAGTATGTGACCGTTACTGGGGTAATAATAATACCTGTGTGTGACAATGGGGAGTACTGTGCAGTATGTGACCATTACTGGGGTAATAATAATACCTGTGTGTGACAATGGGGAGTACTGAGCAGTATGTGACCGTTACTGGGGTAATAATCATACCTGTGTGTGACAATGGGGAGTACTGTGCAGTATGTGACCATTACTGGGGTAATAATAATACCTGTGTGTGACAATGGGGAGTACTGTGCAGTATGTGACGATTACTGGGGTAATAATAATACCTGTGTGTGACAATGGGGAGTACTGTGCAGTATATGACCATTACTGGGGTAATAATAATACCAGTGTGTGACAATGGGGAGTACTGTGCAGTATGTGACCAGTACTGGGGTAATAATAATACCTGTGTGTGACAATGAGGAGTACTGAGCAGTATGTGACCATTACTAGGGTAATAATAATACCTGTGTGTGACAATGGGGAGTACTGTGCAGTATGTGACCATTACTGGGGTAATAATAATACCAGTGTGTGACAATGGGGAATACTGAGCAGTATGTGACCATTACTGGGGTAATAATAATACCTGTGTGTGACAATGAGGAGTACTGTGCAGTATGTGACCATTACAGGGGTAATAATAATACCTGTGTGTGACAATGGGGAGTACTGTGCAGTATGTGACCATTACTGGGGTAATAATAATACCTGTGTGTGACAATGGGGAGTACTGTGCGGTATGTGACCATTACTGGGGTAATAATAATACCTGTGTGTGACAATGGGGAGTACTGTGCAGTATGTGACCATTACTGGGGTAATAATAATACTTGTGTGTGACAATGAGGAGTACTGAGCAGTATGTGACCGTTACTGGGGTAATAATAATATCTGTGTGTGACAATGGGGAGTACTGTGCAGTATGTGACCATTACTGGGGTAATAATAATACCTGTGTGTGACAATGAGGAGTACTGTGCAGTATGTGACCATTACTGGGGTAATAATAATATCTGTGTGTGACAATGGGGAGTACTGTGCAGTATGTGACCATTACTGGGGTAATAATAATACCAGTGTGTGACAATGAGGAGTACTGAGCAGTGTGTGACCATTACTGGGGTAATAATAATACCAGTGTGTGACAATGGGGAGTACTGTGCAGTATGTGACCGTTACTGGGGTAATAATAATACCTGTGTGTGACAATGGGGAGTACTGAGCAGTATGTGACCATTACTGGGGTAATAATAATACCTGTGTGTGACAATGGGGAGTACTGTGCAGTATGTGACCATTACTGGGGTAATAATAATACCTGTGTGTGACAATGGGGAGTACTGAGCAGTATGTGACCATTACTGGGGTAATAATAATACCAGTGTGTGACAATGGGGAGTACTGTGCAGTATGTGACCATTACTGGGGTAATAATAATACCTGTGTGTGACAATGAGGAGTACTGAGCAGTATGTGACCATTACTGGGGTAATAATAATACCTGTGTGTGACAATGGGGAGTACTGTGCAATATGTGACCATTACTGGGGTAATAATAATACCTGTGTGTGACAATGGGGAGTACTGAGCAGTATGTGACCATTACTGGGGTAATAATAATACCCGTGTGTGACAATGGGGAGTACTGTGCAGTATGTGACCATTACTGGGGTAATAATAATACCTGTGTGTGACAATGGGGAGTACTGTGCAGTATGTGACCATTACTGGGGTAATAATAATACCTGTGTGTGACAATGGGGAGTACTGTGCAGTATGTGACCATTACTGGGGTAATAATAATACCTGTGTGTGACAATGGGGAGTACTGTGCAGTATGTGACCGTTACTGGGGTAATAAGAATACCTGTGTGTGACAATGGGGAGTACTGTGCAGTATGTGACCATTACTGGGGTAATAATAATACCTGTGTGTGACAATGGGGAGTACTGTGCAGTATGTGACCAGTACTGGGGTAATAATAATACCTGTGTGTGACAATGGGGAGTACTGAGCAGTATGTGACCATTACTGGGGTAATAATAATACCTGTGTGTGACAATGGGGAGTACTGTGCAGTATGTGACCATTACTGGGGTAATAATAATACCTGTGTGTGACAATGGGGAGTACTGTGCAGTATGTGACCAGTACTGGGGTAATAATAATACCTGTGTGTGACAATGGGGAGTACTGAGCAGTATGTGACCATTACTGGGGTAATAATAATACCTGTGTGTGACAATGGGGAGTACTGTGCAGTATGTGACCAGTACTGGGGTAATAATAATACCTGTGTGTGACAATGGGGAGTACTGAGCAGTATGTGACCATTACTGGGGTAATAATAATACCTGTGTGTGACAATGGGGAGTAGTGAGCAGTATGTGACCATTACTGGGGTAATATTAATACCTGTGTGTGACAATGGGGAGTACTGTGCAGTATGTGACCAGTACTGGGGTAATAATAATACCTGTGTGTGACAATGGGGAGTACTGACCAGTATGTGACCATCACTGGGGTAATAATAATACCTGTGTGTGACAATGGGGAGTACTGTGCAGTATGTGACCATCACTGGGGTAATAATAATACCTGTGTATGACAATGGGGAGTACTGAGCAGTATGTGACCATTACTGGGGTAATAATAATACCTGTGTGTGACAATGGGGAGCACTGAGCAGTATGTGACCATTACTGGGGTAATAATAATACCTGTGTGTGACAATGGGGAGTACTGAGCAGTATGTGACCATTACTGGGGTAATAATAATACCTGTGTGTGACAATGGGGAGTACTGAGCAGTATGTGACCATTACTGGGGTAATAATAATACCTGTGTGTGACAATGGGGAGTACTGTGCAGTATGTGACCATTACTGGGGTAATAATAATACCTGTGTGTGACAATGGGGAGTACTGTGCAGTATGTGACCATTACTGGGGTAATAATAATACCTGTGTGTGACAATGAGGAGTACTGTGCAGTATGTGACCATTACTGGGGTAATAATAATACCTGTGTGTGACAATGAGGAGTACTGTGCAGTATGTGACCATCACTGGGGTAATAATAATACCTGTGTGTGACAATGGGGAGTACTGTGCAGTATGTGACCATTACTGGGGTAATAATAATACCTGTGTGTGACAATGGGGAGTACTGTGCAGTATGTGACCATTACTGGGGTAATAATAATACCTGTGTGTGACAATGGGGAGTACTGTGCAGTATGTGACCATTACTGGGGTAATAATAATACCTGTGTGTGACAATGGGGAGTACTGAGCAGTATGTGACGATTACTGGGGTAATAAGAATACCTGTGTGTGACAATGAGGAGTACTGAGCAGTATGTGACGATTACTGGGGTAATAATAATACCTGTGTGTGACAATGGGGAGTACTGTGCAGTATGTGACGATTACTGGGGTAATAATAATACCTGTGTGTGACAATGGGGAGTACTGTGCAGTGTGTGACCATTACTGGGGTAATAATAATACCTGTGTGTGACAATGGGGAGTACTGTGCAGTATGTGACCATTACTGGGGTAATAATAATACCTGTGTGTGACAATGGGGAGTACTGAGCAGTATGTGACCATTACTGGGGTAATAATAATACCTGTGTGTGACAATGGGGAGTACTGTGCAGTATGTGACCATTACTGGGGTAATAATAATACCTGTGTGTGACAATGGGGAGTACTGTGCAGTATGTGACCATTACTGGGGTAATAATAATACCTGTGTGTGACAATGGGGAGTACTGAGCAGTATGTGACCATTACTGGGGTAATAATAATACCTGTGTGTGACAATGGGGAGTACTGTGCAATATGTGACCATTACTGGGGTAATAATAATACCTGTGTGTGACAATGGGGAGTACTGTGCGGTATGTGACCGTTACTGGGGTAATAATAATACCCGTGTGTGACAATGGGGAGTACTGTGCAGTATGTGACCGTTATTGGGGTAATAATAATACCTGTGTGTGACAATGGGGAGTACTGTGCAGTATGTGACCATTACTGGGGTAATAATAATACCTGTGTGTGACAATGGGGAGTACTGTGCAGTGTGTGACCATTACTGGGGTAATAATAATACCTGTGTGTGACAATGGGGAGTACTGAGCAGTATGTGACCAGTACTAGGGTAATAATACCTGTGTGTGACAATGGGGAGTACTGTGCAGTATGTGACCATTACTGGGGTAATAATAATACCTGTGTGTGACAATGGGGAGTACTGTGCAGTATGTGACCAGTACTGGGGTAATAATAATACCTGTGTGTGACAATGGGGAGTACTGTGCAGTATGTGACCATTACTGGGGTAATAATAATACCTGTGTGTGACAATGGGGAGTACTGTGCAGTGTGTGACCGTTACAGGGGTAATAATAATACCTGTGTGTGACAATGGGGAGTACTGAGCAGTATGTGACCATTACTGGGGTAATAATAATACCTGTGTATGACAATGGGGAGTACTGAGCAGTATGTGACCATTACTGGGGTAATAATAATACCTGTGTGTGACAATGGGGAGTACTATGCAGTATGTGACCGTTACTGGGGTAATAATAATACCTGTGTGTGACAATGGGGAGTACTGTGCAGTATGTGACCATTACTGGGGTAATAATAACACCTGTGTGTGACAATGGGGAGTACTGAGCAGTATGTGACCATTACTGGGGTAATAGTAATACCTGTGTGTGACAATGGGGAGTACTGTGCAGTATGTGACCATTACTGGGGTAATAATAATACCTGTGTGTGACAATGGGGAGTACTGTGCAGTATGTGACCATTACTGGGGTAATAATAATACATGTGTGTGACAATGGGGAGTACTGAGCAGTATGTGACCATTACTGGGGTAATAATAATACCTGTGTATGACAATGGGGAGTACTGAGCAGTATGTGACCATTACTGGGGTAATAATAATACCTGTGTGTGACAATGGGGAGTACTGAGCAGTATGTGACCATTACTGGGGTAATAATAATACCTGTGTGTGACAATGGGGAGTACTGTGCAGTGTGTGACCATTACTGGGGTAATAATAATACCTGTGTGTGACAATGGGGAGTACTGAGCAGTATGTGACCGTTACTGGGGTAATAATAATACCTGTGTGTGACAATGGGGAGTACTATGCAGTATGTGACCGTTACTGGGGTAATAATAATACCTGTGTGTGACAATGGGGAGTACTGTGCAGTGTGTGACCATTACTGGGGTAATAATAATACCTGTGTGTGACAATGGGGAGTACTGAGCAGTATGTGACCATTACTGGGGTAATAGTAATACCTGTGTGTGACAATGGGGAGTACTGTGCAGTATGTGACCATTACTGGGGTAATAATAATACATGTGTGTGACAATGGGGAGTACTGAGCAGTATGTGACCATTACTGGGGTAATAATAATACCTGTGTATGACAATGGGGAGTACTGAGCAGTATGTGACCATTACTGGGGTAATAATAATACCTGTGTGTGACAATGGGGAGTACTGAGCAGTATGTGACCATTACTGGGGTAATAATAATACCTGTGTGTGACAATGGGGAGTACTGTGCAGTGTGTGACCATTACTGGGGTAATAATAATACCTGTGTGTGACAATGGGGAGTACTGAGCAGTATGTGACCATTACTGGGGTAATAGTAATACCTGTGTGTGACAATGGGGAGTACGGAGCAGTATGTGACCATTACTGGGGTAATAATAATACCTGTGTGTGACAATGGGGAGTACTGTGCAGTATGTGACCATTACTGGGGTAATAATAATACCTGTGTATGACAATGGGGAGTACTGTGCAGTATGTGACCGTTACTGGGGTAATAATAATACCTGTGTGTGACAATGGGGAGTACTGTGCATTATGTGACCATTACTGGGGTAATAATAATACCTGTGTGTGACAATGGGGAGTACTGTGCAGTATGTGACCGTTACTGGGGTAATAATAATACCTGTGTGTGACAATGGGGAGCACTGAGCAGTATGTGACCATTACTGGGGTAATAATAATACCTGTGTGTGACAATGAGGAGTACTGTGCAGTATGTGACCATTACTGGGGTAATAATAATACCTGTGTGTGACAATGGGGAGTACTGAGCAGTATGTGACCGTTACTGGGGTAATAATAATACCTGTGTGACAATGGGGAGTACTGAGCAGTATGTGACCATTACTGAGGTAATAATAATACCAGTGTGTGACAATGGGGAGTACTGTGCAGTATGTGACCAGTACTGGGGTAATAATAATACCTGTGTGTGACAATGGGGAGTACTGAGCAGTATGTGACCATTACTGGGGTAATAATAATACCTGTGTGTGACAATGGGGAGTACTGTGCAGTATGTGACCATTACTGGGGTAATAATAATACCTGTGTGTGACAATGGGGAGTACTGTGCAGTGTGTGACCATTACTGGGGTAATAATAATACCTGTGTGTGACAATGGGGAGTACTGTGCAGTATGTGACCATTACTGGGGTAATAATAATACCTGTGTGTGACAATGGGGAGTACTGTGCAGTATGTGACCGTTACTGGGGTAATAATAATACCTGTGTGTGACAATGGGTAGTACTGTGCAGTGTGTGACCATTACTGGGGTAATAATAATACCTGTGTGTGACAATGGGGAGTACTGTGCAGTATGTGACCATTACTGGGGTAATAATAATACCTGTGTGTGACAATGGGGAGTACTGTGCAGTATGTGACCATTACTGGGGTAATAATAATACCTGTGTGTGACAATGGGGAGTACTGTGCAGTATGTGACCGTTATTGGGGTAATAATAATACCTGTGTGTGACAATGGGGAGTACTGTGCAGTATGTGACCATTACTGGGGTAATAATAATACCTGTGTGTGACAATGGGGAGTACTGAGCAGTATGTGACCATTACTGGGGTAATAATAATACCTGTGTGTGACAATGGGGAGTACTGTGCAGTATGTGACCATTACTGGGGTACAAATAATACCTGTGTGTGACAATGGGGAGTACTGTGCAGTGTGTGACCATTACTGGGGTAATAATAATACCTTTGTGTGACAATGGGGAGTACTGAGCAGTATGTGACCATTACTGGGATAATAATACCTGTGTGTGACAATGGGGAGCACTGAGCAGTATGTGACCGTTACTGGGGTAATAATAATACCTGTGTGTGACAATGGGGAGTACTGAGCAGTATGTGACCATTACTGGGGTAATAATAATACCTGTGTGTGACAATGGGGAGTACTGAGCAGTATGTGACCATTACTGGGGTAATAATAATACCTGTGTGTGACAATGGGGAGTACTGAGCAGTATGTGACCATTACTGGGGTAATAATAATACCTGTGTGTGACAATGAGGAGTACTGTGCAGTATGTGACCATTACTGGGGTAATAATAATACCTGTGTGTGACAATGGGGAGTACTGAGCAGTATGTGACCGTTACTGGGGTAATAATAATACCTGTGTGTGACAATGGGGAGTACTGAGCAGTATGTGACCATTACTGAGGTAATAATAATACCAGTGTGTGACAATGGGGAGTACTGTGCAGTATGTGACCAGTACTGGGGTAATAATAATACCTGTGTGTGACAATGGGGAGTACTGAGCAGTATGTGACCATTACTGGGGTAATAATAATACCTGTGTGTGACAATGGGGAGTACTGTGCAGTATGTGACCATTACTGGGGTAATAATAATACCTGTGTGTGACAATGGGGAGTACTGTGCAGTATGTGACCATTACTGGGGTAATAATAATACCTGTGTGTGACAATGGGGAGTACTGAGCAGTATGTGACCATTACTGGGGTAATAATAATACCTGTGTGTGACAATGAGGAGTACTGTGCAGTATGTGACCATTACTGGGGTAATAATAATACATGTGTGTGACAATGGGGAGTACTGTGCAGTATGTGACCATTACTGGGGTAATAATAACACCTGTGTATGACAATGAGGAGTACTGAGCAGTATGTAACCGTTACTGGGGTAATAATAATACCTGTGTGTGACAATCGGGAGCACTGTGCAGTATGTGACCATTACTGGGGTAATAATAATACCTGTGTGTGACAATGGGGAGTACTGTGCAGTATGTGACCATTACTGGGGTAATAATAATACCTGTGTATGACAATGAGGAGTACTGAGCAGTATGTGACCATTACTGGGGTATAAGAATACCTGTGTGTGACAATGGGGAGTACTGAGCAGTATGTGACCATTACTGGGGTAATAATAATACCTGTGTGTGACAATGGGGAGTACTGTGCAGTATGTGACCATTACTGGGGTAATAATAATACCTGTGTGTGACAATGGGGAGTACTGTGCAGTATGTGACCATTACTGGGGTAATAGTAATACCTGTGTGTGACAATGAGGAGTACTGTGCAGTATGTGACCATTACTGGGGTAATAATAATACCTGTGTGTGACAATGGGGAGTACTGTGCAGTATGTGACCATTACTGGGGTAATAATAATACCCGTGTGTGACAATGGGGAGTACTGTGCAGTATGTGACCGTTATTGGGGTAATAATAATACCTGTGTGTGACAATGGGGAGTACTGTGCAGTATGTGACCATTACTGGGGTAATAATAATACCTGTGTGTGACAATGGGGAGTACTGTGCAGTGTGTGACCGTTACTGGGGTAATAATAATACCTGTGTGTGACAATTGGGAGTACTGTGCAGTATGTGACCGTTACTGGGGTAATAATAATACCTGTGTGTGACAATCGGGAGCACTGTGCAGTATGTGACCATTACTGGGGTAATAATAATACCTGTGTGTGACAATGGGGAGTACTGTGCAGTATGTGACCATTACTGGGGTAATAATAATACCTGTGTGTGACAATGGGGAGTACTGTGCAGTATGTGACCGTTACTAGGGTAATAATAATACCTGTGTGTGACAATGAGGAGTACTGAGCAGTATGTGACCATTACTGGGGTAATAATAATACCAGTGTGTGACAATGGGGAGTACTGAGCAGTATGTGACCATTACTGGGGAAATAATAATACCTGTGTGTGACAATGGGGAGTACTGAGCAGTATGTGACCGTTACTGGGGTAATAATAATACCTGTGTGTGACAATGGGGAGTACTGTGCAGTATGTGACCGTTACTGGGGTAATAATAATACCTGTGTGTGACAATGGGGAGTACTGAGCAGTATGTGACCATTACTGGGGTAATAATAATACATGTGTGTGACAATGGGGAGTAATGAGCAGTATGTGACCATTACTGGGGTAATAATAATACCTGTGTGTGACAATGGGGAGTACTGTGCAGTGTGTGACCATTACTGGGGTAATAATAATACCTGTGTGGGACAATGGGGAGTACTGTGCAGTATGTGACCATTACTGGGGTAATAATAATACCTGTGTATGACAATGAGGAGTACTGAGCAGTGTATGACCATTACTGGGGTAATAATAATACCTGTGTGTGACAATGGGGAGTACTGTGCAGTATGTGACCGTTACTGGGGTAATAATAATACCTGTGTGTGACAATGAGGAGTACTGAGCAGTATGTGACCATTACTGGGGTAATAATAATACCTGTGTGTGACAATGGGGAGTACTGTGCAGTATGTGACCATTACTGGGGTAATAATAATACCTGTGTGTGACAATGGGGAGTACTGTGCAGTATGTGACCGTTACTGGGGTAATAATAATACCTGTGTGTGACAATGGGGAGTACTGAGCAGTATGTGACCATTACTGGGGTAATAATAATACCTGTGTGTGACAATGGGGAGTACTGTGCAGTATGTGACCATTACTGGGGTAATAATAATACCTGTGTATGACAATGGGGAGTACTGTGCAGTATGTGACCGTTACTGGGCTAATAATAATACCTGTGTGTGACAATGGGGAGTACTGTGCAGTATGTGACCATTACTGGGGTAATAATAATACCTTTGTGTGACAATGGGGAATACTGTGCAGTGTGTGACCATTACTGGGGTAATAATAATACCTGTGTGTGACAATGGGGAGTACTGTGCAGTATGTGACCATTACTGGGGTAATAATAATACCTGTGTGTGACAATGGGGAGTACTGAGCAGTATGTGACCGTTACTGGGGTAATAATAATAACTGTGTGTGACAATAGGGAGTACTGTGCAGTGTGTGACCATTACTGGGTAATAATAATACCTGTGTGTGACAATAGGGAGTACTGTGCAGTGTGTGACCATTACTGGGGTAATAATAATACCTGTGTGACAATGGGGAGTACTGTGCAGTGTGTGACCATTACTGGGGTAATAATAATACCTGTGTGTGACAATGGGGAGTACTGTGCAGTGTGTGACCATTACTGGGGTAATAATAATACCTGTGTGTGACAATGGGTAGTACTATGCAGTATGTGACCGTTACTGTGGTAATAATAATAACTGTGTGTGACAATAGGGAGTACTGAGCAGTATGTGACCATTACTGGGGTAATAATAATACCTGTGTGTGACAATGGGGAGTACTGTGCAGTGTGTGACAGTTACTGGGGTAATAATAATACCTGTGTGTGACAATGGGGAGTACTGTGCAGTATGTGACCAGTACTGGGGTAAAAATAATACCTGTGTGTGACAATGGGGAGTACTGTGCAGTATGTGACCATCACTGGGGTAATAATAATACCTGTGTATGACAATGGGGAGTACTGAGCAGTATGTGACCATTACTGGGGTAATAATAATACCTGTGTGTGACAATGGGGAGCACTGAGCAGTATGTGACCATTACTGGGGTAATAATAATACCTGTGTGTGACAATGGGGAGTACTGAGCAGTATGTGACCATTACTGGGGTAATAAAAATACCTGTGTGTGACAATGGGGAGTACTGTGCAGTATGTGACCAGTACTGGGGTAATAATAATACCTGTGTGTGACAATGGGGAGTACTGAGCAGTATGTGACCATTACTGGGGTAATATTAATACCTGTGTGTGACAATGGGGAGTACTGTGCAGTATGTGACCAGTACTGGGGTAATAATAATACCTGTTTGTGACAATGCGGAGTACTGAGCAGTATGTGACCATCACTGAGGTAATAATAATACCTGTGTGTGACAATGGGGAGTACTGTGCAGTATGTGACCATCACTGGGGTAATAATAATACCTGTGTATGACAATGGGGAGTACTGAGCAGTATGTGACCATTACTGGGGTAATAATAATACCTGTGTGTGACAATGGGGAGCACTGAGCAGTATGTGACCATTACTGGGGTAATAATAATACCTGTGTGTGACAATGGGGAGTACTGAGCAGTATGTGACCATTACTGGGGTAATAATAATACCTGTGTGTGACAATGGGGAGTACTGTGCAGTATGTGACCAGTACTGGGGTAATAATAATACCTGTGTGTGACAATGGGGAGTACTGAGCAGTATGTGACCATTACTGGGGTAATAATAATACCTGTGTGTGACAATGGGGAGTACTGTGCAGTATGTGACCATTACTGGGGTAATAATAATACCTGTGTGTGACAATGGGGAGTACTGTGCAGTATGTGACCAGTACTGGGGTAATAATAATACCTGTGTGTGACAATGGGGAGTACTGAGCAGTATGTGACCATTACTGGGGTAATAATAATACCTGTGTGTGACAATGGGGAGTACTGTGCAGTATGTGACCAGTACTGGGGTAATAATAATACCTGTGTGTGACAATGGGGAGTACTGAGCAGTATGTGACCATTACTGGGGTAATAATAATACCTGTGTGTGACAATGGGGAGTAGTGAGCAGTATGTGACCATTACTGGGGTAAAATTAATACCTGTGTGTGACAATGGGGAGTACTGTGCAGTATGTGACCAGTACTGGGGTAATAATAATACCTGTGTGTGACAATGGGGAGTACTGACCAGTATGTGACCATCACTGGGGTAATAATAATACCGGTGTGTGTGACAATGGGGAGTACTGTGCAGTATGTGACCATCACTGGGGTAATAATAATACCTGTGTGTGACAATGGGGAGTACTGAGCAGTATGTGACCATTACTGGGGTAATAATAATACCTGTGTGTGACAATGGGGAGTACTGTGCAGTATGTGACCGTTATTGGGGTAATAATAATACCTGTGTGTGACAATGGGGAGTACTGTGCAGTATGTGACCATTACTGGGGTAATAATAATACCTGTGTGTGACAATGGGGAGTACTGAGCAGTATGTGACCATTACTGGGGTAATAATAATACCTGTGTGTGACAATGGGGAGTACTGTGCAGTATGTGACCATTACTGGGGTACAAATAATACCTGTGTGTGACAATGGGGAGTACTGTGCAGTGTGTGACCATTACTGGGGTAATAATAATACCTTTGTGTGACAATGGGGAGTACTGAGCAGTATGTGACCATTACTGGGATAATAATACCTGTGTGTGACAATGGGGAGCACTGAGCAGTATGTGACCGTTACTGGGGTAATAATAATACCTGTGTGTGACAATGGGGAGTACTGAGCAGTATGTGACCATTACTGGGGTAATAATAATACCTGTGTGTGACAATGGGGAGTACTGAGCAGTATGTGACCATTACTGGGGTAATAATAATACCTGTGTGTGACAATGGGGAGTACTGAGCAGTATGTGACCATTACTGGGGTAATAATAATACCTGTGTGTGACAATGAGGAGTACTGTGCAGTATGTGACCATTACTGGGGTAATAATAATACCTGTGTGTGACAATGGGGAGTACTGAGCAGTATGTGACCGTTACTGGGGTAATAATAATACCTGTGTGTGACAATGGGGAGTACTGAGCAGTATGTGACCATTACTGAGGTAATAATAATACCAGTGTGTGACAATGGGGAGTACTGTGCAGTATGTGACCAGTACTGGGGTAATAATAATACCTGTGTGTGACAATGGGGAGTACTGAGCAGTATGTGACCATTACTGGGGTAATAATAATACCTGTGTGTGACAATGGGGAGTACTGTGCAGTATGTGACCATTACTGGGGTAATAATAATACCTGTGTGTGACAATGGGGAGTACTGTGCAGTATGTGACCATTACTGGGGTAATAATAATACCTGTGTGTGACAATGGGGAGTACTGAGCAGTATGTGACCATTACTGGGGTAATAATAATACCTGTGTGTGACAATGAGGAGTACTGTGCAGTATGTGACCATTACTGGGGTAATAATAATACCTGTGTGTGACAATGGGGAGTACTGTGCAGTATGTGACCATTACTGGGGTAATAATAATACCTGTGTGTGACAATGGGGAGTACTGTGCAGTATGTGACCATTACTGGGGTAATAATAATACCTGTGTGTGACAATGGGGAGTACTGTGCAGTGTGTGACCGTTACTGGGGTAATAATAATACCTGTGTGTGACAATTGGGAGTACTGTGCAGTATGTGACCGTTACTGGGGTAATAATAATACCTGTGTGTGACAATCGGGAGCACTGTGCAGTATGTGACCATTACTGGGGTAATAATAATACCTGTGTGTGACAATGGGGAGTACTGTGCAGTATGTGACCATTACTGGGGTAATAATAATACCTGTGTGTGACAATGGGGAGTACTGTGCAGTATGTGACCGTTACTAGGGTAATAATAATACCTGTGTGTGACAATGGGGAGTACTGTGCAGTATGTGACCGTTACTGGGGTAATAATAATACCTGTGTGTGACAATGGGGAGTACTGAGCAGTATGTGACCATTACTGGGGTAATAATAATACATGTGTGTGACAATGGGGAGTAATGAGCAGTATGTGACCATTACTGGGGTAATAATAATACCTGTGTGGGACAATGGGGAGTACTGTGCAGTGTGTGACCATTACTGGGGTAATAATAATACCTGTGTGTGACAATGGGGAGTACTGTGCAGTATGTGACCATTACTGGGGTAATAATAATACCTGTGTATGACAATGAGGAGTACTGAGCAGTGTATGAGCATTACTGGGGTAATAATAATACCTGTGTGTGACAATGGGGAGTACTGTGCAGTATGTGACCGTTACTGGGGTAATAATAATACCTGTGTGTGACAATGAGGAGTACTGAGCAGTATGTGACCATTACTGGGGTAATAATAATACCTGTGTGTGACAATGGGGAGTACTGTGCAGTATGTGACCATTACTGGGGTAATAATAATACCTGTGTGTGACAATGGGGAGTACTGTGCAGTATGTGACCGTTACTGGGGTAATAATAATACCTGTGTGTGACAATGGGGAGTACTGAGCAGTATGTGACCATTACTGGGGTAATAATAATACCTGTGTGTGACAATGGGGAGTACTGAGCAGTATGTGACCATTACTGGGGTAATAGTAATACCTGTGTGTGACAATGGGGAGTACTGTGCAGTATGTGACCATTACTGGGGTAATAATAAAACATGTGTGTGACAATGGGGAGTACTGAGCATTATGTGACCATTACTGGGGTAATAATAATACCTGTGTATGACAATGGGGAGTACTGAGCAGTATGTGACCATTACTGGGGTAATAATAATACCTGTGTGTGACAATGGGGAGTACTGAGCAGTATGTGACCATTACTGGGGTAATAATAATACCTGTGTGTGACAATGGGGAGTACTGTGCAGTGTGTGACCATTACTGGGGTAATAATAATAATACCTGTGTGTGACAATGGGGAGTACTGAGCAGTATGTGACCATTACTGGGGTAATAATAATACCTGTGTGACAATGGGGAGTACTGAGCAGTGTGTGACCATTACTGGGGTAATAATAATACCTGTGTGTGACAATGAGTACTGTGCAGTATGTGACCGTTACTGGGGTAATAATAATACCTGTGTGTGACAATGGGGAGTACTGAGCAGTATGTGACCATTACAGGGGTAATAATAATACCTGTGTGTGACAATGGGGAGTACTAACCAGTATGTGACCATTACTGGGGTAATAATAATACCTGTGTGTGACAATGGGGAGTACTGAGCAGTATGTGACCATTACTGGGGTAATAATAATACCTGTGTGTGACAATGAGGAGTACTGTGCAGTATGTGACCATTACTGGGGTAATAATAATACCTGTGTGTGACAATGGGGAGTACTGAGCAGTATGTGACCATTACTGGGGTAATAATAATACCTGTGTGTGACAATGGGGAGTACTGAGCAGTATGTGACCATTACTGGGGTAATAATAATACCTGTGTGTGACAATGGGGAGTACTGTGCAGTATGTGACCGTTACTGGGGTAATAATAATACCTGTGTGTGACAATGGGGAGTACTGAGCAGTATGTGACCATTACTGGGGTAATAATAATACCTGTGTGTGACAATGGGGAGTACTGAGCAGTATGTTACCATTACTGGGGTAATAATAATAATACCTGTGTGTGACAATAGGGAGTACTGTGCAGTATGTGACCGTTACTGGGGTAATAATAATACCTGTGTGTGACAATGGGGAGCACTGAGCAGTATGTGACCATTACTGGGGTAATAATAATACCTGTGTGACAATGGGGAGTACTGTGCAGTATGTGACCATTACTGGGGTAATAATAATACCTGTGTGTGCCAATGAGGAGTACTGAGCAGTATGTGACCGTTACTGGGGTAATAATAATAATACATGTGTGTGACAATGGGGAGTACTGTGCAGTATGTGACCATTACTGGGGTAATAATAATAATACCTGTGTGTGACAATGGGGAGTACTGAGCAGTATGTGACCATTACTGGGGTAATAATAATACCTGTGTGTGACAATAGGGAGTACTGTGCAGTGTGTGACCATTACTGGGGTAATAATAATACCTGTGTGACAATGGGGAGAACTGTGCAGTATGTGACCATTACTGGGGTAATAATAATACCTGTGTGTGACAATGGGGAGTACTGTGCAGTATGTGACCATTACTGGGGTAATAATAATACCTGTGTGTGACAATGGGGAGTACTGTGCAGTATGTGACCATTAGTGGGGTAATAATAATACCTGTGTGTGACAATGGGGAGTACTGAGCAGTATGTGACCATTACTGGGGTAATAATAATACCTGTGTGTGACAATGGGGAGTACTGTGCAGTATGTGACCATTACTGGGGTAATAATAATACCTGTGTGTGACAATGGGGAGTACTGTGCAGTATGTGACCATTACTGGGGTAATAATAATACCTGTGTGTGACAATGGGGAGTACTGTGCAGTATGTGACCATTACTGGGGTAATAATAATACCTGTGTGTGACAATGGGGAGTACTGTGCAGTGTGTGACCGTTACTGGGGTAATAATAATACCTGTGTGTGACAATTGGGAGTACTGTGCAGTATGTGACCGTTACTGGGGTAATAATAATACCTGTGTGTGACAATCGGGAGCACTGTGCAGTATGTGACCATTACTGGGGTAATAATAATACCTGTGTGTGACAATGGGGAGTACTGTGCAGTATGTGACCATTACTGGGGTAATAATAATACCTGTGTGTGACAATGGGGAGTACTGTGCAGTATGTGACCGTTACTAGGGTAATAATAATACCTGTGTGTGACAATGGGGAGTACTGTGCAGTATGTGACCGTTACTGGGGTAATAATAATACCTGTGTGTGACAATGGGGAGTACTGAGCAGTATGTGACCATTACTGGGGTAATAATAATACATGTGTGTGACAATGGGGAGTAATGAGCAGTATGTGACCATTACTGGGGTAATAATAATACCTGTGTGGGACAATGGGGAGTACTGTGCAGTGTGTGACCATTACTGGGGTAATAATAATACCTGTGTGTGACAATGGGGAGTACTGTGCAGTATGTGACCATTACTGGGGTAATAATAATACCTGTGTATGACAATGAGGAGTACTGAGCAGTGTATGAGCATTACTGGGGTAATAATAATACCTGTGTGTGACAATGGGGAGTACTGTGCAGTATGTGACCGTTACTGGGGTAATAATAATACCTGTGTGTGACAATGAGGAGTACTGAGCAGTATGTGACCATTACTGGGGTAATAATAATACCTGTGTGTGACAATGGGGAGTACTGTGCAGTATGTGACCATTACTGGGGTAATAATAATACCTGTGTGTGACAATGGGGAGTACTGTGCAGTATGTGACCGTTACTGGGGTAATAATAATACCTGTGTGTGACAATGGGGAGTACTGAGCAGTATGTGACCATTACTGGGGTAATAATAATACCTGTGTGTGACAATGGGGAGTACTGAGCAGTATGTGACCATTACTGGGGTAATAGTAATACCTGTGTGTGACAATGGGGAGTACTGTGCAGTATGTGACCATTACTGGGGTAATAATAAAACATGTGTGTGACAATGGGGAGTACTGAGCATTATGTGACCATTACTGGGGTAATAATAATACCTGTGTATGACAATGGGGAGTACTGAGCAGTATGTGACCATTACTGGGGTAATAATAATACCTGTGTGTGACAATGGGGAGTACTGAGCAGTATGTGACCATTACTGGGGTAATAATAATACCTGTGTGTGACAATGGGGAGTACTGTGCAGTGTGTGACCATTACTGGGGTAATAATAATAATACCTGTGTGTGACAATGGGGAGTACTGAGCAGTATGTGACCATTACTGGGGTAATAATAATACCTGTGTGACAATGGGGAGTACTGAGCAGTGTGTGACCATTACTGGGGTAATAATAATACCTGTGTGTGACAATGAGTACTGTGCAGTATGTGACCGTTACTGGGGTAATAATAATACCTGTGTGTGACAATGGGGAGTACTGAGCAGTATGTGACCATTACAGGGGTAATAATAATACCTGTGTGTGACAATGGGGAGTACTAACCAGTATGTGACCATTACTGGGGTAATAATAATACCTGTGTGTGACAATGGGGAGTACTGAGCAGTATGTGACCATTACTGGGGTAATAATAATACCTGTGTGTGACAATGAGGAGTACTGTGCAGTATGTGACCATTACTGGGGTAATAATAATACCTGTGTGTGACAATGGGGAGTACTGAGCAGTATGTGACCATTACTGGGGTAATAATAATACCTGTGTGTGACAATGGGGAGTACTGAGCAGTATGTGACCATTACTGGGGTAATAATAATACCTGTGTGTGACAATGGGGAGTACTGTGCAGTATGTGACCGTTACTGGGGTAATAATAATACCTGTGTGTGACAATGGGGAGTACTGAGCAGTATGTGACCATTACTGGGGTAATAATAATACCTGTGTGTGACAATGGGGAGTACTGAGCAGTATGTTACCATTACTGGGGTAATAATAATAATACCTGTGTGTGACAATAGGGAGTACTGTGCAGTATGTGACCGTTACTGGGGTAATAATAATACCTGTGTGTGACAATGGGGAGCACTGAGCAGTATGTGACCATTACTGGGGTAATAATAATACCTGTGTGACAATGGGGAGTACTGTGCAGTATGTGACCATTACTGGGGTAATAATAATACCTGTGTGTGCCAATGAGGAGTACTGAGCAGTATGTGACCGTTACTGGGGTAATAATAATAATACATGTGTGTGACAATGGGGAGTACTGTGCAGTATGTGACCATTACTGGGGTAATAATAATAATACCTGTGTGTGACAATGGGGAGTACTGAGCAGTATGTGACCATTACTGGGGTAATAATAATACCTGTGTGTGACAATAGGGAGTACTGTGCAGTGTGTGACCATTACTGGGGTAATAATAATACCTGTGTGACAATGGGGAGAACTGTGCAGTATGTGACCATTACTGGGGTAATAATAATACCTGTGTGTGACAATGGGGAGTACTGTGCAGTATGTGACCATTACTGGGGTAATAATAATACCTGTGTGTGACAATGGGGAGTACTGTGCAGTATGTGACCATTAGTGGGGTAATAATAATACCTGTGTGTGACAATGGGGAGTACTGAGCAGTATGTGACCATTACTGGGGTAATAATAATACCTGTGTGTGACAATGGGGAGTACTGTGCAGTGTGTGACCATTACAGGGGTAATAATAATACCTGTGTGTGACAATGGGGAGTACTGTGCAGTATGTGACCATTACTGGGGTAATAATAATACCTGTGTGTGACAATGGGGAGTACTGTGCAGTATGTGACCATTACTGGGGTAAAAATAATACCTGTGTGTGACAATGGGGAGTACTGAGCAGTATGTGACCGTTACTGGGGTAATAATAATACCTGTGTGTGACAATGGGGAGTACTGAGCAGTATGTGACCGTTACTGGGGTAATAATAATACCTGTGTGTGACAATGGGGAGTACTGTGCAGTATGTGACCATTACTGGGGTAATAATAATACCTGTGTGTGACAATGGGGAGTACTGTGCAGTATGTGACCATTACTGGGGTAATAATAATACCTGTGTGTGACAATGGGGAGTACTGAGCAGTATGTGACCATTACTGGTGTAATAATAATACCTGTGTGTGACAATGGGGAGTACTGAGCAGTATGTGACCATTACTGGGGTAATAATAATACCTGTGTGTGACAATGGGGAGTACTGTGCAGTATGTGACCATTACTGGGGTAATAATAATACCTGTGTGTGACAATGGGGAGTACTGTGCAGTATGTGACCATTACTGGGGTAATAATAATACCTGTGTGTGACAATGGGGAGTACTGTGCAGTATGTGACCATTACTGGGGTAATAATAATACCTGTGTGTGACAATGGGGAGTACTGTGCAGTATGTGACCATTACTGGGGTAATAATAATACCTGTGTGTGACAATGAGGAGTACTGTGCAGTATGTGACCATTACTGGGGTAATAATAATACCTGTGTGTGACAATGGGGAGTACTGAGCAGTATGTGACCATTACTGGGGTAATAATAATACCTGTGTGTGACAATGAGGAGTACTGTGCAGTATGTGACCATTACTGGGGTAATAATAATACCTGTGTGTGACAATGAGGAGTACTGTGCAGTATGTGACCGTTACTGGGGTAATAATAATACCTGTGTGTGACAATGAGGAGTACTGTGCGGTATGTGACCGTTACTGGGGTAATAATAATACCTGTGTGTGACAATGAGGAGAACTGTGCGGTATGTGACCGTTACTGGGGTAATAATAATACCTGTGTGTGACAATGGGGAGTACTGTGCAGTATGTGACCATTACTGGGGTAATAATAATACCTGTGTGTGACAATGGGGAGTACTGTGCAGTATGTGACCATTACTGGGGTAATAATAATACCTGTGTGTGACAATGAGGAGTACTGTGCGGTATGTGACCGTTACTGGGGTAATAATAATACCTGTGTGTGACAATGAGGAGTACTGTGCGGTATGTGACCGTTACTGGGGTAATAATAATACCTGTGTGTGACAATGGGGAGTACTGTGCAGTATGTGACCATTACTGGGGTAATAATAATACCTGTGTGTGACAATGGGGAGTACTGTGCAGTATGTGACCATAACTGGGGTAATAATAATACCTGTGTATGACAATGGGGAGTACTGTGCAGTGTGTGACCAGTACTGGGGTAATAATAATACCTGTGTGTGACAATGAGGAGTACTGTGCAGTATGTGACCATTACTGGTGTAATAATAATACCTGTGTGTGACAATGGGGAGTACTGTGCAGTATGTGACCATTACTGGGGTAATAATAATACCTGTGTGTGACAATGGGGAGTACTGTGCAGTATGTGACCATTACTGGGGTAATAATAATACCTGTGTGTGACAATGAGGAGTACTGTGCAGTATGTGACCATTACTGGGGTAATAATAATACCTGTGTGTGACAATGAGGAGTACTGTGCAGTATGTGACCGTTACTGGGGTAATAATAATACCTGTGTGTGACAATGAGGAGTACTGTGCGGTATGTGACCGTTACTGGGGTAATAATAATACCTGTGTGTGACAATGAGGAGTACTGTGCGGTATGTGACCGTTACTGGGGTAATAATAATACCTGTGTGTGACAATGGGGAGTACTGTGCAGTATGTGACCATTACTGGGGTAATAATAATACCTGTGTGTGACAATGGGGAGTACTGTGCAGTATGTGACCATTACTGGGGTAATAATAATACCTGTGTGTGACAATGAGGAGTACTGTGCAGTATGTGACCATTACTGGGGTAATAATAATACCTGTGTGTGACAATGAGGAGTACTGTGCGGTATGTGACCGTTACTGGGGTAATAATAATACCTGTGTGTGACAATGAGGAGTACTGTGCGGTATGTGACCGTTACTGGGGTAATAATAATACCTGTGTGTGACAATGGGGAGTACTGTGCAGTGTGTGACCATTACTGGGGTAATAATAATACCTGTGTGTGACAATGGGGAGTACTGTGCAGTATGTGACCATAACTGGGGTAATAATAATACCTGTGTATGACAATGGGGAGTACTGTGCAGTGTGTGACCAGTACTGGGGTAATAATAATACCTGTGTGTGACAATGGGGAGTACTGAGCAGTATATGACCATTACTGGGGTAATAATAATACCTGTGTGTGACAATGGGGAGTAGTGTGCAGTATGTGACCATTACTGGGGTAATAATAATACATGTGTGTGACAATGGGGAGTACTGTGCAGTATGTGACCATTACTGGGGTAATAATAACACCTGTGTATGACAATGAGGAGTACTGAGCAGTATGTGACCATTACTGGGGTAATAATAATACCTGTGTGTGACAATGGGGAGTACTGAGCAGTATGTGACCATTACTGGGGTAATAATAATACCTGTGTGTGACAATGGGGAGTACTGTGCAGTATGTGACCGTTACTGGGGTAATAATAATACCTGTGTGTGACAATGGGGAGTACTGAGCAGTGTATGACCATTACTGGGGTAATAATAATACCTGTGTGTGACAATGGGGAGTACTGTGCAGTATGTGACCGTTACTGGGGTAATAATAATACCTGTGTGTGACAATGAGGAGTACTGAGCAGTATGTGACCATTACTGGGGTAATAATAATACCTGTGTGTGACAATAAGGAGTACTGTGCAGTATGTGACCATTACTGGGGTAATAATAATACCTGTGTGTGACAATGGGGAGTACTATGCAGTATGTGACCGTTACTGGGGTAATAATAATAACTGTGTGTGACAATAGGGAGTACTGTGCAGTGTGTGACCATTACTGGGGTAATAATAATACCTGTGTGTGACAATAGGGAGTACTGTGCAGTGTGTGACCATTACTGGGGTAATAATAATACCTGTGTGACAATGGGGAGTACTGTGCAGTGTGTGACCATTACTGGGGTAATAATAATACCTGTGTGTGACAATGGGGAGTACTGTGCAGTATGTTACCATTACTGGGGTAATAATAATACCTGTGTGTGACAATGGGGAGTACTGTGCAGTATGTGACCATTACTGGGGTAATAATAATACCTGTGTGTGACAATGGGGAGTACTGTGCAATATGTGACCATTACTGGGGAAATAATAATACCTGTGTGTGACAATGAGGAGTACTGTGCGGTATGTGACCGTTACTGGGGTAATAATAATACCCGTGTGTGACAATGGGGAGTACTGTGCAGTATGTGACCGTTATTGGGGTAATAATAATACCTGTGTGTGACAATGGGGAGCACTGAGCAGTATGTGACCGTTACTGGGGTAATAATAATACCTGTGTGTGACAATGGGGAGTACTGAGCAGTATGTGACCATTACTGGGGTAATAATAATACCTGTGTGTGACAATGGGGAGTACTGAGCAGTATGTGACCATTACTGGGGTAATAATAATACCTGTGTGTGACAATGGGGAGTACTGAGCAGTATGTGACCATTACTGGGGTAATAATAATACCTGTGTGTGACAATGGGGAGTACTGTGCAGTGTGTGACCATTACTGGGGTAATAATAATACCTGTGTGTGACAATGAGGAGTACTGTGCATTATGTGACCATTACTGGGGTAATAATAATACCTGTGTGTGACAATGAGGAGTACTGTGCATTATGTGACCATTACTGGGGTAATAATAATACCTGTGTGTGACAATGGGGAGTACTGTGCAGTATGTGACCGTTACTGGGGTAATAATAATACCTGTGTGTGACAATGGGGAGTACTGTGCAGTGTGTGACCATTACTGGGGTAATAATAATACATGTGTGTGACAATGGGGAGTACTGTGCAGTATGTGACCATTACTAGGGTAATAATAACACCTGTGTATGACAATGAGGAGTACTGAGCAGTATGTGACCATTACTGGGGTAATAATAATACCTGTGTGTGACAATGGGGAGTACTGAGCAGTATGTGACCATTACTGGGGTAATAATAATACCTGTGTGTGACAATGGGGAGTACTGTGCAGTATGTGACCGTTACTAGGGTAATAATAATACCTGTGTGTGACAATGAGGAGTACTGAGCAGTATGTGACCATTACTGGGGTAATAATAATACCAGTGTGTGACAATGGGGAGTACTGAGCAGTATATGACCATTACTGGGGTAATAATAATACCTGTGTGTGACAATGGGGAGTACTGAGCAGTATGTGACCGTTACTGGGGTAATAATAATACCTGTGTGTGACAATGGGGAGTACTGAGCAGTGTATGACCATTACTGGGGTAATAATAATACCTGTGTGTGACAATGGGGAGTACTGTGCAGTATGTGACCGTTACTGGGGTAATAATAATACCTGTGTGTGACAATGAGGAGTACTGAGCAGTATGTGACCATTACTGGGGTAATAATAATACCTGTGTGTGACAATAAGGAGTACTGTGCAGTATGTGACCATTACTGGGGTAATAATAATACCTGTGTGTGACAATGGGGAGTACTATGCAGTATGTGACCGTTACTGGGGTAATAATAATAACTGTGTGTGACAATAGGGAGTACTGTGCAGTGTGTGACCATTACTGGGGTAATAATAATACCTGTGTGTGACAATAGGGAGTACTGTGCAGTGTGTGACCATTACTGGGGTAATAATAATACCTGTGTGACAATGGGGAGTACTGTGCAGTGTGTGACCATTACTGGGGTAATAATAATACCTGTGTGTGACAATGGGGAGTACTGTGCAGTATGTGACCATTACTGGGGTAATAATAATACCTGTGTGTGACAATGGGGAGTACTGTGCAGTATGTGACCATTACTGGGGTAATAATAATACCTGTGAGTGACAATGGGGAGTACTGAGCAGTATGTGACCGTTACTGGGGTAATAATAATACCTGTGTGTGACAATGGGGAGTGCTGTGCAGTATGTGACCATTACTGCGGTAATAATAATACCTGTGTGTGACAACGGGGAGTACTGTGCAGTATGTGACCGTTAGAGGGGTAATAATAATACCTGTGTGTGACAATGAGTACTGTGCAGTATGTGACCATTACTGGGGTAATAATACCTGTGTATGACAATGGGGAGTACTGTGCAGTATGTGACCATTACTGGGGTAATAATAATACCAGTGTGTGACAATGGGGAGTACTGTGCATTATGTGACCATTACTGGGGTAATAATAATACCTGTGTGTGACAATGGGGAGTACTGTGCAGTATGTGACCGTTACTGGGGTAATAATACCTGTGTGTGACAATGGGGAGTACTGTGCAGTATGTGACCGTTACTGGGGTAATAATAATACCTGTGTGTGACAATGGGGAGTACTGTGCAGTGTGTGACCATTACTGGGGTAATAATAATACCTGTGTGTGACAATGGGGAGTACTGTGCAGTATGTGACCATTACTGGGGTAATAATAATAATAATAATACCTGTGTGTGACAATGGGGAGTACTGTGCAGTATGTGACCAGTACTGGGGTAATAATAATACCTGTGTGTGACAATGAGGAGTACTGTGCAATATGTGACCATTACTGGGGTAATAATAATACCTGTGTGTGACAATGGGGAGTACTGTGCAGTATGTGACCAGTACTGGGGTAATAATAATACCTGTGTGTGACAATGGGGAGCACTGTGCAGTATGTGACCATTACTGGGGTAATAATAATACCTGTGTATGACAATGGGGAGTACTGTGCAGTATGTGACCATTACTGGGGTAATAATAATACCTGTGTGTGACAATGAGGAGTACTGTGCAGTGTGTGACCATTACTGGGGTAATAATAATACCTGTGTGTGACAATGGGGAGTACTGAGCAGTATGTGACCATTACTGGGGTAATAATAATACCTGTGTGTGACAATGGGGAGTACTGTGCAGTATGTGACCATTACTGGGGTAATAATAATACCTGTGTGTGACAATGGGGAGTACTGTGCAGTATGTGACCATTACTGGGGTAATAATAATACCTGTGTGTGACAATGGGGAGTACTGTGCAGTATGTGACCATTACTGGGGTAATAATAATACCTGTGTGTGACAATGGGGAGTACAGAGCAGTATGTGACCATTACTAGGGTAATAATAATACCTGTGAGTGACAATGGGGAGTACTGAGCAGTATGTGACCGTTACTGGGGTAATAATAATACCTGTGTGTGACAATGGGGAGTACTGTGCAGTATGTGACCATTACTGCGGTAATAATAATACCTGTGTGTGACAACGGGGAGTACTGTGCAGTATGTGACCGTTAGAGGGGTAATAATAATACCTGTGTGTGACAATGAGTACTGTGCAGTATGTGACCATTACTGGGGTAATAATACCTGTGTATGACAATGGGGAGTACTGTGCAGTATGTGACCATTACTGGGGTAATAATAATACCAGTGTGTGACAATGGGGAGTACTGTGCATTATGTGACCATTACTGGGGTAATAATAATACCTGTGTGTGACAATGGGGAGTACTGTGCAGTATGTGACCGTTACTGGGGTAATAATACCTGTGTGTGACAATGGGGAGTACTGTGCAGTATGTGACCGTTACTGGGGTAATAATACCTGTGTGTGACAATGGGGAGTACTGTGCAGTATGTGACCGTTACTGGGGTAATAATACCTGTGTGTGACAATGGGGAGTACTGTGCAGTATGTGACCGTTACTGGGGTAATAATACCTGTGTGTGACAATGGGGAGTACTGTGCAGTGTGTGACCATTACTGGGGTAATAATAATACCTGTGTGTGACAATGGGGAGTACTGTGCAGTATGTGACCAGTACTGGGGTAATAATAATACCTGTGTGTGACAATGAGGAGTACTGTGCAATATGTGACCATTACTGGGGTAATAATAATACCTGTGTATGACAATGAGGAGTACTGAGCAGTGTATGACCATTACTGGGGTAATAATACCTGTGTGTGACAATGGGGAGTACTGTGCAGTATGTGACCGTTACTGGGGTAATAATAATACCTGTGTGTGACAATGGGGAATACTGAGCAGTATGTGACCATTACTGGGGTAATAATAATACCTGTGTGTGACAATGGGGAGTACTGAGCAGTATGTGACCATTACTGGGGTAATAATAATACCTGTGTGTGACAATGGGGAGTACTGTGCAGTATGTGACCGTTACTGGGGTAATAATACCTGTGTGTGACAATGGGGAGTACTGTGCAGTATGTGACCGTTACTGGGGTAATAATACCTGTGTGTGACAATGGGGAGTACTGTGCAGTATGTGACCGTTACTGGGGTAATAATACCTGTGTGTGACAATGGGGAGTACTGTGCAGTATGTGACCGTTACTGGGGTAATAATACCTGTGTGTGACAATGGGGAGTACTGTGCAGTATGTGACCGTTACTGGGGTAATAATACCTGTGTGTGACAATGGGGAGTACTGTGCAGTGTGTGACCATTACTGGGGTAATAATAATACCTGTGTGTGACAATGGGGAGTACTGTGCAGTATGTGACCAGTACTGGGGTAATAATAATACCTGTGTGTGACAATGAGGAGTACTGTGCAATATGTGACCATTACTGGGGTAATAATAATACCTGTGTATGACAATGAGGAGTACTGAGCAGTGTATGACCATTACTGGGGTAATAATACCTGTGTGTGACAATGGGGAGTACTGTGCAGTATGTGACCGTTACTGGGGTAATAATAATACCTGTGTGTGACAATGGGGAATACTGAGCAGTATGTGACCATTACTGGGGTAATAATAATACCTGTGTGTGACAATGGGGAGTACTGAGCAGTATGTGACCATTACTGGGGTAATAATAATACCTGTGTGTGACAATGGGGAGTACTGTGCAGTATGTGACCATTACTGGGGTAATAATAATACCTGTGTGTGACAATGGGGAGTACTGTGCAGTATGTGACCATTACTGGGGTAATAATAATACCTGTGTGTGACAATGGGGAGTACTGTGCAGTATGTGACCGTTACTGGGGTAATAATAATACCTGTGTGTGACAATGGGGAGTACTGTGCAGTATGTGACCGTTACTGGGGTAATAATAATACCTGTGTGTGACAATGGGGAGTACTGAGCAGTATGTGACCATTACTGGGGTAATAATAATACCTGTGTGTGACAATGGGGAGTACTGAGCAGTATGTGACCATTACTGGGGTAATAATACCTGTGTGTGACAATGGGGAGTACTGTGCAGTATGTGACCATTACTGGGGTAATAATAATACCTGTGTGTGACAATGGGGAGTACTGTGCAGTATGTGACCATTACTGGGGTAATAATAATACCTGTGTGTGACAATGGGGAGTACTGTGCAGTATGTGACCATTACTGGGGTAATAATAATACCTGTGTGTGACAATGGGGAGTACTGTGCAGTATGTGACCATTACTGGGGTAATAATAATACCTGTGTGTGACAATGGGGAGTACTGAGCAGTATGTGACCATTACTGGGGTAATAATAATACCTGTGTGTGACAATGAGGAGTACTGTGCAGTATGTGACCATTACTGGGGTAATAATAATACCTGTGTGTGACAATGGGGAGTACTGTGCAGTATGTGACCGTTACTGGGGTAATAATAATACCTGTGTGTGACAATGGGGAGTACTGTGCAGTATGTGACCATTACTGGGGTAATAATAATACCTGTGTGTGACAATGGGGAGTACTGTGCAGTATGTGACCATTACTGGGGTAATAATAATACCTGTGTGTGACAATGGGGAGTACTGTGCAGTATGTGACCATTACTGGGGTAATAATAATACCTGTGTGTGACAATGGGGAGTACTGAGCAGTATGTGACCATTACTGGGGTAATAATAATACCTGTGTGTGACAATGGGGAGTACTGTGCAGTATGTGACCATTACTGGGGTAATAATAATACCTGTGTGTGACAATGGGGAGTACTGTGCAGTATGTGACCATTACTGGGGTAATAATAATACCTGTGTGTGACAATGGGGAGTACTGTGCAGTATGTGACCATTACTGGGGTAATAATAATACCTGTGTGTGACAATGGGGAGTACTGTGCAGTATGTGACCGTTACTGGGGTAATAATAATACCTGTGTGTGACAATGGGGAGTACTGAGCAGTATGTGACCATTACTGGGGTAATAATAATACCTGTGTGTGACAATGAGGAGTACTGTGCAGTATGTGACCATTACTGGTGTAATAATAATACCTGTGTGTGACAATGGGGAGTACTGAGCAGTATGTGACCATTACTGGGGTAATAATAATACCTGTGTGTGACAATGGGGAGTACTGTGCAGTATGTGACCATTACTGGGGTAATAATAATACCTGTGTGTGACAATGGGGAGTACTGTGCAGTATGTGACCATTACTGGGGTAATAATAATACCTGTGTGTGACAATGGGGAGTACTGTGCAGTATGTGACCATTACTGGGGTAATAATAATACCTGTGTGTGACAATGGGGAGTACTGTGCAGTATGTGACCATTACTGGGGTAATAATAATACCTGTGTGTGACAATGGGGAGTACTGTGCAGTATGTGACCATTACTGGGGTAATAATAATACCTGTGTGTGACAATGAGGAGTACTGTGCAGTATGTGACCATTACTGGGGTAATAATAATACCTGTGTGTGACAATGGGGAGTACTGAGCAGTATGTGACCATTACTGGGGTAATAATAATACCTGTGAGTGACAATGGGGAGTACAGAGCAGTGTGTGACCATTACTGGGGTAATAATAATAATACCTGTGTGTGACAATGGGGACTACTGAGCAGTATGTGACCGTTACTGGGATAATAATAATACCTGTGTGTGACAATGGGGAGTACTGAGCAGTATGTGACCATTACTGGGGTAATAATAATACCTGTGTGTGACAATGGGGAGTACTGAGCAGTATGTGACCATTACTGGGGTAATAATAATACCTGTGTGTGACAATGGGGAGTACTGTGCAGTATGTGACCATTACTGGGGTAATAATAATACCTGTGTGTGACAATGGGGAGTACTGTGCAGTATGTGACCATTACTGGGGTAATAATAATACCTGTGTGTGACAATGGGGAGTACTGTGCAGTATGTGACCATTACTGGGGTAATAATAATACCTGTGTGTGACAATGGGGAGTACTGTGCAGTATGTGACCATTACTGGGGTAATAATAATACCTGTGTGTGACAATGAGGAGTACTGAGCAGTATGTGACCATTGCTGGGGTAATAATAATACCTGTGTGTGACAATGGGGAGTACTGAGCAGTATGTGACCATTACTGGGGTAATAATAATACCTGTGTGTGACAATGGGGAGTACTGTGCAGTATGTGACCATTACTGGGGTAATAATAATACCTGTGTGTGACAATGGGGAGTACTGAGCAGTATGTGACCATTACTGGGGTAATAATAATACCTGTGTGTGACAATGAGGAGTACTGTGCAGTATGTGACCATTACTGGGGTAATAATAATACCTGTGTGTGACAATGGGGAGTACTGTGCAGTATGTGACCATTACTGGGGTAATAATAATACCTGTGTGTGACAATGGGGAGTACTGAGCAGTATGTGACCATTACTGGGGTAATAATAATACCTGTGTGTGACAATGGGGAGTACTGTGCAGTATGTGACCATTACTGGGGTAATAATAATACCTGTGTGTGACAATGGGGAGTACTGTGCAGTATGTGACCATTACTGGGGTAATAATAATACCTGTGTGTGACAATGGGGAGTACTGTGCAGTATGTGACCATTACTGGGGTAATAATAATACCTGTGTGTGACAATGGGGAGTACTGTGCAGTATGTGACCATTACTGGGGTAATAATAATACCTGTGTGTGACAATGGGGAGTACTGTGCAGTATGTGACCATTACTGGGGTAATAATAATACCTGTGTGAGACAATGAGGAGTACAGAGCAGTATGTGACCATTACTGGGGTAATAATAATACCTGTGTGTGACAATGGGGAGTACTGTGCAGTATGTGACCATTACTGGGGTAATAATAATACCTGTGTGTGACAATGGGGAGTACTGAGCAGTATGTGACCATTACTGGGGTAATAATAATACCTGTGTGTGACAATGGGGAGTACTGTGCAGTATGTGACCATTACTGGGGTAATAATAATACCTGTGTGTGACAATGGGGAGTACTGTGCAGTATGTGACCATTACTGGGGTAATAATAACACCTGTGTATGACAATGGGGAGTACTGTGCAGTATGTGACCATTACTGGGGTAATAATAATACCTGTGTGTGACAATGGGGAGTACTGTGCAGTATGTGACCATTACTGGGGTAATAATAATACCTGTGTGTGACAATGGGGAGTACTGTGCAGTATGTGACCGTTACTGGGGTAATAATAATACCTGTGTGTGACAATGGGGAGTACTGAGCAGTATGTGACCATTACTGGGGTAATAATAATACCTGTGTGTGACAATGGGGAGTACTGAGCAGTATGTGACCATTACTGGGGTAATAATAATACCTGTGTGTGACAATGGGGAGTACTGTGCAGTATGTGACCATTACTGGGGTAATAATAATACCTGTGTGTGACAATGGGGAGTACTGTGCAGTATGTGACCGTTACTGGGGTAATAATAATACCTGTGTGTGACAATGGGGAGTACTGTGCAGTATGTGACCGTTACTGGGGTAATAATAATACCTGTGTGTGACAATGGGGAGTACTGAGCAGTATGTGACCGTTACTGGGATAATAATAATACCTGTGTGTGACAATGGGGAGTACTGAGCAGTATGTGACCATTACTGGGGTAATAATAATACCTGTGTGTGACAATGGGGAGTACTGAGCAGTATGTGACCATTACTGGGGTAATAATAATACCTGTGTGTGACAATGGGGAGTACTGAGCAGTATGTGACCATTACTGGGGTAATAATAATACCTGTGTGTGACAATGGGGAGTACTGTGCAGTATGTGACCATTACTGGGGTAATAATAATACCTGTGTGTGACAATGGGGAGTACTGTGCAGTATGTGACCATTACTGGGGTAATAATAATACCTGTGTGTGACAATGGGGGGTACTGTGCAGTATGTGACCATTACTGGGGTAATAATAATACCTGTGTGTGACAATGAGGAGTACTGAGCAGTATGTGACCATTACTGGGGTAATAATAATACCTGTGTGTGACAATGGGGAGTACTGAGCAGTATGTGACCATTACTGGGGTAATAATAATACCTGTGTGTGACAATGGGGAGTACTGTGCAGTATGTGACCATTACTGGGGTAATAATAATACCTGTGTGTGACAATGGGGAGTACTGTGCAGTATGTGACCATTACTGGGGTAATAATAATACCTGTGTGTGACAATGGGGAGTACTGTGCAGTATGTGACCATTACTGGGGTAATAATAATACCTGTGTGTGACAATGGGGAGTACTGTGCAGTATGTGACCATTACTGGGGTAATAATAATACCTGTGTGTGACAATGGGGAGTACTGAGCAGTATGTGACCATTACTGGGGTAATAATAATACCTGTGTGTGACAATGAGGAGTACTGTGCAGTATGTGACCATTACTGGGGTAATAATAATACCTGTGTGTGACAATGGGGAGTACTGTGCAGTATGTGACCATTACTGGGGTAATAATAATACCTGTGTGTGACAATGGGGAGTACTGAGCAGTATGTGACCGTTACTGGGGTAATAATAATACCTGTGTGTGACAATGGGAAGTACTGTGCATTATGTGACCATTACTGGGGTAATAATAATACCTGTGTGTGACAATGGGGAGTACTGTGCAGTATGTGACCGTTACTGGGGTAATAATAATACCTGTGTGTGACAATGGGGAGTACTGTGCAGTATGTGACCATTACTGGGGTAATAATAATACCTGTGTGTGACAATGGGGAGTACTGAGCAGTATGTGACCATTACTGGGGTAATAATAATACCTGTGTGTGACAATGGGGAGTACTGTGCAGTATGTGACCATTACTGGGGTAATAATAATACCTGTGTGTGACAATGGGGAGTACTGTGCAGTATGTGACCGTTACTGGGGTAATAATAATACCTGTGTGTGACAATGGGGAGTACTGTGCAGTATGTGACCGTTACTGGGGTAATAATAATACCTGTGTGTGACAATGGGGAGTACTGAGCAGTATGTGACCGTTACTGGGATAATAATAATACCTGTGTGTGACAATGGGGAGTACTGAGCAGTATGTGACCATTACTGGGGTAATAATAATACCTGTGTGTGACAATGGGGAGTACTGAGCAGTATGTGACCATTACTGGGGTAATAATAATACCTGTGTGTGACAATGGGGAGTACTGTGCAGTATGTGACCATTACTGGGGTAATAATAATACCTGTGTGTGACAATGGGGAGTACTGTGCAGTATGTGACCATTACTGGGGTAATAATAATACCTGTGTGTGACAATGGGGGGTACTGTGCAGTATGTGACCATTACTGGGGTAATAATAATACCTGTGTGTGACAATGAGGAGTACTGAGCAGTATGTGACCATTACTGGGGTAATAATAATACCTGTGTGTGACAATGGGGAGTACTGAGCAGTATGTGACCATTACTGGGGTAATAATAATACCTGTGTGTGACAATGGGGAGTACTGTGCAGTATGTGACCATTACTGGGGTAATAATAATACCTGTGTGTGACAATGGGGAGTACTGTGCAGTATGTGACCATTACTGGGGTAATAATAATACCTGTGTGTGACAATGGGGAGTACTGTGCAGTATGTGACCATTACTGGGGTAATAATAATACCTGTGTGTGACAATGGGGAGTACTGTGCAGTATGTGACCATTACTGGGGTAATAATAATACCTGTGTGTGACAATGGGGAGTACTGAGCAGTATGTGACCATTACTGGGGTAATAATAATACCTGTGTGTGACAATGAGGAGTACTGTGCAGTATGTGACCATTACTGGGGTAATAATAATACCTGTGTGTGACAATGGGGAGTACTGTGCAGTATGTGACCATTACTGGGGTAATAATAATACCTGTGTGTGACAATGGGGAGTACTGAGCAGTATGTGACCGTTACTGGGGTAATAATAATACCTGTGTGTGACAATGGGAAGTACTGTGCATTATGTGACCATTACTGGGGTAATAATAATACCTGTGTGTGACAATGGGGAGTACTGTGCAGTATGTGACCATTACTGGGGTAATAATAATACCTGTGTGTGACAATGGGGAGTACTGTGCAGTATGTGACCATTACTGGGGTAATAATAATACCTGTGTGTGACAATGGGGAGTACTGAGCAGTATGTGACCATTACTGGGGTAATAATAATACCTGTGTGTGACAATGGGGAGTACTGTGCAGTATGTGACCATTACTGGGGTAATAATAATACCTGTGTGTGACAATGGGGAGTACTGTGCAGTATGTGACCATTACTGGGGTAATAATAACACCTGTGTATGACAATGGGGAGTACTGTGCAGTATGTGACCATTACTGGGGTAATAATAATACCTGTGTGTGACAATGGGGAGTACTGTGCAGTATGTGACCATTACTGGGGTAATAATAATACCTGTGTGTGACAATGGGGAGTACTGTGCAGTATGTGACCGTTACTGGGGTAATAATAATACCTGTGTGTGACAATGGGGAGTACTGAGCAGTATGTGACCATTACTGGTGTAATAATAATACCTGTGTGTGACAATGGGGAGTACTGTGCAGTACGTGACCATTACTGGGGTAATAATAATACCTGTGTGTGACAATGAGGAGTACTGTGCAGTACGTGACCATTACTGGGGTAATAATAATACCTGTGTGTGACAATGAGGAGTACTGTGCAGTATGTGACCATTACTGGTGTAATAATAATACCTGTGTGTGACAATGGGGAGTACTGAGCAGTATGTGACCATTACTGGGGTAATAATACTACCTGTGTGTGACAATGGGGAGTACTGTGCAGTATGTGACCATTACTGCGGTAATAATAATACCTGTGTGTGACAATGGGGAGTACTGTGCAGTATGTGACCATTACTGGGGTAATAATAATACCTGTGTGTGACAATGGGGAGTACTGAGCAGTATGTGACCATTACTGGGGTAATAATAATACCTGTGTGTGACAATGGGGAGTACTGTGCAGTATGTGACCATTACTGGGGTAATAATAATACCTGTGTGTGACAATGGGGAGTACTGAGCAGTATGTGACCATTACTGGGGTAATAATAATACCTGTGTGTGACAATGGGGAGTACTGAGCAGTATGTGACCATTACTGGGGTAATAATAATACCTGTGTGTGACAATGGGGAGTACTGAGCAGTATGTGACCATTACTGGGGTAATAATAATACCTGTGTGTGACAATGGGGAGTACTGAGCAGTATGTGACCGTTACTGGGGTAATAATAATACCTGTGTGTGACAATGGGGAGTACTGTGCAGTATGTGACCATTACTGGGGTAATAATAATACCTGTGTGTGACAATGGGGAGTACTGAGCAGTATGTGACCATTACTGGGGTAATAATAATACCTGTGTGTGACAATGGGGAGTACTGTGCAGTATGTGACCATTACTGGGGTAATAATAATACCTGTGTGTGACAATGGGGAGTACTGTGCAGTATGTGACCAGTACTGGGGTAATAATAATACCTGTGTGTGACAATGGGGAGTACTGTGCAGTATGTGACCATTACTGGGGTAATAATAATACCTGTGTGTGACAATGGGGAGTACTGTGCAGTATGTGACCATTACTGGGGTAATAATAATACCTGTGTGTGACAATGGGGAGTACTGAGCAGTATGTGACCATTACTGGGGTAATAATAATACCTGTGTGTGACAATGGGGAGTACTGTGCAGTATGTGACCATTACTGGGGTAATAATAATACCTGTGTGTGACAATGAGGAGTACTGTGCAGTGTGTGACCATTACAGGGGTAATAATAATACCTGTGTGTGACAATGAGGAGTACTGTGCAGTATGTGACCATAACTGGGGTAATAATAATACCTGTGTGTGACAATGAGGAGTACTGTGCAGTATGTGACCATTACTGGGGTAATAATAATACCTGTGTGTGACAATGGGGAGTACTGTGCAGTATGTGACCATTACTGGGGTAATAATAATACCTGTGTGTGACAATGGGGAGTACTGTGCAGTATGTGACCATTACTGGGGTAATAATAATACCTGTGTGTGACAATGGGGAGTACTGTGCAGTATGTGACCATTACTGGGGTAATAATAATACCTGTGTGTGACAATGGGGAGTACTGTGCAGTATGTGACCATTACTGGGGTAATAATAATACCTGTGTGTGACAATGGGGAGTACTGTGCAGTATGTGACCATTACTGGGGTAATAATAATACCTGTGTGTGACAATGAGGAGTACTGAGCAGTATGTGACCATTACTGGGGTAATAATAATACCTGTGTGTGACAATGAGGAGTACTGAGCAGTATGTGACCATTACTGGGGTAATAATAATACCTGTGTGTGACAATGGGGAGTACTGTGCAGTATGTGACCATTACTGGGGTAATAATAATACCTGTGTGTGACAATGGGGAGCACTGAGCAGTATGTGACCAGTACTGGGGTAATAATAATACCTGTGTGTGACAATGGGGAGTACTGTGCAGTATGTGACCATTACTGGGGTAATAATAATACCTGTGTGTGACAATGGGGAGTACTGTGCAGTATGTGACGATTACTGGGGTAATAATAATACCTGTGTGTGACAATGGGGAGTACTGTGCAGTATGTGATCATTACTGGGGTAATAATAATACCTGTGTGTGACAATGAGGAGTACTGAGCAGTATGTGACCATTACTGGGGTAATAATAATACCTGTGTGTGACAATGGGGAGTACTGTGCAGTGTGTGACCATTACTGGGGTAATAATAATACCTGTGTGTGACAATGGGGAGTACTGAGCAGTATGTGACCAGTACTAGGGTAATAATACCTGTGTGTGACAATGGGGAGTACTGTGCAGTATGTGACCATTACTGGGGTAATAATAATACCTGTGTGTGACAATGGGGAGTACTATGCAGTATGTGACCATTACTGGGGTAATAATAATACCTGTGTGTGACAATGGGGAGTACTGTGCAGTATGTGACCGTTACTGGGGTAATAATAATACCTGTGTGTGACAATGGGGAGTACTGAGCAGTATGTGACCATTACTGGTGTAATAATAATACCTGTGTGTGACAATGGGGAGTACTGTGCAGTACGTGACCATTACTGGGGTAATAATAATACCTGTGTGTGACAATGAGGAGTACTGTGCAGTATGTGACCATTACTGGGGTAATAATAATACCTGTGTGTGACAATGAGGAGTACTGTGCAGTATGTGACCATTACTGGTGTAATAATAATACCTGTGTGTGACAATGGGGAGTACTGAGCAGTATGTGACCATTACTGGGGTAATAATACTACCTGTGTGTGACAATGGGGAGTACTGTGCAGTATGTGACCATTACTGCGGTAATAATAATACCTGTGTGTGACAATGGGGAGTACTGTGCAGTATGTGACCATTACTGGGGTAATAATAATACCTGTGTGTGACAATGGGGAGTACTGAGCAGTATGTGACCATTACTGGGGTAATAATAATACCTGTGTGTGACAATGGGGAGTACTGTGCAGTATGTGACCATTACTGGGGTAATAATAATACCTGTGTGTGACAATGGGGAGTACTGAGCAGTATGTGACCATTACTGGGGTAATAATAATACCTGTGTGTGACAATGGGGAGTACTGAGCAGTATGTGACCATTACTGGGGTAATAATAATACCTGTGTGTGACAATGGGGAGTACTGAGCAGTATTTGACCATTACTGGGGTAATAATAATACCTGTGTGTGACAATGGGGAGTACTGAGCAGTATGTGACCATTACTGGGGTAATAATAATACCTGTGTGTGACAATGGGGAGTACTGAGCAGTATGTGACCATTACTGGGGTAATAATAATACCTGTGTGTGACAATGGGGAGTACTGAGCAGTATGTGACCGTTACTGGGGTAATAATAATACCTGTGTGTGACAATGGGGAGTACTGTGCAGTATGTGACCATTACTGGGGTAATAATAATACCTGTGTGTGACAATGGGGAGTACTGAGCAGTATGTGACCATTACTGGGGTAATAATAATACCTGTGTGTGACAATGGGGAGTACTGTGCAGTATGTGACCATTACTGGGGTAATAATAATACCTGTGTGTGACAATGGGGAGTACTGTGCAGTATGTGACCAGTACTGGGGTAATAATAATACCTGTGTGTGACAATGGGGAGTACTGTGCAGTATGTGACCATTACTGGGGTAATAATAATACCTGTGTGTGACAATGGGGAGTACTGTGCAGTATGTGACCATTACTGGGGTAATAATAATACCTGTGTGTGACAATGGGGAGTACTGAGCAGTATGTGACCATTACTGGGGTAATAATAATACCTGTGTGTGACAATGGGGAGTACTGTGCAGTATGTGACCATTACTGGGGTAATAATAATACCTGTGTGTGACAATGAGGAGTACTGTGCAGTGTGTGACCATTACAGGGGTAATAATAATACCTGTGTGTGACAATGAGGAGTACTGTGCAGTATGTGACCATAACTGGGGTAATAATAATACCTGTGTGTGACAATGAGGAGTACTGTGCAGTATGTGACCATTACTGGGGTAATAATAATACCTGTGTGTGACAATGGGGAGTACTGTGCAGTATGTGACCATTACTGGGGTAATAATAATACCTGTGTGTGACAATGGGGAGTACTGTGCAGTATGTGACCATTACTGGGGTAATAATAATACCTGTGTGTGACAATGGGGAGTACTGTGCAGTATGTGACCATTACTGGGGTAATAATAATACCTGTGTGTGACAATGGGGAGTACTGTGCAGTATGTGACCATTACTGGGGTAATAATAATACCTGTGTGTGACAATGGGGAGTACTGTGCAGTATGTGACCATTACTGGGGTAATAATAATACCTGTGTGTGACAATGAGGAGTACTGAGCAGTATGTGACCATTACTGGGGTAATAATAATACCTGTGTGTGACAATGAGGAGTACTGAGCAGTATGTGACCATTACTGGGGTAATAATAATACCTGTGTGTGACAATGGGGAGTACTGTGCAGTATGTGACCATTACTGGGGTAATAATAATACCTGTGTGTGACAATGGGGAGCACTGAGCAGTATGTGACCAGTACTGGGGTAATAATAATACCTGTGTGTGACAATGGGGAGTACTGTGCAGTATGTGACCATTACTGGGGTAATAATAATACCTGTGTGTGACAATGGGGAGTACTGTGCAGTATGTGACGATTACTGGGGTAATAATAATACCTGTGTGTGACAATGGGGAGTACTGTGCAGTATGTGACCATTACTGGGGTAATAATAATACCTGTGTGTGACAATGAGGAGTACTGAGCAGTATGTGACCATTACTGGGGTAATAATAATACCTGTGTGTGACAATGGGGAGTACTGTGCAGTGTGTGACCATTACTGGGGTAATAATAATACCTGTGTGTGACAATGGGGAGTACTGAGCAGTATGTGACCAGTACTAGGGTAATAATACCTGTGTGTGACAATGGGGAGTACTGTGCAGTATGTGACCATTACTGGGGTAATAATAATAGCTGTGTGTGACAATGGGGAGTACTATGCAGTATGTGACCATTACTGGGGTAATAATAATACCTGTGTGTGACAATGGGGAGTACTGTGCAGTATGTGACCAGTACTGGGGTAATAATAATACCTGTGTGTGACAATGGGGAGTACTGTGCAGTATGTGACCATTACTGGGGTAATAATAATAACTGTGTGTGACAATGGGGAGTACTGTGCAGTGTGTGACCATTACTGGGGTAATAATAATACCTGTGTGTGACAATGGGGAGTACTGAGCAGTATGTGACCATTACTGGGGTAATAATAATACCTGTGTGTGACAATGGGGAGTACTGTGCAGTATGTGACCATTACTGAGGTAATAATAATACCAGTGTGTGACAATGGGGAGTACTGTGCAGTATGTGACCATTACTGGGGTAATAATAATACCTGTGTATGACAATGAGGAGTACTGAGCAGTGTATGACCATTACTGAGGTAATAATAATACCTGTGTGTGACAATGAGGAGTACTGTGCAGTATGTGACCATTACTGGGGTAATAATAATACCTGTGTGTGACAATGGGGAGTACTGTGCAGTATGTGACCATTACTGAGGTAATAATAATACCTGTGTGTGACAATGGGGAGTACTGAGCAGTATGTGACCATTACTGGGGTAATAATAATACCTGTGTGTGACAATGGGGAGTACTGAGCAGTATGTGACCATTACTGGGGTAATAATAATACCTGTGTGTGACAATGGGGAGTACTGTGCAGTATGTGACCATTACTGGGGTAATAATAATACCTGTGTGTGACAATGGGGAGTACTGTGCAGTATGTGACCGTTACTGGGGTAATAATAATACCTGTGTGTGACAATGAGGAGTACTGAGCAGTATGTGACCATTACTGGGGTAATAATAATACCTGTGTGTGACAATGGGTAGTACTGTGCAGTATGTGACCATTACTGGGGTAATAATAATACCTGTGTGTGACAATGGGGAGTACTGAGCAGTATGTGACCATTACTGGGGTAATAATAATACCTGTGTGTGACAATGGGGAGTACTGAGCAGTATGTGACCGTTACTGGGGTAATAATAATACCAGTGTGTGACAATGAGGAGTACTGTGCAGTATGTGACCATTACTGGGGTAATAATAATACCTGTGTGTGACAATGGGGAGTACTGAGCAGTGTGTGACCGTTACTGGGGTAATAATAATACCTGTGTGTGACAATGAGGAGTACTGTGCAGTATGTGACCATTACTGGGGTAATAATAATACCTGTGTGTGACAATGGGGAGTACTGTGCAGTATGTGACCATTACTGGGGTAATAATAATACCTGTGTGTGACAATGGGGAGTACTGAGCAGTATGTGACCAGTACTGGGGTAATAATAATACCTGTGTGTGACAATGGGGAGTACTGTGCAGTATGTGACCATTACTGGGGTAATAATAATACCTGTGTGTGACAATGAGGAGTACTGTGCAGTATGTGACCGTTACTGGGGTAATAATAATACCTGTGTGTGACAATGGGAAGTACTGTGCAGTATGTGACCATTACTGGGGTAATAATAATACCTGTGTGTGACAATGGGGAGTACTGTGCAGTATGTGACCATTACTGGGGTAATAATAATACCTGTGTGTGACAATGGGGAGTACTGTGCAGTATGTGACCATTACTGGGGTAATAATAATACCAGTGTGTGACAATGGGGAGTACTGTGCAGTATGTAACCATTACTGGGGTAATAATAATACCTGTGTGTGACAATGGGGAGTACTGTGCAGTATGTAACCATTAGTGGGGTAATAATAATACCTGTGTGTGACAATGGGGAGTACTGTGCAGTATGTAACCATTACTGGGGTAATAATAATACCTGTGTGTGACAATGGGGAGTACTGTGCAGTATGTGACCATTACTGGGGTAATAATAATACCTGTGTGTGACAATGGGGAGTACTGTGCAGTATGTGACCATTACTGGGGTAATAATAATACCTGTGTGTGACAATGGGGAGTACTGTGCAGTGTGTGACCATTACTGGGGTAATAATAATACCTGTGTGTGACAATGGGGAGTACTGTGCAGTATGTGACCATTACTGGGGTAATAATAATACCTGTGTGTGACAATGGGGAGTACTGTGCAGTATGTGACCATTACTGGGGTAATAATAATACCTGTGTGTGACAATGGGGAGTACTGTGCAGTGTGTGACCATTACTGGGGTAATAATAATACCTGTGTGTGACAATGGGGAGTACTGTGCAGTATGTGACCGTTACTGGGGTAATAATAATACCTGTGTGTGACAATGGGGAGTACTGTGCAGTGTGTGACCATTACTGGGGTAATAATAATACCTGTGTGTGACAATGGGGAGTACTGAGCAGTGTGTGACCGTTACTGGGGTAATAATAATACCTGTGTGTGACAATGAGGAGTACTGTGCAGTATGTGACCATTACTGGGGTAATAATAATACCTGTGTGTGACAATGGGGAGTACTGAGCAGTATGTGACCATTACTGGGGTAATAATAATACCTGTGTGTGACAATGAGGAGTACTGTGCAGTATGTGACCATTACTGGGGTAATAATAATACCTGTGTGTGACAATGGGGAGTACTGTGCAGTATGTGACCATTACTGGGGTAATAATAATACCTGTGTGTGACAATGGGGAGTACTGTGCAGTATGTGACCATTACTGGGGTAATAATAATACCTGTGTGTGACAATGGGGAGTACTGAGCAGTATGTGACCATTACTGGGGTAATAATAATACCTGTGTGTGACAATGGGGAGTACTGAGCAGTATGTGACCATTACTGGGGTAATAATAATACCTGTGTGTGACAATGGGGAGTACTGAGCAGTATGTGACCAGTACTGGGGTAATAATAATACCTGTGTGTGACAATGGGGAGTACTGAGCAGTATGTGACCATTACTGGGGTAATAATAATACCTGTGTGTGACAATGGGGAGTACTGTGCAGTATGTGACCATTACTGGGGTAATAATAATACCTGTGTGTGACAATGGGGAGTACTGAGCAGTATGTGACCATTACTGGGGTAATAATAATACCTGTGTGTGACAATGGGGAGTACTGAGCAGTATGTGACCATTACTGGGGTAATAATAATACCTGTGTGTGACAATGGGGAGTACTGAGCAGTATGTGACCATTACTGGGGTAATAATAATACCTGTGTGTGACAATGGGGAGTACTGAGCAGTATGTGACCGTTACTGGGGTAATAATAATACCAGTGTGTGACAATGAGGAGTACTGTGCAGTATGTGACCATTACTGGGGTAATAATAATACCTGTGTGTGACAATGGGGAGTACTGAGCAGTGTGTGACCGTTACTGGGGTAATAATAATACCTGTGTGTGACAATGAGGAGTACTGTGCAGTATGTGACCATTACTGGGGTAATAATAATACCTGTGTGTGACAATGGGGAGTACTGTGCAGTATGTGACCATTACTGGGGTAATAATAATACCTGTGTGTGACAATGGGGAGTACTGAGCAGTATGTGACCAGTACTGGGGTAATAATAATACCTGTGTGTGACAATGGGGAGTACTGTGCAGTATGTGACCATTACTGGGGTAATAATAATACCTGTGTGTGACAATGAGGAGTACTGTGCAGTATGTGACCGTTACTGGGGTAATAATAATACCTGTGTGTGACAATGGGAAGTACTGTGCAGTATGTGACCATTACTGGGGTAATAATAATACCTGTGTGTGACAATGGGGAGTACTGTGCAGTATGTGACCATTACTGGGGTAATAATAATACCTGTGTGTGACAATGGGGAGTACTGTGCAGTATGTGACCATTACTGGGGTAATAATAATACCAGTGTGTGACAATGGGGAGTACTGTGCAGTATGTAACCATTACTGGGGTAATAATAATACCTGTGTGTGACAATGGGGAGTACTGTGCAGTATGTAACCATTAGTGGGGTAATAATAATACCTGTGTGTGACAATGGGGAGTACTGTGCAGTATGTAACCATTACTGGGGTAATAATAATACCTGTGTGTGACAATGGGGAGTACTGTGCAGTATGTGACCATTACTGGGGTAATAATAATACCTGTGTGTGACAATGGGGAGTACTGTGCAGTATGTGACCATTACTGGGGTAATAATAATACCTGTGTGTGACAATGGGGAGTACTGTGCAGTGTGTGACCATTACTGGGGTAATAATAATACCTGTGTGTGACAATGGGGAGTACTGTGCAGTGTGTGACCATTACTGGGGTAATAATAATACCTGTGTGTGACAATGGGGAGTACTGTGCAGTATGTGACCGTTACTGGGGTAATAATAATACCTGTGTGTGACAATGGGGAGTACTGTGCAGTGTGTGACCATTACTGGGGTAATAATAATACCTGTGTGTGACAATGGGGAGTACTGAGCAGTGTGTGACCGTTACTGGGGTAATAATAATACCTGTGTGTGACAATGAGGAGTACTGTGCAGTATGTGACCATTACTGGGGTAATAATAATACCTGTGTGTGACAATGGGGAGTACTGAGCAGTATGTGACCATTACTGGGGTAATAATAATACCTGTGTGTGACAATGAGGAGTACTGTGCAGTATGTGACCATTACTGGGGTAATAATAATACCTGTGTGTGACAATGGGGAGTACTGTGCAGTATGTGACCATTACTGGGGTAATAATAATACCTGTGTGTGACAATGGGGAGTACTGTGCAGTATGTGACCATTACTGGGGTAATAATAATACCTGTGTGTGACAATGGGGAGTACTGAGCAGTATGTGACCATTACTGGGGTAATAATAATACCTGTGTGTGACAATGGGGAGTACTGAGCAGTATGTGACCATTACTGGGGTAATAATAATACCTGTGTGTGACAATGGGGAGTACTGTGTAGTATGTGACCATTACTGGGGTAATAATAATACCTGTGTGTGACAATGGGGAGTACTGAGCAGTATGTGACCATTACTGGGGTAATAATAATACCTGTGTGTGACAATGGGGAGTACTGTGCAGTATGTGACCATTACTGGGGTAATAATAATACCTGTGTGTGACAATGGGGAGTACTGAGCAGTATGTGACCAGTACTGGGGTAATAATAATACCTGTGTGTGACAATGGGGAGTACTGAGCAGTATGTGACCATTACTGGGGTAATAATAATACCTGTGTATGACAATGGGGAGTACTGTGCAGTATGTGACCATTACTGGGGTAATAATAATACCTGTGTATGACAATGAGGAGTACTGAGCAGTATGTGACCATTACTGGGGTATAAGAATACCTGTGTGTGACAATGGGGAGTACTGTGCAGTATGTGACCATTACTGGGGTAATAGTAATACCTGTGTGTGACAATGAGGAGTACTGTGCAGTATGTGACCATTACTGGGGTAATAATAATACCTGTGTGTGACAATGGGGAGTACTGTGCAGTATGTGACCATTACTGGGGTAATAATAATACCTGTGTGTGACAATGAGGAGTACTGAGCAGTATGTGACCGTTACTGGGGTAATAATAATACCTGTGTGTGACAATGGGGAGTACTGTGCAGTATGTGACCATCACTGGGGTAATAATAATACCTGTGTGTGACAATGGGGAGTACTGTGCAGTATGTGACCATTACTGGGGTAATAATAATACCTGTGTGTGACAATGGGGAGTACTGTGCAGTATGTGACCGTTACTGGGGTAATAATAATACCTGTGTGTGACAATGGGGAGTACTGTGCAGTATGTGACCATTACTGGGGTAATAATAATACCTGTGTGTGACAATGGGGAGTACTGTGCAGTATGTGACCATTACTGGGGTAATAATAATACCTGTGTGTGACAATGGGGAGTACTGAGCAGTATGTGACCATTACTGGGGTAATAATAATACCTGTGTGTGACAATGGGGAGTACTGTGCAGTATGTGACCATTACTGGGGTAATAATAATACCTGTGTGTGACAATGGGGAGTACTGTGCAGTGTGTGACCATTACTGGGGTAATAATAATACCTGTGTGTGACAATGGGGAGTACTGTGCAGTATGTGACCATTACTGGGGTAATAATAATACCTGTGTGTGACAATGGGGAGTACTGAGCAGTATGTGACCGTTACTGGGGTAATAATAATACCTGTGTGTGACAATGGGGAGTACTGAGCAGTATGTGACCATCACTGGGGTAATAATAATACCTGTGTGTGACAATGGGGAGTACTGTGCAGTGTGTGACCATTACTGGGGTAATAATAATACCTGTGTGTGACAATGGGGAGTACTGTGCAGTGTGTGACCATTACTGGGGTAATAATAATACCTGTGTGTGACAATGGGGAGTACTGTGCAGTATGTGACCATTACTGGGGTAATAATAATAATGTGAGTAATGAGAGCATTGTTACCCTGAGACACCACCTGGGCTGGTTGGCGAATACTGTGACCCGGAAGTGGAGCCGGCTTCCGGGTGAGCGGTAGAGGAAGATGGCGGCGCCCATGGAGCTGTACTGCTGGAAGGGAGACTGGGGGCTGCCCTCGGTGGATGTGGACTGTCTGACCGTGCTGGTAGGGGTCGGGGATTGAGAAATGCAGACTGAGGACATGGAAGAGGGGGAGGCTGGGGGCATGAGAGAGAGAGAGGCCGGGGGCATGAGAGAGAGAGAGGCCGGGGGCATGACAGAGAGAGAGAGAGGCCGGGGGCATGACAGAGAGAGAGGCCGGGGGCATGACAGAGAGAGAGAGAGGCCGGGGGCATGACAGAGAGAGAGAGAGGCCGGGGGCATGACAGAGAGAGAGAGGCCGGGGGCATGACAGAGAGAGAGAGAGAGAGGCCGGGGGCATGACAGAGAGAGAGAGAGAGAGGCCGGGGGCATGACAGAGAGAGAGAGGCCGGGGGCATGACAGAGAGAGAGAAAGGCTCGGGGCATGACAGAGAGAGAGAGAGAGGCCGGGGGCATGACAGAGAGAGAGAGAGAGGCCGGGGGCATGACAGAGAGAGAGAGAGGCTCGGGGCATGACAGAGAGAGAGAGAGAGGCTCGGGGCATGACAGAGAGAGAGAGAGAGGCCGGGGGCATGACAGAGAGAGAGAGGCCGGGGGCATGACAGAGAGAGAGAGGCCGGGGGCATGACAGAGAGAGAGAGAGAGGCCGGGGGCATGACAGAGAGAGAGAGGCCGGGGGCATGACAGAGAGAGAGAGAGGCTCGGGGCATGACAGAGAGAGAGAGAGGCCGGGGGCTGGACAGAGAGAGAGAGAGAGGCCGGGGGCATGACAGAGAGAGAGAGAGAGAGGCTCGGAGCATGACAGAGAGAGAGAGAGGCTCGGGGCATGACAGAGAGAGAGAGAGGCCGGGGGCATGACAGAGAGAGGGAGGCCGGGGGCATGACAGAGAGAGAGAGAGGCCGGGGGCATGACAGACAGAGAGACAGAGGCCGGGGGCATGACAGACAGAGAGACAGAGGCCGGGGGCATGACAGACAGAGAGAGAGAGAGAGGCCGGGGGCATGACAGAGAGAGAGAGGCCGGGGGCATGACAGAGAGAGAGAGGCCGGGGGCATGACAGAGAGAGAGAGAGGCCGGGGGCATGACAGAGAGAGAGAGAGAGGCCGGGGGCATGACAGAGAGAGAGAGGCCGGGGGCATGACAGAGAGAGAGAGAGAGAGAGGCCGGGGGCATGACAGAGAGAGAGAGAGAGGCCGGGGGCATGACAGAGAGAGAGAGGCCGGGGGCATGACAGAGAGAGAGAGAGGCTCGGGGCATGACAGAGAGAGAGAGAGAGGCCGGGGGCATGACAGAGAGAGAGAGGCCGGGGGCATGACAGAGAGAGAGAGAGAGAGAGAGAGGCCGGGGGCATGACAGAGAGAGAGAGAGAGGCCGGGGGCATGACAGAGAGAGAGAGGCCGGGGGCATGACAGAGAGAGAGAGAGAGAGGCTTGGGGCATGACAGAGAGAGAGAGAGGCTTGGGGCATGACAGAGAGAGAGAGAGGCCGGGGGCATGACAGAGAGAGAGAGAGAGGCCGGGGGCATGACAGAGAGAGAGAGAGAGAGGCTCGGGGCATGACAGAGAGAGAGAGAGGCTCGGGGCATGACAGAGAGAGAGAGAGGCCGGGGGCATGACAGAGAGAGAGGGAGGCCGGGGGCATGACAGAGAGAGAGAGGCCGGGGGCATGACAGACAGAGAGACAGAGGCCGGGGGCATGACAGACAGAGAGACAGAGGCCGGGGGCATGACAGACAGAGAGAGAGAGAGAGGCCGGGGGCATGACAGAGAGAGAGAGGCCGGGGGCATGACAGAGAGAGAGAGAGGCGGGGGGCATGACAGAGAGAGAGAGAGGCCGGGGGCATGACACAGAGAGAGAGAGGCCGGGGGCATGACACAGAGAGAGAGAGGCCGGGGGCATGACAGAGAGAGAGAGAGGCCGGGGGCATGACAGAGAGAGAGAGAGAGGCCGGGGGCATGACAGAGAGAGAGATGCCGGGGGCATGACAGAGAGAGAGAGAGAAGCCGGGGGCATGACAGAGAGAGAGGCCGGGGGCATGACAGAGAGAGAGAGAGACAGAGGCCGGGGGCATGACAGAGAGAGACAGAGGCCAGGGGCATGACAGAGAGAGGCCGGGGACATGAGGTGGTGACCAGGGGCATGAGAGAAGCAGAAAGGCTGGGGTCATGAGTTATTGAGGCTGGGGACATGACAGATATAGAGGCTGGGGACATGACCACGATAGAGGATGGGGACATGAGGTGGAGACCAGGGGCATGAGAGAAGTGGAGAGGCTGGGGTCATGAGCTATAGAGGAAGGGGTCATGAGAGAGAGAGGCTGGGTACATGAGAGGGGGAGGCTGGGAACGTGAGAACAGGAAACTGGGCCATAAGAGGGGCAAGGCCGGGTATGTTACGGAGAAGCTGGGGACATGAGCTATAGAGGAAGGGGACGTGAGAGGGGGAGGCCGGGTATGTAAGAGAGACATTACAGAGAAAGTGAAGCGTGGGACGTGAGAGGGGGAGGAAGGGGAAATGAGAGGAGGAGGCCGGGTATGTGACAGAGAGAGGCTGGAGACATGAGAGGGGGAGGCCGGGTATGTGACAGAGAGAGGCTGGGAACGTGAGAGGGGGAGGAAGGGGACATGAGAGGGGGAGGCCGAGTGTGTGACAGAGAGAGGCTGGGGACGTGAGAGGGGGAGGCTGGGTATGTGACAGAGAGGCTGAGGACATGAGAGGAGGAGGAAGGGGACATGAGGGGGAGGCCGGGTATGTGACAGAGAGAGGCTGGGGACATGAGAGGGGGAGGCCGGGTATGTGACAGAGAGAGGCTGGGGACATGAGAGGGGGAGGCCGGGTATGTGACAGAGAGGCTGGGGACATGAGAGGGGGAGGCCAGGTATGTGACAGAGAGAGGCTGGGGACATGAGAGTGGGAGGCCGGGTATGTGACAGAGAGAGGCTGGGGACATGAGAGGAGGAGGAAGGGGACATGAGGGGGAGGCCGGGTATGTGACAGAGAGAGGCTGGGGATGTGAGAGGGGGAGGCCGGGTATGTAAGAGAGACATTACAGAGAAAGTGAAGCGTGGGACGTGAGAGGGGGAGGAAGGGGAAATGAGAGGAGGCCGGGTATGTGACAGAGAGGCTGGAGACGTGCGAGGGGGAGGCCGGGTATGTGACAGAGTGGCTGGGGACGTGCGAGGGGGAGGAAGGGGACATGAGAGGGGGAGGCCGAGTGTGTGACAGAGAGAGGCTGGGGACGTGAGAGGGGGAGGAAGGGGACATGAGAGGGGGAGGCCGGGTATGTGACAGAGAGAGGCTGGGGACATGAGAGGAGGAGGAAGGGGACATGAGGGGGAGGCCGGGTATGTGACAGAGAGGCTGGGGACGTGCGAGGGGGAGGCCGGGTATGTGACAGAGTGGCTGGGGACGTGAGAGGGGGAGGAAGGGGACATGAGAGGGGGAGGCCGGGTATGTGACAGAGAGAGGCTGGGGACATGAGAGGAGGAGGAAGGGGACATGAGGGGGAGGCCGGGTATGTGATAGAGAGAGGCTGGGGACATGAGAGGGGGAGGCCGGGTATGTGACAGAGAGAGGCTGGGGACATGAGAGGAGGAGGCCGGGTATGTGACAGAGAGAGGCTGGGGACATGAGAGGGGGAGGCCGGGTATGTGACAGAGAGAGGCTGGGGACATGAGAGGGGGAGGCCGGGTATGTGACAGAGAGAGGCTGGGGACATGAGAGTGGGAGGCCGGGTATGTGACAGAGAGAGGCTGGGGACATGAGAGGAGGAGGAAGGGGACATGAGGGGGAGGCCGGGTATGTGACAGAGAGAGGCTGGGGATGTGAGAGGAGGAGGAAGGGGACATGAGGGGGAGGCCGGGTATGTGATAGAGAGAGGCTGGGGACATGAGAGGAGGAGGAAGGGGACATGAGGGGGAGGCCGGGTATGTGATAGAGAGAGGCTGGGGACATGAGAGGGGGAGGCCGGGTATGTGACAGAGAGAGGCTGGGGACATGAGAGGGGGAGGCCGGGTATGTGACAGAGAGAGGCTGGGGACATGAGAGGGGGAGGCCGGGTATGTGACAGAGAGAGGCTGGGGACATGAGAGGGGGAGGCCAGGTATGTGACAGAGAGAGGCTGGGGACATGAGAGTGGGAGGCCGGGTATGTGACAGAGAGAGGCTGGGGACATGAGAGGAGGAGGAAGGGGACATGAGGGGGAGGCCGGGTATGTGACAGAGAGAGGCTGGGGATGTGAGAGGGGGAGGCCGGGTATGTAAGAGAGACATTACAGAGAAAGTGAAGCGTGGGACGTGAGAGGGGGAGGAAGGGGAAATGAGAGGAGGCCGGGTATGTGACAGAGAGGCTGGAGACGTGCGAGGGGGAGGCCGGGTATGTGACAGAGTGGCTGGGGACGTGCGAGGGGGAGGAAGGGGACATGAGAGGGGGAGGCCGAGTGTGTGACAGAGAGAGGCTGGGGACGTGAGAGGGGGAGGAAGGGGACATGAGAGGGGGAGGCCGGGTATGTGACAGAGAGAGGCTGGGGACATGAGAGGAGGAGGAAGGGGACATGAGGGGGAGGCCGGGTATGTGACAGAGAGGCTGGGGACGTGCGAGGGGGAGGCCGGGTATGTGACAGAGTGGCTGGGGACGTGAGAGGGGGAGGAAGGGGACATGAGAGGGGGAGGCCGGGTATGTGACAGAGAGAGGCTGGGGACATGAGAGGAGGAGGAAGGGGACATGAGGGGGAGGCCGGGTATGTGATAGAGAGAGGCTGGGGACATGAGAGGGGGTGGCCGGGTATGTGACAGAGAGAGGCTGGGGACATGAGAGGAGGAGGAAGGGGACATGAGGGGGAGGCCGGGTATGTGACAGAGAGAGGCTGGGGACATGAGAGGGGGAGGCCGGGTATGTGACAGAGAGAGGCTGGGGACATGAGGGGGAGGCCGGGTATGTGACAGAGAGAGGCTGGGGATGTGAGAGGGGGAGGCCGGGTATGTGAGAGATACATTACAGAGAAAGTGAAGCGTGGGACGTGAGAGGGGGAGGCCAGGTATGTAAGAGAGAGGCTGGGAATGTGAGAGGGGGAGGCCGGGTATGTAATAGAGACATTACAGTGAAAGTGAAGCGTGGGACGTGAGAGGGGGAGGAAGGGGACATGAGGGGGAGGCCGGGTATGTGACAGAGAGAGGCTGGGAATGTGAGAGGGGGAGGCCGGGTATGTAATAGAGACATTACAGTGAAAGTGAAGCGTGGGACGTGAGAGGGGGAGGAAGGGGACATGAGGGGGAGGCCGGGTATGTGACAGAGAGAGGCTGGGGATGTGAGAGGGGGAGGCCGGGTATGTGAGAGAGACATTACAGAGAAAGTGAAGCGTGGGACGTGAGAGGGGGAGGCTGGGTATGTGACAGAGAGAGGCTGGGGATGTGAGAGAGACATTACAGAGAAAGTGAAGCATGGGACGTGAGAGGGGGAGGCCGGGTATGTAAGAGAGAGGCTGGGGATGTGAGAGGGGGAGGCCGGGTATGGGAGAGAGACATTACAGAGAAAGTGAAGCGTGGGACGTGAGAGGGGGAGGAAGGGGACATGATTGGGAGGCCGGGTATGTGACAGAGAGAGGCTGGGGATGTGAGAGGAGGAGGCCGGGTATGTGAGAGAGACATTACAGAGAAAGTGAAGTGTGGGACGTGAGAGGGGGAGGCCGGGTATGTAAGAGAGAGGCTGGGGATGTGAGAGGGGGAGGCCGGGTATGTGAGAGATACATTACAGAGAAAGTGAAGCGTGGGACGTGAGAGGGGGAGGCCAGGTATGTAAGAGAGAGGCTGGGAATGTGAGAGGGGGAGGCCGGGTATGTAATAGAGACATTACAGTGAAAGTGAAGCGTGGGACGTGAGAGGGGGAGGAAGGGGACATGAGGGGGAGGCCGGGTATGTGACAGAGAGAGGCTGGGGATGTGAGAGGGGGAGGCCGGGTATGTAATAGAGACATTACAGAGAAAGTGAAGCGTGGGACGTGAGAGGGGGAGCTGGGTGAAGAAGGTGGTAGGAGATGTTTAGGAATCGTCTCCTGTATAATGGGGTCGTTACTGTCATGTGTCATTATGAAAGGAACAACCTACAATACAGATCCTAAACCAAGTGATATATTCTACAGACGTCGGTCCCAGCCTCATATCAGACACTGGTACCAGTCACCAGCAGGGGGCAGTGCAGTGGGTGTGTGTCCTGGGTCAGGGTCTTTTCCAGAGCTAATATATATAATGGGCAGATGTACATTCTGCGGTGAGGCTTTCCTGTTTGTGTAAGGGGGGAAGCCCAGCCGCTGGATGAAAGACCCTGTTGTGCTCCATCACTGGCTCCTCCTCTGTTTGTTGCAGACAGACTCCAGCTCTTGTCCTGGAGGCTCCGGGATAGCTGCACACACAGAGATTGGGTGTATTTTCCAGGGTGGAAACTCTGCTGACGGCTGAGAGTGGTCAGCCAAGGAATGCTTCCACTACCCCTCCACCGTCCTGGTTACTGCAGCCAGCCAGCCAGCTCTCACCGTCCTGGTTACTGCAGCCAGCCAGCTCTCACCGTCCTGGTTACTGCAGCCAGCTCTCACCGTCCTGGTTACTGCAGCCAGCCAGCTCTCACCGTCCTGGTTACTGCAGCCAGCTCTCACCGTCCTGGTTACTGCAGCCAGCCAGCTCTCACCGTCCTGGTTACTGCAGCCAGCTCTCACCGTCCTGGTTACTGCAGCCAGCCAGCTCTCACCGTCCTGGTTACTGCAGCCAGCCAGCTCTCACCGTCCTGGTTACTGCAGCCAGCCAGCTCTCACCGTCCTGGTTACTGCAGCCAGCCAGCTCTCACCGTCCTGGTTACTGCAGCCAGCCAGCTCTCACCGTCCTGGTTACTGCAGCCAGCCAGCTCTCACCGTCCTGGTTACTGCAGCCAGCCAGCTCTCACCGTCCTGGTTACTGCAGCCAGCCAGCTCTCACCGTCCTGGTTACTGCAGCCAGCCAGCTCTCACCGTCCTGGTTACTGCAGCCAGCCAGCTCTCACCGTCCTGGTTACTGCAGCCAGCCAGCTCTCACCGTCCTGGTTATTAGGCAGCCCGAGGCCCGAAACAGAGGAACTTTTACTGTGTTGTGTAATAGGATAAATTCTGCTACTTTACACTGTCTGTAAGACCATCTGAGCAGATGTATTGTACTGATGTCATTCGATCAGGCTCCGCACTACACTGGGGTCATTAGATCGGGCTCTGCACTATACTGGGGTCATTAGATCAGGCTCTGCACTATACTGGGGTCATTAGATCGGGCTCTGCACTATACTGGGGTCATTAGATCAGGCTCTGCACTCTACTGGGGTCATTAGATTGGACTCTGCACTATACTGGGGTCATTAGATCAGGCTCTGCACTATACTGGGGTCATTAGATCGGGCTCTGCACTATACTGGGGTCATTAGATCAGGCTCTGCACTATACTGGGGTCATTAGATCGGGCTCTGCACTATACTGGGGTCATTAGATTGGACTCTGCACTATACTGGGGTCATTAGATTGGACTCTGCACTATACTGGGGTCATTAGATCAGGCACTATACTGGGGTCATTAGATTGGACTCTGCACTATACTGGGGTCATTAGATCAGGCACTATACTGGGGTCATTAGATCGGGCTCTGCACTATACTGGGGTCATTAGATCAGGCACTACACTGGGGTCATTAGATTGGACTCTGCACTATACTGGGGTCATTAGATCGGGCTCTGCACTATACTGGCGTCATTAGATCGGGCTCTGCACTATACTGGGGTCATTAGATCAGGCTCTGCACTATACTGGCGTCATTAGATCGGGCTCTGCACTATACTGGCGTCATTAGATCAGGCACTACACTGGGGTCATTAGATTGGACTCTGCACTACACTGGGGTCATTAGATTGGACTCTGCACTATACTGGGGTCATTAGATCGGGCTCTGCACTATACTGGGGTCATTAGATTGGACTCTGCACTATACTGGGGTCATTAGATCGGGCTCTGCACTATACTGGGGTCATTAGATCGGGCTCTGCACTATACTGGGGTCATTAGATCGGGCTCTGCACTATACTGGGGTCATTAGATTGGACTCTGCACTATACTGGGGTCATTAGATCAGGCACTATACTGGGGTCATTAGATTGGACTCTGCACTACACTGGGGTCATTAGATTGGACTCTGCACTATACTGGGGTCATTAGATCGGGCTCTGCACTATACTGGGGTCATTAGATCAGGCTCTGCACTATACTGGCGTCATTAGATCGGGCTCTGCACTATACTGGGGTCATTAGATCAGGCTCTGCACTATACTGGGGTCATTAGATCGGGCTCTGCACTATACTGGGGTCATTAGATCAGGCACTATACTGGGGTCATTAGATCGGGCTCTGCACTATACTGGGGTCATTAGATCAGGCTCTGCACTATACTGGCGTCATTTGATCGGGCTCTGCACTATACTGGGGTCATTAGATCAGGCTCTGCACTATACTGGCGTCATTAGATCGGGCTCTGCACTATACTGGGGTCATTAGATCGGGCTCTGCACTATACTGGGGTCATTAGATCAGGCACTATACTGGGGTCATTAGATCGGGCTCTGCACTATACTGGGGTCATTAGATCGGGCTCTGCACTATACTGGCGTCATTTGATCGGGCTCTGCACTATACTGGGGTCATTAGATCAGGCTCTGCACTATACTGGGGTCATTAGATCGGGCTCTGCACTATACTGGGGTCATTAGATCGGGCTCTGCACTATACTGGGGTCATTAGATCGGGCTCTGCACTATACAAGAAACAACAAAAAGTATTCCCCCAGCACTCAGAATGAAATCAGTAATAAGATGTGAAAAACTACATGGTGGTAGATAATCCAGAGATCTCAGTTGCATATATTTGCAAAGATATGGCTAAGCCTCCGGGCCGCGTCACGGCGTCTCTGAGACCGGAGGTCCCTATCACTTGGTCAGAATCTGGGGTGCAGAACCTGAGTGATATTACTGAAGTGATTGAGCAGCTTCCAACTTGTATTTCTGTATTGTGGACTCTGCACTATACTGGGGTCATTAGATCGGGCTCTGCACTATACTGGGGTCATTAGATCGGGCTCTGCACTATACTGGGGTCATTAGATCAGGCTCTGCACTATACTGGGGTCATTAGATCGGGCTCTGCACTATACTGGGGTCATTAGATCAGGCTCTGCACTATACTGGGGTCATTAGATCGGGCTCTGCACTATACTGGGGTCATTAGATCAGGCACTATACTGGGGTCATTAGATCAGGCTCTGCACTATACTGGGGTCATTAGATCGGGCTCTGCACTATACTGGGGTCATTAGATCGGGCTCTGCACTATACTGGGGTCATTAGATCGGGCTCTGCACTATACTGGGGTCATTAGATCGGGCTCTGCACTATACTGGGGTCATTAGATCGGGCTCTGCACTATACTGGGGTCATTAGATCGGGCTCTGCACTATACTGGGGTCATTAGATCGGGCTCTGCACTATACTGGGGTCATTAGATCGGGCTCTGCACTATACTGGGGTCATTAGATCGGGCTCTGCACTATACTGGGGTCATTAGATCGGGCTTTGCACTATACTGGGGTCATTAGATCGGGCTCTGCACTATACTGGGGTCATTAGATCGGCCTCTGCACTATACTGGGGTCATTAGATCAGGCTCCGCACTACACTGGGGTCATTAGATCGGGCTCCGCACTATACTGGGGTCATTAGATCGGGATCGGGCTCTGCACTATACTGGGGTCATTAGATCGGGCTCTGCACTATACTGGGGTCATTAGATCGGGCTCTGCACTATACTGGGGTCATTAGATCGGGCTCTGCACTATACTGGGGTCATTAGATCAGGCTCTGCACTATACTGGGGTCATTAGATCGGGCTCTGCACTATACTGGGGTCATTAGATCGGGCTCTGCACTATACTGGGGTCATTAGATCGGGCTCTGCACTATACTGGGGTCATTAGATCAGGCACTATACTGGGGTCATTAGATCAGGCTCTGCACTATACTGGGGTCATTAGATCGGGCTCTGCACTATACTGGGGTCATTAGATCGGGCTCTGCACTATACTGGGGTCATTAGATCGGGCTCTGCACTATACTGGGGTCATTAGATCGGGCTCTGCACTATACTGGGGTCATTAGATCGGGCTCTGCACTATACTGGGGTCATTAGATCGGGCTCTGCACTATACTGGGGTCATTAGATCGGGCTCTGCACTATACTGGGGTCATTAGATCGGGCTCTGCACTATACTGGGGTCATTAGATCGGGCTTTGCACTATACTGGGGTCATTAGATCGGGCTCTGCACTATACTGGGGTCATTAGATCGGCCTCTGCACTATACTGGGGTCATTAGATCAGGCTCCGCACTACACTGGGGTCATTAGATCGGGCTCCGCACTATACTGGGGTCATTAGATCGGGATCGGGCTCTGCACTATACTGGGGTCATTAGATCGGGCTCTGCACTATACTGGGGTCATTAGATCGGGCTCTGCACTATACTGGGGTCATTAGATCAGGCTTTGCACTATACTGGGGTCATTAGATCGGGCTCTGCACTATACTGGGGTCATTAGATCGGGCTCTGCACTATACTGGGGTCATTCGATAAGGCTCCGCACTACACTGGGGTCATTAGATCGGGCTCCGCACTATACTGGGGTCATTAGATCGGGCTCTGCACTATACTGGGGTCATTAGATCGGGCTCTGCACTATACTGGGGTCATTAGATCAGGCACTATACTGGGGTCATTAGATTGGACTCTGCACTATACTGGGGTCATTAGATCAGGCACTATACTGGGGTCATTAGATTGGACTCTGCACTATACTGGGGTCATTAGATCAGGCACTACACTGGGGTCATTAGATTGGACTCTGCACTACACTGGGGTCATTAGATTGGACTCTGCACTATACTGGGGTCATTAGATCAGGCTCTGCACTATACTGGGGTCATTAGATCGGGCTCTGCACTATACTGGCATCATTAGATCGGGCTCTGCACTATACTGGGGTCATTAGATCAGGCACTACACTGGGGTCATTAGATCAGGCTCTGCACTATACTGGGGTCATTAGATCGGGCTCTGCACTATACTGGCGTCATTAGATCGGGCTCTGCACTATACTGGGGTCATTAGATCAGGCACTACATTGGGGTCATTAGATCGGGCTCTGCACTACACTGGGGTCATTAGATTGGACTCTGCACTATACTGGCGTCATTAGATCGGGCTCTGCACTATACTGGGGTCATTAGATCGGGCTCTGCACTATACTGGGGTCATTAGATCGGGCTCTGCACTATACTGGGGTCATTAGATCGGGCTCTGCACTATACTGGGGTCATTAGATCGGGCTCTGCACTATACTGGGGTCATTAGATCGGGCTCTGCACTATACTGGGGTCATTAGATCGGGCTCTGCACTATACTGGGGTCATTAGATCGGGCTCTGCACTATACTGGGGTCATTAGATCGGGCTCTGCACTATACTGGGGTCATTAGATCGGGCTCTGCACTATACTGGGGTCATTAGATCGGCCTCTGCACTATACTGGGGTCATTAGATCAGGCTCCGCACTACACTGGGGTCATTAGATCGGGCTCCGCACTATACTGGGGTCATTAGATCGGGATCGGGCTCTGCACTATACTGGGGTCATTAGATCGGGCTCTGCACTATACTGGGGTCATTAGATCGGGCTCTGCACTATACTGGGGTCATTAGATCGGGCTCTGCACTATACTGGGGTCATTAGATCGGGCTCTGCACTATACTGGGGTCATTAGATCGGGCTCTGCACTATACTGGGGTCATTAGATCGGGCTCTGCACTATACTGGGGTCATTAGATCGGGCTCTGCACTATACTGGGGTCATTAGATCAGGCACTATACTGGGGTCATTAGATCAGGCTCTGCACTATACTGGGGTCATTAGATCGGGCTCTGCACTATACTGGGGTCATTAGATCGGGCTCTGCACTATACTGGGGTCATTAGATCGGGCTCTGCACTATACTGGGGTCATTAGATCGGGCTCTGCACTATACTGGGGTCATTAGATCGGGCTCTGCACTATACTGGGGTCATTAGATCGGGCTCTGCACTATACTGGGGTCATTAGATCGGGCTCTGCACTATACTGGGGTCATTAGATCGGGCTTTGCACTATACTGGGGTCATTAGATCGGGCTCTGCACTATACTGGGGTCATTAGATCGGCCTCTGCACTATACTGGGGTCATTAGATCAGGCTCCGCACTACACTGGGGTCATTAGATCGGGCTCCGCACTATACTGGGGTCATTAGATCGGGATCGGGCTCTGCACTATACTGGGGTCATTAGATCGGGCTCTGCACTATACTGGGGTCATTAGATCGGGCTCTGCACTATACTGGGGTCATTAGATCAGGCTTTGCACTATACTGGGGTCATTAGATCGGGCTCTGCACTATACTGGGGTCATTAGATCGGGCTCTGCACTATACTGGGGTCATTCGATAAGGCTCCGCACTACACTGGGGTCATTAGATCGGGCTCCGCACTATACTGGGGTCATTAGATCGGGCTCTGCACTATACTGGGGTCATTAGATCGGGCTCTGCACTATACTGGGGTCATTAGATCAGGCACTATACTGGGGTCATTAGATTGGACTCTGCACTATACTGGGGTCATTAGATCAGGCACTATACTGGGGTCATTAGATTGGACTCTGCACTATACTGGGGTCATTAGATCAGGCACTATACTGGGGTCATTAGATCGGGCTCTGCACTATACTGGGGTCATTAAATCGGGCTCTGCACTATACTGGGGTCATTAGATCAGGCTTTGCACTATACTGGGGTCATTAGATCGGGCTCTGCACTATACTGGGGTCATTAGATCGGGCTCTGCACTATACTGGGGTCATTCGATAAGGCTCCGCACTACACTGGGGTCATTAGATCGGGCTCCGCACTATACTGGGGTCATTAGATCGGGCTCTGCACTATACTGGGGTCATTAGATCGGGCTCTGCACTATACTGGGGTCATTAGATCAGGCACTATACTGGGGTCATTAGATTGGACTCTGCACTATACTGGGGTCATTAGATCAGGCACTATACTGGGGTCATTAGATTGGACTCTGCACTATACTGGGGTCATTAGATCAGGCACTACACTGGGGTCATTAGATTGGACTCTGCACTACACTGGGGTCATTAGATTGGACTCTGCACTATACTGGGGTCATTAGATCAGGCTCTGCACTATACTGGGGTCATTAGATCGGGCTCTGCACTATACTGGCATCATTAGATCGGGCTCTGCACTATACTGGGGTCATTAGATCAGGCACTACACTGGGGTCATTAGATCAGGCTCTGCACTATACTGGGGTCATTAGATCGGGCTCTGCACTATACTGGCGTCATTAGATCGGGCTCTGCACTATACTGGGGTCATTAGATCAGGCACTACATTGGGGTCATTAGATCGGGCTCTGCACTACACTGGGGTCATTAGATTGGACTCTGCACTATACTGGCGTCATTAGATCGGGCTCTGCACTATACTGGGGTCATTAGATCGGGCTCTGCACTATACTGGGGTCATTAGATCGGGCTCTGCACTATACTGGGGTCATTAGATCGGGCTCTGCACTATACTGGGGTCATTAGATCGGGCTCTGCACTATACTGGGGTCATTAGATCGGGCTCTGCACTATACTGGGGTCATTAGATCGGGCTCTGCACTATACTGGGGTCATTAGATCGGGCTCTGCACTATACTGGGGTCATTAGATCGGGCTTTGCACTATACTGGGGTCATTAGATCGGGCTCTGCACTATACTGGGGTCATTAGATCGGCCTCTGCACTATACTGGGGTCATTAGATCAGGCTCCGCACTACACTGGGGTCATTAGATCGGGCTCCGCACTATACTGGGGTCATTAGATCGGGATCGGGCTCTGCACTATACTGGGGTCATTAGATCGGGCTCTGCACTATACTGGGGTCATTAGATCGGGCTCTGCACTATACTGGGGTCATTAGATCGGGCTCTGCACTATACTGGGGTCATTAGATCGGGCTCTGCACTATACTGGGGTCATTAGATCGGGCTCTGCACTATACTGGGGTCATTAGATCGGGCTCTGCACTATACTGGGGTCATTAGATCGGGCTCTGCACTATACTGGGGTCATTAGATCAGGCACTATACTGGGGTCATTAGATCAGGCTCTGCACTATACTGGAGTCATTAGATCGGGCTCTGCACTATACTGGGGTCATTAGATCGGGCTCTGCACTATACTGGGGTCATTAGATCGGGCTCTGCACTATACTGGGGTCATTAGATCGGGCTCTGCACTATACTGGGGTCATTAGATCGGGCTCTGCACTATACTGGGGTCATTAGATCGGGCTCTGCACTATACTGGGGTCATTAGATCGGGCTCTGCACTATACTGGGGTCATTAGATCGGGCTCTGCACTATACTGGGGTCATTAGATCGGGCTTTGCACTATACTGGGGTCATTAGATCGGGCTCTGCACTATACTGGGGTCATTAGATCGGCCTCTGCACTATACTGGGGTCATTAGATCAGGCTCCGCACTACACTGGGGTCATTAGATCGGGCTCCGCACTATACTGGGGTCATTAGATCGGGATCGGGCTCTGCACTATACTGGGGTCATTAGATCGGGCTCTGCACTATACTGGGGTCATTAGATCGGGCTCTGCACTATACTGGGGTCATTAGATCAGGCTTTGCACTATACTGGGGTCATTAGATCGGGCTCTGCACTATACTGGGGTCATTAGATCGGGCTCTGCACTATACTGGGGTCATTCGATAAGGCTCCGCACTACACTGGGGTCATTAGATCGGGCTCCGCACTATACTGGGGTCATTAGATCGGGCTCTGCACTATACTGGGGTCATTAGATCGGGCTCTGCACTATACTGGGGTCATTAGATCAGGCACTATACTGGGGTCATTAGATTGGACTCTGCACTATACTGGGGTCATTAGATCAGGCACTATACTGGGGCCATTATATCAAACTCTGCACTATACTGGGGCCATTAGATCGGGCTCTGCACTATACTGGGGTCATTAGATCGGGCTCTGCACTATACTGGGGTCATTAGATCGGGCTCTGCACTATACTGGGGTCATTAGATCGGGCTCTGCACTATACTGGGGTCATTAGATCGGGCTCTGCACTACACTGGGGTCATTAGATCAGGCTCTGCACTACACTGGGGTCATTAGATCAGGCTCTGCACTATACTGGGGTCATTAGATCAGGCTCTGCACTATACTGGGGTCATTAGATCAGGCTCTGCACTATACTGGGGTCATTAGATCAGGCTTTGCACTACACTGGGGTCATTAGATCAGGCTCTGCACTATACTGGGGTCATTAGATCAGGCTCTGCACTATACTGGGGTCATTAGATCAGGCTTTGCACTACACTGGGGTCATTAGATCGGGCTCTGCACTATACTGGGGTCATTAGATCGGGCTCTGCACTATACTGGGGTCATTAGATCAAGCTCTGCACTACACTGGGGTCATTAGATCGGGCTCTGCACTACACTGGGGTCATTAGATCGGGCTCTGCACTACACTGGGGTCATTAGATCGGGCTCTGCACTACACTGGGGTCATTAGATCGGGCTCTACACTATACTGGGGTCATTAGATCAGGCTCTGCACTATACTGGGGTCATTAGATCAGGCTCTACACTATACTGGCGTCATTAGATCGGGCTCTGCACTACACTGGGGTCATTAGATCGGGCTCTGCACTACATTGGGGTCATTAGATCGGGCTCTGCACTACACTGGGGTCATTAGATCGGGCTCTGCACTACATTGGGGTCATTAGATCAGGCTCTGCACTATACTGGGGTCATTAGATCAGGCTCTGCATTACACTGGGGTCATTAGATCGGGCTCTGCACTACACTGGGGTCATTAGATCAGGCTCTACACTATACTGGCGTCATTAGATCGGGCTCTGCACTACACTGGGGTCATTAGATTGGGCTCTGCATTATACTGGGGTCCTTAGATTGGGCTCTGCACTACACTGGGGTCATTAGATTTGGCTCTGCGCTGCTATATAGGGGCCATTAGATCGGGCTCTGCACTGCTATATAGGGGCCATTAGATCGGGCTCTGCGCTGCTATATAGGGGCCATTAGATCGGGCTCTGCACTGCTATATAGGGGTCATTAGATTGGGCTCTGTGCTGCTATATAGGGGTGATTAGATTGTGCTCTGTGCTGCTATATAGGGGCCATTAGGACGGGCTCTGCGCTGCTATATAGGGGCCATTAGGACGGGCTCTGCGCTGCTATATAGGGGCCATTAGGACGGGCTCTGCGCTGCTATATAGGGGCCATTAGATCGGGCTCTGCGCTGCTATATAGGGGCCATTAGATCGGGCTCTGCGCTGCTATATAGGGGCCATTAGATCGGGCTCTGCGCTGCTATATAGGGGCCATTAGATCGGGCTCTGCGCTGCTATATAGGGGCCATTAGATCGGGCTCTGCGCTGCTATATAGGGGCCATTAGATCGGGCTCTGCACTGCTATATAGGGGTGATTAGATTGTGCTCAGTGTTGTACATATGTACGTGGATAGATTTGCCCCTAGTGAAGGGTAGAGTGTGTCCATATTCCAGGGAGTGTGCTGTAAGTGATGCCATCCATGCTATGAACCTATTATCAGCCCCCCCCCCCACACACACCTGTAGCATGGCACCATACTCGCTAGGTACTGCCCCTTCCCCCTGTAGCATGGCACCATCCTCGCCAGGTACCGCCCCTTCCCCCTGTAGCATGGCACCATACTCGCCAGGTACCGCCCCTTCCCCCTGTAGCATGGCACCATCCTCGCCAGGTACCGCCCCTTCCCCCTGTAGCATGGCACCATACTCGCCAGGTACCGCCCCTTCCTCCTGTAGCATGGCACCATCCTCGCCAGGTACCGCCCCTTCCTCCTGTAGCATGGCACCATCCTCGCCAGGTACCGCCCCTTCCCCCTGTAGCATGGCACCATCCTCGCCAGGTACCGCCCCTTCCCCCTGTAGCATGGCACCATCCTCGCCAGGTACCGCCCCTTCCTCCTGTAGCATGGCACCATCCTCGACAGGTACCGCCCCTTCCCCCTGTAGCATGGCACCATCCTCGCCAGGTACCGCCCCTTCCCCCTGTACCAGGGCACCATCCTCGCCAGGTACCGCCCCTTCCCCCTGTAGCATGGCACCATCCTCGCCAGGTACCGCCCCTTCCTCCTGTAGCATGGCACCATCCTCGCCAGGTACCGCCCCTTCCCCCTGTAGCATGGCACCATCCTCGCCAGGCACCGCTGTGGTAACACTGGTCGGTATGATGTAAGAAGTAGATTTATGGTTCTCTGTGCGATGGAGATTTCGGGTGTATCCCATACCGGATTCCTCCTACACATCCAATAATCCCGGTCACACCCTGGATGTCAGCGTGCAGGGTCCTCCGTCCCGAGCTCCACTGTTACTGTAACTATGGCAGAATGACCTCCGTCTAACCAGGAGACACACATACTATAATCATGGCACCGTCCGCACTGCTGGGCCCCCGTGATGGGCATCCCACGTGTTCCACCAACCTCACCGGCACCAGACACCGTACGGTTACACAGTAGATAAGAGCTGTTATGGAGCACACCCCTGCCCCATCCCGGAATTCTCTCGTTAATGCTTGTGGCTGCTGAGTTGGCAGGAAGACGCGGCTGGGATTCCTCTTACTGGTTATGGTGGCATTCCAGTCATTGCAGGACATGCCGCCCCCGGCTCAGGGGGATTTACCTGCTGTGTAGCCCGCGCTCCCTTGTGCCCGTCACACAATCACTTTTCTTTCTTTATTTCCCCGGTTCTCAGACCTACGCCAAGTTCTCAGGAGCCCCCCTCCAAGTGCACAAGCTCTGCAATCCCTGGCGGAGCCCATCAGGTACACTATACATGCGCACGTCAGCCCGTCACGTACCGTCCCTTGGGTGCAAGCTGATGGAGCCGCTTCTCTTGTTACAGGCCGGCTCCCTGCCCTGAGGACCCGCAATGAAGGGATTCTGTTCCAGACCAGTGATATTATTACCCACCTCAGAAAGCAGGTGAGCGGCTCCCGGTATGCAGGGTGTGACGGCCCGACACGCTCTCCCGGTACTGACTCTTCCTACCAGGATTAGCAGACGGCCGAGGTGACCCCATCTCTCTCCCTGTGCTCAGACCAGATATTACACAGAGCATATCCTATGTCACTATAAGTATATTCTACATCCGTATAAGAGACACACACACCCCAGCTATACACACACACACCCCAGCTATACACACACACACCCCAGCTATACACACACACACCCCAGCTATACACACACACACCCCAGCTATACACACACACACCCCAGCTATACACACACACACCCCAGCTATACACACACACACCCCAGCTATACACACACACACCCCAGCTATATACACACACACCCCAGCTATACACACACACCCCAGCTATACACACACACACCCCAGCTATACACACACACACCCCAGCTATACACACACACACCCCAGCTATACACACACACACCCCAGCTATACACACACACACCCCAGCTATACACACACACCCCAGCTATACACACACACACACACCCCAGCAATACACACACACACCCCAGCTATACACACACACCCCAGCTATACACACACACACCCCAGCTATACACACACACCCCAGCTATACACACACCCCAGCTATACACACACACACACACCCCAGCTATACACACACACACCCCAGCTATACACACACCCCAGCTATACACACACACACCCCAGCTATACACACACACCCCAGCTATACACACACCCCAGCTATACACACACACACACACACCCCAGCTATACACACACACACCCCAGCTATACACACACACCCCAGCTATACACACACACACCCCAGCTATACACACACACACCCCAGCTATACACACACACACCCCAGCTATACACACACACACCCCAGCTATACACACACACACCCCAGCTATACACACACACACCCCAGCTATACACACACACCCCAGCTATACACACACACCCCAGCTATACACACACACACCCCAGCTATACACACACACACCCCAGCTATACACACACACACCCCAGCTATACACACACACACCCCAGCTATACACACACACACCCCAGCTATACACACACACCCCAGCTATACACACACACACACACCCCAGCAATACACACACACACCCCAGCTATACACACACACCCCAGCTATACACACACACACCCCAGCTATACACACACACCCCAGCTATACACACACCCCAGCTATACACACACACACACACACCCCAGCTATACACACACACACCCCAGCTATACACACACCCCAGCTATACACACACACACCCCAGCTATACACACACACCCCAGCTATACACACACCCCAGCTATACACACACACACACACACCCCAGCTATACACACACACACCCCAGCTATACACACACACCCCAGCTATACACACACACACCCCAGCTATACACACACACACCAGCTATACACACACACACACACACCAGCTATACACACACACCCCAGCTATACACACACACCCCAGCTATACACACACACACACCCCAGCTATACACACACACACCCCAGCTATACACACACACACCCCAGCTATACACACACACACCCCAGCTATACACACACACCCCAGCTATACACACACACACACCCCAGCTATACACACACACACACCCCAGCTATACACACACACCCCAGCTATACACACACACACACCCCAGCAATACACACACACCCCAGCAATACACACACACACCCCAGCAATACACACACACACCCCAGCTATACACACACCCCAGCTATACACACACACACCCCAGCTATACACACACACCCCAGCTATACACACACCCCAGCTATACACACACACACACACACCCCAGCTATACACACACACACCCCAGCTATACACACACACCCCAGCTATACACACACACACCCCAGCTATACACACACACACCCCAGCTATACACACACACACCCCAGCTATACACACACACACCCCAGCTATACACACACACACCCCAGCTATACACACACACCCCAGCTATACACACACACACACACCCCAGCAATACACACACACACCCCAGCTATACACACACACCCCAGCTATACACACACACACCCCAGCTATACACACACACCCCAGCTATACACACACCCCAGCTATACACACACACACACACACCCCAGCTATACACACACACACCCCAGCTATACACACACCCCAGCTATACACACACACACCCCAGCTATACACACACACCCCAGCTATACACACACCCCAGCTATACACACACACACACACACCCCAGCTATACACACACACACCCCAGCTATACACACACACCCCAGCTATACACACACACACCCCAGCTATACACACACACACCCCAGCTATACACACACACACCCCAGCTATACACACACACACCCCAGCTATACACACACACACCCCAGCTATACACACACACACCCCAGCTATACACACACACCCCAGCTATACACACACACCCCAGCTATACACACACACACCCCAGCTATACACACACACACCCCAGCTATACACACACACACCCCAGCTATACACACACACACCCCAGCTATACACACACACACCCCAGCTATACACACACACACCCCAGCTATACACACACACCCCAGCTATACACACACACACACACCCCAGCAATACACACACACACCCCAGCTATACACACACACCCCAGCTATACACACACACACCCCAGCTATACACACACACCCCAGCTATACACACACCCCAGCTATACACACACACACACACACCCCAGCTATACACACACACACCCCAGCTATACACACACCCCAGCTATACACACACACACCCCAGCTATACACACACACCCCAGCTATACACACACCCCAGCTATACACACACACACACACACCCCAGCTATACACACACACACCCCAGCTATACACACACACCCCAGCTATACACACACACACCCCAGCTATACACACACACACCAGCTATACACACACACACACACACCAGCTATACACACACACCCCAGCTATACACACACACCCCAGCTATACACACACACACACCCCAGCTATACACACACACACCCCAGCTATACACACACACACCCCAGCTATACACACACACACCCCAGCTATACACACACACCCCAGCTATACACACACACACACCCCAGCTATACACACACACACACCCCAGCTATACACACACACCCCAGCTATACACACACACACACCCCAGCAATACACACACACCCCAGCAATACACACACACACCCCAGCAATACACACACACACCCCAGCTATACACACACCCCAGCTATACACACACACCCCAGCTATACACACACACCCCAGCTATACACACACACACCCCAGCTATACACACACACCCCAGCTATACACACACACACACACCCCAGCAATACACACACACCCCAGCAAATACACACACCCTCAGCAACACACACAACCCCAGCAATGCACACAAGCACACACACACCCCAGCAACACGCACACACACACCCCAGCAATACACACACACCCCAGCAATACACACACCCCAGCAATACACACAACCCCAGCAATGCACACACAACCCCAGCAACACGCACACACACACCCCAGCAATACACACAACCCCAGCAATACACACACACCCTCAGCAACACACACAACCCCAGCAATGCACACACACCCCAGCAACACGCACACACACACCCCAGCAATACACACACACACAACCCCAGAAATACACACACACAACCCCAGCAATACACACAACCGTTCCCTTATGCTCAGGGGGCCAAAAGTGTCACCTGCAGGAATAATGACGACTCTGTTACTCTCTCTACAGAAATACAATGCAGATTATGACTTGTCCGCTACGCAGGGGGCTGACACCCTGGCCTTCACTTCGCTGCTGGAGGGGAAGCTGCTGCCGGCTCTGGTAAGTATGAGCAATATGGCCTATGTGTCCTCACTCGACTTTGCTGCCGTCGCGCCAAACAGACCCTCTCTGTGCGCCTAGTCCTGTGAGACTCCCGCAAACATTTCCCCCCCATAGTATTAGTATCAGAGTACCCGGTGTTACCCGCAGACATTTCCCCCCCATAGTATTAGTATCAGAGTATCCGGTGTCATCAGCAGACATTTCCCCCCCCCCCCCCCCCCATAGTATTAGTATCAGAGTACCCGGTGTTACCCGCAGACATTTCCCCCCCATAGTATTAGTATCAGAGTATCCGGTGTCATCAGCAGACATTTCCCCCCCCCCCCATAGTATTAGTATCAGAGTATCCGGTGTCACCCGCAGACATTTCCCCCCCCCAATAGTATTAGTATCAGAGTACCCGGTGTCACCAGCAGACATTTCCCCCCCCATAGTATTAGTATCAGAGTACCCGGTGTTACCCGCAGACATTTCCCCCCCATAGTATTAGTATCAGAGTACCCGGTGTTACCCGCAGACATTTCCCCCCATAGTATTAGTATCAGAGTATCCGGTGTCACCCGCGGACATTCCCCCCCCCCCATAGTATTATTATCAGAGTATCCGGTGTCACCCGCAGACATTTCCCCCCCCATAGTATTAGTATCAGAGTATCAGAGTATCCGGTGTCACCAGCAGACATTTCCCCCCCCCCATAGTATTAGTATCAGAGTACCCGGTGTTACCCGCAGACATTTCCCCCCCATAGTATTAGTATCAGAGTATCCGGTGTCACCCGCAGACATTTCCCCCCATAGTATTAGTATCAGAGTACCCGGTGTTACCCGCAGACATTTCCCCCCCCCCTCCATAGTATTAGTATCAGAGTACCCGGTGTCACCCGCAGACATTTCCCCCCCCCCCCATAGTATTAGCATCAGAGTACCCGGTGTCACCCGCAGACATTTCCCCCCCCATAGTATTAGTATCAGAGTATCCGGTGTCACCCGCAGACATTTCCCCCCCCCAATAGTATTAGTATCAGAGTACCCGGTGTCACCAGCAGACATTTCCCCCCCCCATAGTATTAGTATCAGAGTACCCGGTGTTACCCGCAGACATTTCCCCCCCATAGTATTAGTATCAGAGTATCCGGTGTCACCCGCGGACATTCCCCCCCCCCCCATAGTATTATTATCAGAGTATCCGGTGTCACCCGCAGACATTTCCCCCCCCCCATAGTATTAGTATCAGAGTACCCGGTGTTACCCGCAGACATTTCCCCCCCATAGTATTAGTATCAGAGTATCCGGTGTCACCCGCAGACATTTCCCCCCATAGTATTAGTATCAGAGTACCCGGTGTTACCCGCAGACATTTCCCCCCCCCCCTCCATAGTATTAGTATCAGAGTACCCGGTGTCACCCGCAGACATTCCCCCCCCCCCCCCCATAGTATTAGCATCAGAGTACCCGGTGTCACCAGCAGACATTCCCTCCCCCCCATAGTATTAGTATCAGAGTACCCGGTGTTACCCGCAGACATTTCCCCCCATAGTATTAGTATCAGAGTACCGGTGTCACCAGCAGACATTTCCCCCCCCCCCCCATAGTATTAGTATCAGAGTACCCGGTGTTACCCGCAGACATTTCCCCCCCATAGTATTAGTATCAGAGTATCCGGTGTCACCCGCAGACATTTCCCCCCCATAGTATTAGTATCAGAGTATCCGGTGTTACCAGCAGACATTTCCCCCCCATAGTATTAGTATCAGAGCATCCGGTGTTACCAGCAGACATTTCCCCCCCCCCCCCATAGTATTAGTATCAGAGTACCCGGTGTCACCCGCAGACATTTCCCCCCATAGTATTAGTATCAGAGTACCCGGTGTTACCCGCAGACATTTCCCCCCCCCCCCCATAGTATTAGTATCAGAGTACCCAGTGTCACCCGCAGACATTCACCCCCCCCCCCCCCATAGTATTAGTATCAGAGTATCCGGTGTCACCCACAGACATTTCCCCCACCCCCCCCATAGTATTAGTATCAGAGTACCCGGTGTCACCCGCAGACATTTCCCCCCCCCCCATAGTATTAGTATCAGAGTATCCGGTGTCACCCGCAGACATTTCCCCCCCATAGTATTAGTATCAGAGTGCCCGGTGTCACCCACAGACATTTCCCCCCCCCCCATAGTATTAGTATCAGAGTACCCGGTGTCACCCGCAGACATTCCCCCCCCCCCCCCCCATAGTATTAGTATCAGAGTATCCGGTGTCACCCGCAGACATTTCCCCCCCATAGTATTAGTATCAGAGTACCCAGTGTCACCCACAGACATTTCCCCCCCCCCCATAGTATTAGTATCAGAGTACCCGGTGTCACCCGCAGACATTTCCACCACCCCCCCATAGTATTAGTATCAGAGTATCCGGTGTCACCCGCAGACATTTCCCCCCCATAGTATTAGTATCAGAGTATCCGGTGTCACCCGCAGACATTTCCCCCCCATAGTATTAGTAACAGAGTATCCGGTGTCACCCGCAGACATTGTCTCCATCGTCGTGGTTGAAGTAAAAAGCTTCTATTGCACAGTCAGTCAGTTATGATTATTGTGACATTATTGGCGCTGTATCGGGGCAGGTTCTGATATGTAGAAGTAAATCTGGTATCGGAGCCATATTATTGTGATATTTCTGATTACTCCAATTGCCCATTCCCCCCTCTCTGACCATCACCTTCTCTCTTTTAACCTTTCCCTCTCTCCTTCCCCTCCTCTAACTCCTAAGGCTACCATCACTAAGCGTAATATTGAGGCTTTTTCCTCCCTGCTGGACTCTCTTCTCTCCCCTACCATGTCTCTCTCTCCTGTCCTGAACAAGCCGCTTCCCTGTACAATTCCTCCCTTACTTCTGCTCTTGACTCTGTTGCTCCAGCAATAACCACTCACCCTCACAGATCCACCCCACAACCCTAGCATTCCAAATGCACCAGATACCTACAAAAGTGTTGAAGAATTGCAGGGCGTCAGTGGAGAAAGTCACGCTCTAAGGCTCACTTCCTCCATTTTCACATTTATTCTTTCTTCCTACAGTGCTGCCCTGTCTCTCTCCAAACAAACATATTTCAAGAACCTCATCTCCTCCCAGTCCTCAAACCCCCGGCGTCTCTTTGCCACTTTCAACTCCCTCCTCTGCCCTTGTCCTCCTCGCCTCCCATCCTCACTCTCTGCCCTTGACTTTGCCACCTACTTTACATCTTAAATTTACTCCATACATGAGGACATCATATCCCATCAGACCCTCAGCACTCCTCCCCCTCCTTGCCCTGACCACCCTTCCCCCTTCTGTCTCACCAACTCTGACATCCTTCTCCCCTGGTTCTGGAGAGGAAGTCATGGCCCTCATCCGGTCCTCCCCTCCTTCCACCTCCCCTCTTGACCCTATCCCTTCCCGTCTCCTCTCCCACCCGTCTCCTTCTGCCTGTTCCCATCTGGCTCACCTCCTCAATCTCTCCCTATCATCTGGCACTTTCCCTTCTGCATTCAAACATGCCCTTGTCTCCCCCATTCTTAAAAAACCTACCCTTGATCCTAACATACTTTCCAACTATCGACCCATCTCTCTTCTCCCATTTGCTTCCAAACTCCTTGAGCGTGTTGTCTACAATCGCCTTACCACCTTTCCTTCCTCCCACTCCCTCCTTGACTCATTTCAATCTGGCTTCTGTTCTGTCCACTCCACTGAAACTGCCCTCACGATAGTCAGCAATGACCTCCTTGCTGCCATATCCAAGGGCCACTACTCTCTGCTCATTTTCCTTGACCTCTCTGCTGCATTTGACACTGTAGACCACCCTCCCTTGCTGCATATCCTTTACTCTCTCGGTTTACGTGACACTGCCCTCTCCTGGCTGTCCTCCTACCTCTCTGATCGTTCCTTCTCTGTGTCCTCTTCTCCCCCCACTTCCACTAAAGGTAGGAGTTCCCCAAGGTTCTGTTCTTGGACCTCTCCTATTCTCCCTATATACATCCTCTTTAGGTGAACTCATTAACTCCTTCGACCTCCAATATCATCTCTATGCTGATGACACTCAAATTTACCTTTCCACCCCTGAGCTCTCCTCCTCGCTCCTTACCCATATCTCCAACTGTCTCTCTGCTGTCTCGTCATGGATGTCCCAGCGCTTTCTTAAACTTAACATGTGTAAGACTGAGCTGATCTTCCCACCCTCTTCCATTACCTCACTTCCCACAATTTCTTTATCTATTGATGGCACAACTATCTCCTCTAGCCCCAAAGTGCGCTGTCTTGGAGCTATCCTAGGCTCCTCCATCTCCTTTAAACCGCACATTCAGCACCTCTCGCAGTCCTGCCGTCTCCACCTAAAAAATATCTCCAGGATTAGACCCTACCTCACCCAGGATGCCACTAAAACCCTCATCCACTCACTGGTCATCTCCAGATTGGACTACTGTAACCTTCTCCTAGCTGGCCTCCCAGTCTCTCACCTCTCTCCACTACAATCAGTTCTCAATGCTGCTGCTCGGCTCAGACGTTCTACATCTGCCTCCCCTCTCTCCTAAAAGCCCTACACTGGCTCCCCTTCCCCTTCAGATGCCAATTCAAGGTTCTTACACTTGCCTACAAAGCCCTCACCAAATCCTCTCCCACATACATTTCTGATCTTCTCTCCCTCCACACTCCCACCCGTCCACTTCGCTCAACAATTGCCACCTCTCTTGCCAACTGATTACTTCCTCCCACTCCCGCATCCAAGACTTTGCCCGCGCTGCTCCCTACCTTTGGAATGCTCTACCTCTCCCTATCAGACTCTGCACCTCTCTACAAATCTTCAAACGGGCTCTCAAGACCCCCTACTTCATCAAGGCCTTCCAGCTCTCATCCTAACCCACCTCATGCTCTTTCCTCCCTATCTTCCCCTTCTGTGTCACGCCTGTCTGTCTGCCCCTCCCCTTCTGTGTCACGCCTGTCTGCCCCTCCCCTTCTGTGTCGCGCCTGTGTCTGCCCCTCCCCTTCTGTGTCGCGCCTGTGTCTGCCCCTCCCCTTCTGTGTCGCGCCTGTGTCTGCCCCTCCCCTTCTGTGTCGCGCCTGTGTCTGCCCCTCCCCTTCTGTGTCGCGCCTGTGTCTGCCCCTCCCCTTCTGTGTCGCGCCTGTGTCTGCCCCTCCCCTTCTGTGTCGCGCCTGTCTGCCCCTCCCCTTCTGTGTCGCGCCTGTGTCTGCCCCTCCCCTTCTGTGTCGCGCCTGTGTCTGCCCCTCCCCTTCTGTGTCGCGCCTGTGTCTGCCCCTCCCCTTCTGTGTCGCGCCTGTGTCTGCCCCTCCCCTTCTGTGTCGCGCCTGTGTCTGCCCCTCCCCTTCTGTGTCGCGCCTGTGTCTGCCCCTCCCCTTCTGTGTCGCGCCTGTGTCTGCCCCTCCCCTTCTGTGTCGCGCCTGTGTCTGCCCCTCCCCTTCTGTGTCGCGCCTGTGTCTGCCCCTCCCCTTCTGTGTCGCGCCTGTGTCTGCCCCTCCCCTTCTGTGTCGCGCCTGTGTCTGCCCCTCCCCTTCTGTGTCGCGCCTGTTTGCCTGCCCCTCCCCTTCTGTGTCGCGCCTGTCTGCCTGCCCCTCCCCTTCTGTGTCGCGCCTGTCTGCCTGCCCCTCCCCTTCTGTGTCGCGCCTGTCTGCCTGCCCCTCCCCTTCTGTGTCGCGCTTGCCTGTCTGCCCCTCCCCTTCTGTGTCACGCCTGCCTGTCTGCCCCTCCCCTTCTGTGTCACGCCTGCCTGCCCCTCCCCTTCTGTGTCACGCCTGTCTGTCTGCCCCTCCCCTTCTGTGTCACGCCTGTGTCTGCCCCTCCCCTTCTGTGTCACGCCTGTCTGTCTGCCCCTCCCCTTCTGTGTCACGCCTGTCTGTCTGCCCCTCCCCTTCTGTGTCACGCCTGTCTGTCTGCCCCTCCCCTTCTGTGTCACGCCTGTCTGTCTGCCCCTCCCCTTCTGTGTCACGCCTGTCTGTCTGCCCCTCCCCTTCTGTGTCACGCCTGTCTGTCTGCCCCTCCCCTTAGAATGTAAGCTCTCACGAGCAGGGTCCTCTTCCCTCATGTGCTTCTCTATACATTTTCTTCTACTCCTTACTCCCCATAGGGCACCTAACACGTGACTGCCAACTCCCTGCTGCAATGTGTATAAGTCATGTCCTTGTCCTGCACTGTAATGTACTGTAAGTTACTTGTTTCTTGTTCACCTATCAGTTCTATGTACTATGTAAGGCGCTGCGGAGCACTTGTGGCGCCATATAAATAAAGGATAATAATAATTAGTTAGCAAAGTAATAAACAGACTTTGTTACACAGGAATTGTCAGTAAAGGCTGCGTTACCTGACTGCAGCCTGGTCTCGGTGACTCCAGCCTGGTCTCGGTGACTCCAGCCTGGTCTCGGTGACTCCAGCCTGGTCTCGGTGACTCCAGCCTGGTCTCGGTGACTCCAGCCTGGTCTCGGTGACTCCAGCCTGGTCTCGGTGACTCCAGCCTGGTCTCGGTGACTCCAGCCTGGTCTCGGTGACTCCAGCCTGGTCTCGGTGACTCCAGCCTGGTCTCGGTGACTCCAGCCTGGTCTCGGTGACTCCAGCCTGGTCTCGGTGACTCCAGCCTGGTCTCGGTGACTCCAGCCTGGTCTCGGTGACTCCAGCCTGGTCTCGGTGACTCCAGCCTGGTCTCGGTGACTCTAGCCTGGTCTCGGTGACTCTAGCCTGGTCTCGGTGACTCTAGCCTGGTCTCGGTGACTGCAGCCTGGTCTCGGTGACTGCAGCCTGGTCTCGGTGACTGCAGCCTGGTCTCGGTGACTGCAGCCTGGTCTCGGTGACTCCAGCCTGGTCTCGGTGACTGCAGCCTGGTCTCGGTGACTGCAGCCTGGTCTCAGTGACTGTCTATCACCACTGACAGATTCACACCTTTTGGGTAGATGTGGAGAATTACGTCAAACACACGCGGAAGTGGTACGCCGACGCTATTCCTTTCCCGCTCAACTTCTTCATCCCAAACCAAATGCACAAGCGCTACCTGGACCGGCTGCAGCTGATCCGCGGGGAAGGCTGGCGGGAGGATGACGAGGAGCTAGAGAAACAGGTGAGAGACAGAGGCGGCTGCCGCCACTACGCCAGAAATACCCGGTATGATAACCGCTCTCTTCCCAACAGCTGTACAGCGATGCCCAGGAATGTCTGAGTATCCTCTCCCAGCGGCTCGGGACACAAAAGTTCTTCTTTGGAGACTCGTAAGTATAAGAACGATCCACCTCTTCTGTGTATAATGCCCGTATAATGCCATTCAGACCTGGAACACTGAAGGCTATTGGGTCCTCCTGGGGCCGGGCCCTGTGTCCTGCCTAACCTAACCTAACCCTCCACTCCCGCAGCCCAACGCTAACCTAACCCTCCACTCCCGCAGCCCAACGCTAACCTAACCCTCCACTCCCGCAGCCCAACGCTAACATACACCCTCCACTCCCGCAGCCCAACGCTAACCTAACCATCCACTCCCGCAGCCCAACGCTAACCTAAACTCTCCACTCCGGCAGCCCAACGCTAACCTACACTCTCCACTCTCGCAGCCCAACGCTAACCTACACCCTCCACTCCCGCAGCCCAACGCTAACCTACACCCTCCACTCCCGCAGCCCAACGCTAACCTAACCCTCCATTCCCGCAGCCCAACGCTAACCTAACCCTCCACTCCCGCAGCCCAACGCTAACCTAAACCCTCCACTCCCGCAGCCCAACGCTAACCTACACCCTCCACTCCCGCAGCCCAACGCTAACATACACCCTCCACTCCCGCAGCCCAACGCTAACCTAACCATCCACTCCCGCAGCCCAACGCTAACCTAAACTCTCCACTCCGGCAGCCCAACGCTAACCTACACTCTCCACTCTCGCAGCCCAACGCTAACCTACACCCTCCACTCCCGCAGCCCAACGCTAACCTACACCCTCCACTCCCGCAGCCCAACGCTAACCTAACCCTCCATTCCCGCAGCCCAACGCTAACCTAACCCTCCACTCCCGCAGCCCAACGCTAACCTAAACCCTCCACTCCCGCAGCCCAACGCTAACCTACACCCTCCACTCCCGCAGCCCAACGCTAACCTAACCCTCCACTCCCGCAGCCCAACGCTAACCTAAACCCTCCACTCCCGCAGCCCAACGCTAACCTACACCCTCCACTCCCGCAGCCCAACGCTAACCTAACCCTCCACTCCCGCAGCCCAACGCTAACCTAACCCTCCACTCCCGCAGCCTAACGCTAACCTAACCCTCCACTCCCGCAGCCCAACGCTAACCTAACCCTCCACTCCCGCAGCCCAACGCTAACCTAACCCTCCACTCCCGCAGCCCAACGCTAACCTAACCCTCCACTCCCGCAGCCCAACGCTAACCTAACCCTCCACTCCCGCAGCCCAACGCTAACCTAACCCTCCACTCCCGCAGCCCAACGCTAACCTAAACCCTCCACTCCCGCAGCCCAACGCTAACCTACACCCTCCACTCCTGCAGCCCAACGCTTACCTAAACCTCCACTGCCGCAGCCCAACGCTAACCTAACCCTCCACTCCCGCAGCCCAACGCCACTCCCACAACCCAACGCTAACCTAAACCCTCCACTCCCGCAGCCCAACGCTAACCTAACCCTCCACTCCCGCAGCCCAACGCTAACCTAAACCCTCCACTCCCGCAGCCCAACGCTAACCTAACCATCCACTCCCGCAGCCCAACGCTAACCTAAACCCTCCACTCCGGTAGCCCAACGCTAACCTACACTCTCCACTCCCGCAGCCCAACGCTAACCTACACCCTCCACTCCCGCAGCCCAACGCTAACCTACACCCTCCACTCCCGCAGCCCAACGCTAACCTAACCCTCCACTCCCGCAGCCCAACGCTAACCTAACCCTCCACTCCCGCAGCCCAACGCTAACCTAACGCTCCACTCCCGCAGCCCAACGCTAACCTAACCCTCCACTCCCGCAGCCCAACGCTAACCTAAACCCTCCACTCCCGCAGCCCAACGCTAACCTACACCCTCCACTCCCACAGCCCAACGCTAACCTAACCCTCCACTCCCGCAGCCCAACGCTAACCTAACCCTCCACTCCCGCAGCCTAACGCTAACCTAACCCTCCACTCCCGCAGCCCAACGCTAACCTAACCCTCCACTCCCGCAGCCCAACGCTAACCTAACCCTCCACTCCCGCAGCCTAACGCTAACCTAACCCTCCACTCCCGCAGCCCAACGCTAACCTAACCCTCCACTCCCGCAGCCCAACGCTAACCTAACCCTCCACTCCCGCAGCCCAACGCTAACCTAAACCCTCCACTCCCGCAGCCCAACGCTAACCTACACCCTCCACTCCCGCAGCCCAACGCTAACCTACACCCTCCACTCCCGCAGCCCTACGCTAACCTAACGATCCACTCCCGCAGCCCAACGCTAACCTAAACCCTCCACTCCCGCAGCCCAACGCTAACCTACACCCTCCACTCCCGCAGCCCAACGCTAACCTACACCCTCCACTCCCGCAGCCCAACGCTAACCTAACCCTCCACTCCCGCAGCCCAACGCTAACCTAAACCCTCCACTGCCGCAGCCCAACGCTAACCTAACCCTCCACTCCCGCAGCCCAACGCTAACCTAACCCTCCACTCCCGCAGCCCAACGCTAACCTACACCCTCCACTCCCGCAGCCCAACGCTAACCTAACCCACCATTCCCGCAGCCCGACGCTAACCTACACCCTCCACTCCCGCAGCCCAACGCTAACCTACACCCTCCACTCCCGCAGCCCAACGCTAACCTAACCCACCATTCTCGCAGCCCAACGCTAACCTACACCCTCCACTCCCGCAGCCCAACGCTAACCTACACCCTCCACTCCCGTAGCCCAACGCTAACCTACACCCTCCACTCCCGCAGCACAACGCTAACCTAACCCACCATTACCGCAGCCCAACGCTAACCTAACCCTCCACTCCCGCAGCCCAACGCTAACCTAACCCTCCACTCCCGCAGCCCAACGCTAACCTAACCCTCCACTCCCGAAGCCCAACGCTAACCTAACCCTCCACTCCCGCGGCCCAACTCTAACCTAACCCTCCACTCCCGCAGCCCAACTCTAACCTAACCCTCCACTCCCGCAGCCCAACGCTAACCTAACCCTCCACTCCCGCAGCCCAACGCTAACCTAAACCCTCCACTCCCGCAGCCCAACGCTAACCTAACCCTCCACTCCCGCAGCCCAACGCTAACCTAACCCTCCACTGCCGCAGCCCAACGCTAGCCTAACCCTCCACTCCCGCAGCCCAACGCCACTCCAGCAGCCCAACGCTAACCTAAACCCGCCACTCCAGCAGCCCAACGCTAACCTACACCCTCCACTCCCGCAGCCCAACGCTAACCTACACCCTCCACTCCCGCAGCCCAATGCTAACCTACACCCTCCACTCCCGCAGCCCAACGCTAACCTACACCCTCCACTCTCGCAGCCCAACTCTAACCTAACCCTCCACTCCCGCAGCCCAACACTAACCTAACCCTCCACTCCCGCAGCCCAACTCTAACCTAAACCCTCCACTCCCGCAGCCCAATGCTAACCTACTCCCGCAGCCTAACGCTAACCTAACCCTCCACTCCCGCAGCCCAACGCTAACCTACCCCTCCACTCCTGCAGCCCAACGCTAACCTACCCCTCCACTCCTGCAGCCCAACGCTAACCTAACCCTCCACTCCCGCAGCCCAACGCTAACCTAACCCTCCACTCCCGCAGCCCAACTCTAACCTAAACCCTCCACTCCCGCAGCCCAACGCTAACCTACCCCTCCACTCCTGCAGCCCAACGCTAACCTAACACTCCACTCCTGCAGCCCAACGCTAACCTAACCCTCCACTCCCGCAGCCTAACCCTCCACTCCCGCAGCCTAACTCTAACCTACCCCTCCACTCCCGCAGCCCAATTCTAACCTAAACCCTCCACTCCCGCAGCCCAACACTAACCTACTCCCGCAGCCTAACGCTAACCTAACCCTCCACTCCGGCAGCCCAACGCTAACCTACCCCTCCACTCCCGCAGCCCAAAGCTAACCTAACCCTCCACTCCCGCAGCCCAACGCTAACCTAACCCTCCACTCCCGCAGCCCAACGCTAACCTAACCCTCCACTCCCGAAGCCCAACGCTAACCTAACCCTCCACTCCCGCGGCCCAACTCTAACCTAACCCTCCACTCCCGCAGCCCAACTCTAACCTAACCCTCCACTCCCGCAGCCCAACGCTAACCTAACCCTCCACTCCCGCAGCCCAACGCTAACCTAAACCCTCCACTCCCGCAGCCCAACGCTAACCTAACCCTCCACTCCCGCAGCCCAACGCTAACCTAACCCTCCACTGCCGCAGCCCAACGCTAGCCTAACCCTCCACTCCCGCAGCCCAACGCCACTCCAGCAGCCCAACGCTAACCTAAACCCGCCACTCCCGCAGCCCAACGCTAACCTACACCCTCCACTCCCGCAGCCCAACGCTAACCTACACCCTCCACTCCCGCAGCCCAATGCTAACCTACACCCTCCACTCCCGCAGCCCAACGCTAACCTACACCCTCCACTCTCGCAGCCCAACTTTAACCTAACCCTCCACTCCCGCAGCCCAACACTAACCTAACCCTCCACTCCCGCAGCCCAACTCTAACCTAAACCCTCCACTCCCGCAGCCCAACGCTAACCTACTCCCGCAGCCTAACGCTAACCTAACCCTCCACTCCCGCAGCCCAACGCTAACCTAACCCTCCACTCCCGCAGCCCAACGCTAACCTACCCCTCCACTCCTGCAGCCCAACGCTAACCTACCCCTCCACTCCTGCAGCCCAACGCTAACCTAACCCTCCACTCCCGCAGCCCAACTCTAACCTAAACCCTCCACTCCCGCAGCCCAACGCTAACCTACCCCTCCACTCCTGCAGCCCAACGCTAACCTAACACTCCACTCCTGCAGCCCAACGCTAACCTAACCCTCCACTCCCGCAGCCTAACCCTCCACTCCCGCAGCCTAACTCTAACCTACCCCTCCACTCCCGCAGCCCAATTCTAACCTAAACCCTCCACTCCCGCAGCCCAACACTAACCTACTCCCGCAGCCTAACGCTAACCTAACCCTCCACTCCGGCAGCCCAAAGCTAACCTAACCCTCCACTCCGGCAGCCCAAAGCTAACCTAACCCTCCACTCCGGCAGCCCAAAGCTAACCTAACCCTCCACTCCGGCAGCCCAACGCTAACCTAACTCTCCACTCCCGCAGCCCAACTCTAACCTAAACCCTCCACTCCCGCAGCCCAACGCTAACCTACCCCTCCACTCCTGCAGCCCAACGCTAACCTAACCCTCCACTCCTGCAGCCCAACGTTAACCTAACCCTCCACTCCCGCAGCCTAACGCTAACCTACCCCTCCACTCCCATAGCCTAATGCTAACCTAACCCTTTACACCCATAGCCTAACATTCCCCTCCCATAGCCTAACCTAACTCCCACTCCCATTGCCTAACATTCCCCTCTCGAAGCCTAACCCTAACCTAACCCTCCCACAGCCTAACCCTTAACCCTCCCTTCACCTTAAAGGTCTGAGTGTCACAGGGCAGTTGGAGCTATAGGTATCTCCACCCTTGAGATGTTCCTCACGAGTAGTATGTTTGGGCTGCGTTGTTCCTCTGGGGGACGGGTAGTATGTTTGGGCTGCGTTGTTCCTCTGGGGGACGGGTAGTATGTTTGGCTGTGTTGTTCCTCTGGGGGACGGGTAGTATGTTTGGGCTGCGTTGTTCCTCTGGGGGACGGGTAGTATGTTTGGGCTGGGTTGTTCCTCTGGAGGACAGGTAGCATGTTTGGGCTGTGTTGTTCCTCTGGGGAACGGGTAGTATGTTTGGGCTGTGTTGTTCCTCTGGGGGACGGGTAGTATGTTTGGGCTGGGTTGTTCCTCTGGGGGACGGGTAGTATGTTTGGGCTGCGTTGTTCCTCTGGGGGACGGGTAGTATGTTTGGGCTGCGTTGTTCCTCTGGGGGACGGGTAGTATGTTTGGGCTGTGTTGTTCCTCTGGGGGACGGGTAGTATGTTTGGGCTGTGTTGTTCCTCTGGGGGACGGGTAGTATGTTTGGGCTGTGTTGTTCCTCTGGGGGACGGTTTAGGCTGATACTTATTATACAGAGCTGGTTGTGATATACAGATTGCTGGAGGTAGGTATTTAACAGGATTGGGCAACCTGGGGCACTCCAGCTGCTGTGGAACTACACCTCCCAACATGACCTTCCACAAATCTGTTAGGACATGCTAAAACTGTTTCAGAGCATGCTGGTATATGTAGTGCCACAGGTTACCTAGGGCGTGTGGTTTAGGAAGGTATCTGTAGGCTGTGTAGATTGGGTGGGGTCCTCACTACGGCTGTCTTTGCAGGCCGGCCTCACTTGATGCCCACGTGTTCAGTTACCTGGCCCCAATCCTGATGGTCAGACTACCCAGCAGCCGGTTACAGCAACACATGAGGTCTCTGACTAACCTGTGCCAGTACTGCACCTCCATCCTCAGCATCTACTTCACCGTGGAAGGGGGTGAGCACTTACCTGACTGGTGTTACATACAGAACCTTGTACAAATCTTTACCTCTATTCCCCCGGTGCTCTATTCCTGTGTAACGCTCCCTAACGCATCTCGCCAATGATGTCTCCCTGTCTTGTCTGCTGCTCACTCTTCTCCCGCATCTGTCCACAGAGACCCTCCCTCGCATTACCCCAAAGTCCCCAACTGGCGAGACCCCCGAGAGCGAGGAAGAGCCAAACAAAAGGCGTAACCAGATCCTTTCGGTGGCGGTGGGACTGCTGGCGATGATCAGTTATGCTATGCTCAGTGGGATAGTCTCCATACAACGCGGCACAGGCGACAGTTCCATAGGTCGGGCCATCGCCATGGAGGATAATGAGGAGGAAGACGACTGAAGAGGAACAGACATTTCTGGCAGGACACTTTTGCATTCCATAACACTCTTATTGGGAAATCTCCCCGTCGTCTGAACTAGACCAGAGATCTCCCAGCGCTGCCCCCAGGCTCTCTGGGTAATGTCTCCTTACTTGCCCGTTACAGAGGCAGCGTGTGGTGTATAAAGCTGGTATCTCCTGGATCTCTCTCTCTCAGATTCCTGATGATGGAAAACAACCCAACAATTACTATTAATAAAGCGAGACGCAAATTCTTGTCTTACGTGTGTGTCACAGCGTCATTTCTTCCCATTCAACAACTCAATTGAACGTTATAAAGGATGATACTATATGATCAATGGGAGATACATACGCAGGACGCAACAATTGGCCGATAGCATGCGTATTCGCAACTGCGTTTCTTGCTGAATCAGGCCCGTGGGATCTTCTGCCTCCAGCCCCTGTTACCTCCTCCAAACACCAGCTATAGTGTCTCTTCCCTGTATCGCCATCCACCCTGCACCGCGGGACACGGGCCTCCCCTGTATCGCCATCCACACTGCACCGCGGGACACGGGCCTCCCCTGTATCGCCATCCACACTGCACCGCGGGACACTGACCTCCCCTGTATCGCCATCCACACTACACCGCGGGACACTGACCTCCCCTGTATCGCCATCCACACTGCACCGCGGGACACGGGCCTCCCCTGTATACTCATCTATATACCAATATTTTTTTATTGATTTTTACAGTAGATACCCAGCAAAGAATACAATAAGGGGTGTACCTGCCAGACCAGGTCACTGCACAGTAATAGGAGTAATAAGGGGTGTACCTGCCAGACCAGGTCACTGCACAGTAATAGGAGTAATAAAGGGTGTACCTGCCAGACCAGGTCACTGCACAGTAATAGGAGTAATAAAGGGTGTACCTGCCAGACCAGGTCACTGCACAGTAATAGGAGTAATAAGGGGTGTACCTGCCAGACCAGGTCACTGCACAGTAATAGGAGTAATAAACGGTGTACCTGCCGGACCTGGTCACTGCACAGTGATAGGAGTAATAAAAGGTGTACCTGCCGGACCAGGTCACTGCACAGTGATAGGAGTAATAAAAGGTGTACCTGCCAGACCAGGTCACTGCACAGTGATAGGAGTAATAAGGGGTGTACCTGCCAGACCAGGTCACTGCACAGTGATAGGAGTAATAAACGGTGTACCTGCCAGACCAGGTCACTGCACAGTAATAGGAGTAATAAGGGGTGTACCTGCCAGACCAGGTCACTGCACAGTAATAGGAGTAATAAGGGGTGTACCTGCCAGACCTGGTCACTGCACAGTAATAGGAGTAATAAACGGTGTACCTGCCAGACCTGGTCACTGCACAGTAATAGGAGTAATAAACGGTGTACCTGCCAGACCTGGTCACTGCACAGTAATAGGGGGAATAAGGGGTGTACCTGCCAGACCTGGTCACTGCACAGTAATAGGAGTAATAAACGGTGTACCTGCCAGACCTGGTCACTGCACAGTGATAGGAGTAATAAGGGGTGTACCTGCCAGACCAGGTCACTGCACAGTGATAGGAGTAATAAGGGGTGTACCTGCCAGACCTGGTCACTGCACAGTAATAGGAGTAATAAAGGGTGTACCTGCCAGACCTGGTCACTGCACAGTAATAGGAGTAATAAACGGTGTACCTGCCAGACCATGTCACTGCACAGTAATAGGAGTAATAAGGGGTGTACCTGCCAGACCAGGTCACTGCACAGTAATAGGAGTAATAAGGGGTGTACCTGCCAGACCTGGTCACTGCACAGTAATAGGAGTAATAAGGGGTGTACCTGCCAGACCTGGTCACTGCACAGTAATAGGAGTAATAAACCGTGTACCTGCCAGACCTGGTCACTGCACAGTAATAGGGGGAATAAACCGTGTACCTGCCAGACCTGGTCACTGCACAGTAATAGGGGGAATAAACCGTGTACCTGCCAGACCTGGTCACTGCACAGTAATAGGGGGAATAAACCGTGTACCTGCCAGACCTGGTCACTGCACATTAATAGGAGTAATAAAGGGTGTACCTGCCAGACCTGGTCACTGCACAGTAATAGGGGGAATAAACGGTGTACCTGCCAGACCAGGTCACTGCACAGTAATAGGAGTAATAAACGGTGTACCTGCCAGACCAGGTCACTGCACAGTAATAGGAGTAATAAACGGTGTACCTGCCAGACCAGGTCACTGCACAGTAATAGGAGTAATAAACCAGGTCTGGCAGGTACACGGTTTATTACTCCTATTACTGTGCAGTGACCAGGTCTGGCAGGTACACGGTCACTGCACAGTAATAGGAGTAATAAACCGTGTACCTGCCAGACCATGTCACTGCACAGTAATAGGAGTAATAAACGGTGTACCTGCCAGACCATGTCACTGCACAAGTAATAGGAGTAATATAGGGTGTACCTGCCAGACCAGGTCACTGCACAGTAATAGGAGTAATAAAGGGTGTACCTGCCAGACCAGGTCACTGCACAGTAATAGGAGTGATAAGGGGTGTACCTGCCAGACCTGGTCACTGCACAGTAATAGGGGGAATAAATGGTGTACCTGCCAGACCAGGTCACTGCACAGTAATAGGACTAATGAACGGTGTACCTGCCAGACCAGGTCACTGCACAGTAATAGGAGTAATAAACCGTGTACCTGCCAGACCTGGTCACTGCACAGTAATAGGACTAATGAACGGTGTACCTGCCAGACCTGGTCACTGCACAGTAATAGGACTAATGAACGGTGTACCTGCCAGACCTGGTCACTGCACAGTGATAGGAGTAATAAGGGGTGTACCTGCCAGACCTGGTCACTGCACAGTAATAGGAGTAATAAGGGGTGTACCTGCCAGACCAGGTCACTGCACAGTAATAGGAGTAATAAACGGTGTACCTGCCAGACCTGGTCACTGCACAGTAATAGGAGTAATAAACGGTGTACCTGCCAGACCATGTCACTGCACAGTAATAGGAGTAATATAGGGTGTACCTGCCAGACCAGGTCACTGCACAGTAATAGGAGTAATAAGGGGTGTACCTGCCAGACCAGGTCACTGCACAGTAATAGGAGTAATAAAGGGTGTACCTGCCAGACCAGGTCACTGCACAGTAATAGGAGTGATAAGGGGTGTACCTGCCAGACCAGGTCACTGCACAGTAATAGGGGGAATAAACGGTGTACCTGCCAGACCAGGTCACTGCACAGTAATAGGAGTAATAAACGGTGTACCTGCCAGACCAGGTCACTGCACAGTAATAGGAGTAATAAGGGGTGTACGTGCCAGACCTGGTCACTGCACAGTAATAGGAGTAATAAACGGTGTACCTGCCAGACCAGGTCACTGCACAGTAATAGGAGTAATAAACGGTGTACCTGCCAGACCTGGTCACTGCACAGTAATAGGAGTAATAAGGGGTGTACCTGCCAGACCAGGTCACTGCACAGTAATAGGACTAATGAACGGTGTACCTGCCAGACCTGGTCACTGCACAGTAATAGGAGTAATAAGGGGTGTACCTGCCAGACCTGGTCACTGCACAGTAATAGGGGGAATAAAGGGTGTACCTGCCAGACCAGGTCACTGCACAGTAATAGGAGTAATAAACCGTGTACCTGCCAGACCAGGTCACTGCACAATAATAGGAGTAATAAACGGTGTAACTGCCAGACCAGGTCACTGCACAGTAATAGGAGTAATAAGGGGTGTACCTGCCAGACCAGGTCACTGCACAGTAATAGGAGTGATAAGGGGTGTACCTGCCAGACCTGGTCACTGCACAGTAATAGGAGTAATAAAGGGTGTACCTGCCAGACCTGGTCACTGCACAGTAATAGGGGGAATAAACGGTGTACCTGCCAGACCAGGTCACTGCACAGTAATAGGAGTAATAAAGGGTGTACCTGCCGGACCAGGTCACTGCACAGTAATAGGAGTAATAAACGGTGTACCTGCCAGACCTGGTCACTGCACAGTAATAGGAGTAATAAAGGGTGTACCTGCCAGACCTGGTCACTGCACAGTAATAGGAGTAATAAGGGGTGTACCTGCCAGACCTGGTCACTGCACAGTAATAGGAGTAATAAGGGGTGTACCTGCCAGACCAGGTCACTGCACAGTAATAGGACTAATGAACGGTGTACCTGCCAGACCAGGTCACTGCACAGTAATAGGAGTAATAAACGGTGTACCTGCCAGACCAGGTCACTGCACAGTGATAGGAGTAATAAGGGGTGTACCTGCCAGACCATGTCACTGCACAGTAATAGGACTAATGAACGGTGTACCTGCCAGACCAGGTCACTGCACAGTAATAAGAGTAATAAACGGTGTACCTGCCAGACCAGGTCACTGCACAGTAATAGGAGTAATAAATGGTGTACCTGCCAGACCTGGTCACTGCACAGTAATAGGAGTAATAAACGGTGTACCTGCCAGACCTGGTCACTGCACAGTAATAGGAGTAATAAGGGGTGTACCTGCCAGACCAGGTCACTGCACAGTAATAGGAGTAATAAATGGTGTACCTGCCAGACCAGGTCACTGCACAGTAATAGGAGTAATAAATGGTGTACCTGCCAGACCTGGTCACTGCACAGTAATAGGAGTAATAAACGGTGTACCTGCCAGACCAGGTCACTGCACAGTAATAGGAGTAATAAACGGTGTACCTGCCAGACCAGGTCACTGCACAGTAATAGGAGTAATAAATGGTGTACCTGCCAGACCTGGTCACTGCACAGTAATAGGAGTAATAAACGGTGTACCTGCCAGACCTGGTCACTGCACAGTAATAGGAGTAATATAGGGTGTACCTGCCAGACCTGGTCACTGCACAGTAATAGGAGTAATAAAGGGTGTACCTGCCAGACCAGGTCACTGCACAGTAATAAGGGGAATAAACGGTGTACCTGCCAGACCTGGTCACTGCACCGTAATAGGAGTAATAAGGGGTGTACCTGCCAGACCAGGTCACTGCACAGTAATAGGAGTAATAAAGGGTGTACCTGCCAGACCAGGTCACTGCACAGTAATAGGAGTAATAAATGGTGTACCTGCCAGACCTGGTCACTGCACAGTAATAGGAGTAATAAAGGGTGTACCTGCCAGACCAGGTCACTGCACAGTAATAGGAGTAATAAAGGGTGTACCTGCCAGACCTGGTCACTGCACAGTAATAGGAGTAATAAATGGTGTACCTGCCAGACCAGGTCACTGCACAGTGATAGGAGTAATAAACGGTGTACCTGCCAGACCTGGTCACTGCACAGTGATAGGAGTAATAAGGGGTGTACCTGCCAGACCTGGTCACTGCACAGTAATAGGAGTAATAAGGGGTGTACCTGCCAGACCAGGTCACTGCACAGTAATAGGGGGAATAAACGGTGTACCTGCCAGACCAGGTCACTGCACAGTAATAGGAGTAATAAAGGGTGTACCTGCCAGACCAGGTCACTGCACAGTGATAGGAGTAATAAACGGTGTACCTGCCAGACCAGGTCACTGCACAGTAATAGGAGTAATAAGGGGTGTACCTGCCAGACCTGGTCACTGCACAGTAATAGGAGTAATAAGGGGTGTACCTGCCAGACCTGGTCACTGCACAGTAATAGGGGGAATAAACGGTGTACATGCCAGACCTGGTCACTGCACAGTAATAGGAGTAATAAACGGTGTACCTGCCAGACCTGGTCACTGCACAGTAATAGGAGTAATAAACGGTGTACCTGCCAGATCTGGTCACTGCACAGTGATAGGAGTAATAAGGGGTGTACCTGCCAGACCAGGTCACTGCACAGTAATAGGAGTAATAAGGGGTGTACCTGCCAGACCAGGTCACTGCACAGTAATAGGAGTAATAAACGGTGTACCTGCCAGACCTGGTCACTGCACAGTAATAGGAGTAATAAACGGTGTACCTGCCAGACCTGGTCACTGCACAGTGATAGGAGTAATAAGGGGTGTACCTGCCAGACCATGTCACTGCACAGTAATAGGAGTAATAAACGGTGTACCTGCCAGACCTGGTCACTGCACAGTAATAGGAGTAATAAGGGGTGTACCTGCCAGACCTGGTCACTGCACAGTGATAGGAGTAATAAGGGGTGTACCTGCCAGACCAGGTCACTGCACAGTAATAGGAGTAATAAGGGGTGTACCTGCCAGACCAGGTCACTGCACAGTAATAGGAGTAATAAACGGTGTACCTGCCAGACCTGGTCACTGCACAGTAATAGGAGTAATAAACGGTGTACCTGCCAGACCTGGTCACTGCACAGTGATAGGAGTAATAAGGGGTGTACCTGCCAGACCTGGTCACTGCACAGTAATAGGAGTAATAAGGGGTGTACCTGCCAGACCAGGTCACTGCACAGTAATAGGAGTAATAAAGGGTGTACCTGCCAGACCTGGTCACTGCACAGTGATAGGAGTAATAAGGGGTGTACCTGCCAGACCAGGTCACTGCACAGTAATAGGAGTAATAAGGGGTGTACCTGCCAGACCTGGTCACTGCACAGTAATAGGAGTAATAAGGGATGTACCTGCCAGACCTGGTCACTGCACAGTAATAGGAGTAATAAAGGGTGTACCTGCCAGACCTGGTCACTGCACAGTGATAGGAGTAATAAAGGGTGTACCTGCCAGACCAGGTCACTGCACAGTAATAGGAGTAATAAGGGGTGTACCTGCCAGACCAGGTCACTGCACAGTAATAGGAGTAATAAACGGTGTACCTGCCAGACCTGGTCACTGCACAGTAATAGGAGTAATAAACGGTGTACCTGCCAGACCTGGTCACTGCACAGTGATAGGAGTAATAAGGGGTGTACCTGCCAGACCTGGTCACTGCACAGTAATAGGAGTAAAAAGGGGTGTACCTGCCAGACCAGGTCACTGCACAGTAATAGGAGTAATAAAGGGTGTACCTGCCAGACCTGGTCACTGCACAGTGATAGGAGTAATAAGGGGTGTACCTGCCAGACCAGGTCACTGCACAGTAATAGGAGTAATAAGGGGTGTACCTGCCAGACCTGGTCACTGCACAGTAATAGGAGTAATAAGGGGTGTACCTGCCAGACCTGGTCACTGCACAGTAATAGGAGTAATAAAGGGTGTACCTGCCAGACCTGGTCACTGCACAGTGATAGGAGTAATAAGGGGTGTACCTGCCAGACCTGGTCACTGCACAGTGATAGGAGTAATAAGGGGTGTACCTGCCAGACCTGGTCACTGCACAGTAATAGGAGTAATAAGGGGTGTACCTGCCAGACCTGGTCACTGCACAGTAATAGGAGTAATAAGGGGTGTACCTGCCAGACCAGGTCACTGCACAGTAATAGGAGTAATAAACGGTGTACCTGCCAGACCTGGTCACTGCACAGTAATAGGAGTAATAAACGGTGTACCTGCCAGACCTGGTCACTGCACAGTGATAGGAGTAATAAGGGGTGTACCTGCCAGACCAGGTCACTGCACAGTAATAGGAGTAATAAGGGGTGTACCTGCCAGACCTGGTCACTGCACAGTAATAGGAGTAATAAGGGGTGTACCTGCCAGACCTGGTCACTGCACAGTAATAGGAGTAATAAAGGGTGTACCTGCCAGACCTGGTCACTGCACAGTAATAGGAGTAATAAAGGGTGTACCTGCCAGACCAGGTCACTGCACAGTAATAGGAGTAATAAGGGGTGTACCTGCCAGACCAGGTCACTGCACAGTAATAGGAGTAACACAAAGCACTCAGAGCTAGGAATACATTATCAGAGAGAGGATAATAAATGATAGGCCAGAGAATAGCACAAAGAGTGACTCGGCAGTATACAGTACCCTAGTCATTTATACCCATATATATATATGTAATACACAAAACTTACACATAATAAAACCGTATACAATAGAGTAATAGTATCGCAGGTACCTGAAGGCGCCATTCAGGCCCTCGCAACACTAATGAAGAATAATAATTATAGCAATTAGAGATGAGAGGTTCGGTTACATCCGGATGTGATTGGCTGTCTGGCTGTCACCTGTTTAGGATAGCCAATAAGTGAGAGCTGAACTCGCAGTAATAATAATAATAATAATAATAATAACAATAATTGGTGAAAAAAAACGATTCAAACGGAATCAATGATCTCTACTAGCGATAAGACCAATATAAACCCAACTCAACAGAGCGGATCAATGCAGCCTACCCGGGTACCGAGTATCAGACCAAGCCCTAATGTGCACCATTCCATGGGAGACTGGCTTCAGATCAATACACTGGCCATTATCTCCACATTATAAATGAGAATACAGTGATCAACGCCAACCCCACCCTGTCTGACCAACTGACAGCGTACCTTGATCTCCTAACACCCCACCCAATTACTCCTACACCTAACCTCCCACCCCATAACACAGAAACATGGGGGCAGCTACCCCAGTGTACCCCAAGGCCATGATGTATCCCGCCCAGAATCAAAGTGATAAGCAGGTGACTACCATGAATAATAGGCGATAGCGTAACCAAATATTACACCTAAACCATAAATAATCAGAAACACAAGAAAGGATAACATGACAGATGAAGCCCTGGAGGGGAATAAGTACACACTGAAGGGCCAAAAGTCCTGAAATAGCAGTATGTAAACATAATGGTAGGAATAGTCACTGGACTGTGAAATCTTGGAAATGCCCAGACCTGCATCAGTTGTAATCTGACATCCCATGAGTCAGTCTGAACACCGGCTGGGCTGCTCGTGGCAGGGTGACGTGACTTATCGGAGATGGAACGGGACATGATAGCGGGCGCCCGTCGGATGGGACGTTGCATTTCCAAAGCTGTGCGGGCGTGCAACATAGCTCGATCTACAGCGTCACGTGTGTACTGGGAATAGCACAGAAGGCATTACCCCCCCCCCACCATTGACATTGTTATACTTCCCCTGCATGGTGTAATGTGTGCTGGGGCTGCAGGCCTATATATGAGAGGACACTGACAGTGCAGTAATACACACACCCTCCCCCGTATCCACTGGTCATTGTTATACTTCCCCTGCATGGTGTAATATGTGCTGGGGCTGCAGGCCTATATATGAGAGGACACTGACAGCGTAGTAATACACACATCCTCCACCGTATCCGCTGGTCATTGTTATACTTCCCCTGCATGGTGTAATGTGTGCTGGGGCTGCAGGCCTATATATGAGAGGACACTGACAGTGCACTAATACACACATCCTCCCCCCCGTATCCGCTGGTCATTGTTATACTTCCCCTGCATGGTGTGATGTGTGCTGGGGCTGCAGGCCTATATATGAGAGGACACTGACAGTGCACTAATACACACATCCTCCCCCCCGTATCCGCTGGTCATTGTTATACTTCCCCTGCATGGTGTAATGTGTGCTGGGGCTGCAGGCCTATATATGAGAGGACACTGACAGTGCAGTAATACACACATCACCCCGTATCCGCTGGTCATTGTTATACATCCCCTGCATGGTGTAATGTGTGCTGGGGCTGCAGGCCTATATATGAGAGGACACTGACAGCCTAGTAATACACACAGCCTCCCACGTATCCGCTGGTCATTGTTATACATCCCCTGTATGGTGTAATGTGTGCTGGGGCTGCAGGCCTATATATGAGAGGACACTGACAGTGCAGTAATACACACATCCTCCCCCATATCTGCTGGTCATTGTTATACTTCCCCTGCATGGTGTAATGTGTGCTGGGGCTGCAGGTCTATATATGAGAGGACACTGACAGTGTAGTAATACACACAGCCTCCCACGTATCCGCTGGTCATTGTTATACATCCCCTGTATGGTGTAATGTGTGCTGGGGCTGCAGGCCTATATATGAGAGGACACTGACAGTGCAGTAATACACACATCCTCCCCCGTATCCGCTGGTCATTGTTATACTTCCCCTGCATGGTGTAATGTGTGCTGGGGCTGCAGGCCTACATATGAGAGGACACTGACAGTGCAGTAAGACACACATCCTCCCCCGTATCCGCTGGTCATTGTTATACTTCCCCTGCATGGTGTAATGTGTGCTGGGGCTGCAGGCCTATATATGAGAGGACACTGACAGTGCAGTAAGACACACATCTTCCCCCGTATCCGCTGGTCATTGTTATACTTCCCCTGCATGGTGTAATGTGTGCTGGGGCTGCAGGCCTATATATGAGAGGACATTGACAGTGCAGTAATACACACATCTTCCCCCGTATCCGCTGGTCATTGTTATACTTCCCCTGCTTGGTGTAATGTGTGCTGGGGCTGCAGGCCTATATATGAGAGGACACTGACAGTGTAGTAATACACACATCCTCCCCCGTATCCGCTGGTCATTGTTATACTTCCCCTGCATGGTGTAATGTGTGCTGGGGCTGCAGGCCTATATATGAGAGGACACTGACAGTGCAGTAAGACACACATCCTCCCCCGTATCCGCTGGTCATTGTTATACTTCCCCTGCATGGTGTAATGTGTGCTGGGGCTGCAGGCCTATATATGAGAGGACACTGACAGTGCAGTAAGACACACATCTTCCCCCGTATCCGCTGGTCATTGTTATACTTCCCCTGCATGGTGTAATGTGTGCTGGGGCTGCAGGCCTATATATGAGAGGACATTGACAGTGCAGTAATACACACATCTTCCCCCGTATCCGCTGGTCATTGTTATACTTCCCCTGCTTGGTGTAATGTGTGCTGGGGCTGCAGGCCTATATATGAGAGGACACTGACAGCGTAGTAATACACACATCCGCCCCTGTATCCGCTGGTCATTGTTATACTTCCCCTGTATCGTGTAATGTGTGCTGGGGCTGCAGGCCTATATATGAGAGGACACTGACAGAGCAGTAATACACACATCCTCCCCCGTATCCGCTGGTCATTGTTATACTTCCCCTGCATGGTGTAATGTGTGCTGGGGCTGCAGGCCTATATATGAGAGGACACTGACAGTGCAGTAATACACACATCCTCCCCCGAATCCACTGGTCATTGTTATACTTCCCCTGCATGGTGTAATGTGTGCTGGGGCTGCAGGCCTATATATGAGAGGACACTGACAGTGCAGTAATACACACATCCTCCCCCGAATCCGCTGGTCATTGTTATACTTCCCCTGCATGGTGTAATGTGTGCTGGGGCTGCAGGCCTATATATGAGAGGGCACTGACAGTGCAGTAATACACACATCACCCCGTATCCGCTGGTCATTGTTATACATCCCCTGCATGGTGTAATGTGTGCTGGGGCTGCAGGCCTATATATGAGAGGACACTGACAGCATAGTAATACACACATCCTCCCCCATATCCGCTGGTCATTGTTATACTTCCCCTGCATGGTGTAATGTGTGCTGGGGCTGCAGGCCTATATATGAGAGGACACTGACAGCGTAGTAATACACACATCCTCCCCTGTATCCGCTGGTCATTATTATACATTCTCTGCATGGTGTAATGTGTGCTGGGGCTGCAGGCCTATATATGAGAGGACACTGACAGCGTAGTAATACACACATCCTCCCCCGTATCCGCTGGTCATTGTTATACTTCCCCTGCATGGTGTAATGTGTGCTGGGGCTGCAGGCCTATATATGAGAGGACACTGACAGTGCAGTAATACACACATCACCCCGAATCCGCTGGTCATTGTTATACTTCCCCTGCATGGTGTAATGTGTGCTGGGGCTGCAGGCCTATATATGAGAGGACACTGACAGTGCAGTAATACACACATCCTCCCCCGTATCCGCTGGCCATTTCTTTACTTCCCCTGCATGGCGTAATGTGTGCTGGGGCTGCAGGCCTATATATGAGAGGACACTGACAGTGCAGTAATACACACATCCTCCCCCGTATCCGCTGGTCACTGCTATACTTCTCCTGCATGGTGTAATGTGTGCTGGGGCTGCAGGCCTATATATGAGAGGACACTGACAGTGCAGTAATACACACATCCTCCCCCGTATCCGCTGGTCATTGTTATACTTCCCCTGCATGGTGTAATGTGTGCTGGGGCTGCAGGCCTATATATGAGAGGACACTGACAGTGCAGTAATACACACATCCTCCCCCGAATCCGCTGGTCATTGTTATACTTCCCCTGCATGGTGTAATGTGTGCTGGGGCTGCAGGCCTATATATGAGAGGACACTGACAGTGCAGTAATACACACATCTTCCCCCGTATCCGCTGGTCATTGTTATACTTCCCCTGCATGGTGTAATGTGTGCTGGGGCTGCAGGCCTATATATGAGAGGACATTGACAGAGCAGTAATACACACATCCTCCCCCGTATCCGCTGGCCATTGTTATACTTCCCCTGCATGGTGTAATGTGTGCTGGGGCTGCAGGCCTATATATGAGAGGACACTGACAGTGCAGTAATACACACATCCTCCCCCGTATCCGCTGGCCATTGCTATACTTCCCCTGCATGGTGTAATGTGTGCTGGGGCTGCAGGCCTATATATGAGAGGACACTGACAGCGTAGTAATACACACATCCTCCACCGTAACCGCTGGTCATTGTTATACTTCCCCTGCATGGTGTAATGTGTGCTGGGGCTGCAGGCCTATATATGAGAGGACACTGACAGTGCAGTAATACACACATCCTCCCCCCCGTATCCGCTGGTCATTGCTATACTTCCCCTGCATGGTGTAATATGTGCTGGGGCTGCAGGCCTATATATGAGAGGGCACTGACAGTGCAGTAATACACATAGCCTCCCCTGTATCCGCTGGTCATTGTTCTACTTCCCCTGCATGGTGTAATGTGTGCTGGGGCTGCAGGCCTATATATGAGAGGGCACTGACAGTGCAGTAATACACACATCACCCCGTATCCGCTGGTCATTGTTATACATCCCCTGCATGGTGTAATGTGTGCTGGGGCTGCAGGCCTATATATGAGAGGACACTGACAGCCTAGTAATACACACATCCTCCCCCGTATCCGCTGGTCATTGTTATACTTCCCCTGCATGGTGTAATGTGTGCTGGCGCTGCAGGCTTATATATGAGAGGACACTGACAGCGTAGTAATACACACATCACCCTGTATCCGCTGGTCATTGTTATACTTCCTCTGCATGGTGTAATGTGTGCTGGGGCTGCAGGCCTATATATGAGAGGACACTGGCAGTGCAGTAATACACACATCCTCCCCCGTATCCGCTGGTCATTGTTATACTTCCCCTGCATGGGGTAATGTGTGCTGGGGCTGCAGGCATATATATGAGAGGACACTGACAGTGCAGTAATACACACATCCTCCCCCATATCCGCTGGCCATTGCTATACTTCCCTTGCATGGTGTAATGTGTGCTGGGGCTGCAGGCCTATATATGAGAGGACACTGACAGTGCAGTGATACACATTCTCCGCCGTATCCGCTGGTCATTGCTATACTTCCCCTGCATGGTGTAATGTGTGCTGGGGCTGCAGGCCTATATATGAGAGGACACTGACAGTGCAGTAAGACACACATCCTCCCCCGTATCCGCTGGTCATTGTTATACTTCCCCTGCATGGTGTAATGTGTGCTGGGGCTGCAGGCCTATATATGAGAGGACACTGACAGTGTAGTAATACACACATCCTCCCCCGAATCTGCTGGTCATTGTTATACTTCCCCTGCATGGTGTAATGTGTGCTGGGGCTGCAGGCCTATATATGAGAGGACACTGACAGTGCAGTAATACACACATCTTCCCCCGTATCCGCTGGTCATTGTTATACTTCCCCTGCATGGTGTAATGTGTGCTGGGGCTGCAGGCCTATATATGAGAGGACATTGACAGTGCAGTAATACACACATCTTCCCCCGTATCCGCTGGTCATTGTTATACTTCCCCTGCTTGGTGTAATGTGTGCTGTTGCTGCAGGTCTATATATGAGAGGACACTGACAGCGTAGTAATACACACATCCTCCCCTGTATCCGCTGGTCATTGCTATACTTCCCCTGCATGGTGTAATGTGTGCTGGGGCTGCAGACCTATATATGAGAGGACACTGACAGTGCAGTAATACACACATCCTCCCCCGTATCCGCTGGTCATTGTTATACTTCCCCTGCATGGTGTAATGTGTGCTGGGGCTGCAGGCATATATATGAGAGGACACTGACAGTGCAGTAATACACACATCCTCCCCCATATCCGCTGGCCATTGCTATACTTCCCTTGCATGGTGTAATGTGTGCTGGGGCTGCAGGCCTATATATGAGAGGACACTGACAGTGCAGTAATACACATCCTCCGCCGTATCCGCTGGTCATTGCTATACTTCCCCTGCATGGTGTAATGTGTGCTGGGGCTGCAGGCCTATATATGAGAGGACACTGACAGTGCAGTAATACACACATCCTCCCCCATATCTGCTGGTCATTGTTATACTTCCCCTGCATGGTGTAATGTGTGCAGGGGCTGCAGGTCTATATATGAGAGGACACTGACAGTGTAGTAATACACACATCCTCCCCCGTATCCGCTGGTCATTGTTATACTTCCCCTGCATGGTGTAATGTGTGCTGGGGCTGCAGGCCTATATATGAGAGGACACTGACAGTGCAGTAAGACACACATCCTCCCCCGTATCCGCTGGTCATTGTTATACTTCCCCTGCATGGTGTAATGTGTGCTGGGGCTGCAGGCCTATATATGAGAGGACACTGACAGTGTAGTAATACACACATCCTCCCCCGAATCTGCTGGTCATTGTTATACTTCCCCTGCATGGTGTAATGTGTGCTGGGGCTGCAGGCCTACATATGAGAGGACACTGACAGTGCAGTAAGACACACATCCTCCCCCGTATCCGCTGGTCATTGTTATACTTCCCCTGCATGGTGTAATGTGTGCTGGGGCTGCAGGCCTATATATGAGAGGACACTGACAGTGCAGTAAGACACACATCTTCCCCCGTATCCGCTGGTCATTGTTATACTTCCCCTGCATGGTGTAATGTGTGCTGGGGCTGCAGGCCTATATATGAGAGGACATTGACAGTGCAGTAATACACACATCTTCCCCCGTATCCGCTGGTCATTGTTATACTTCCCCTGCTTGGTGTAATGTGTGCTGGGGCTGCAGGCCTATATATGAGAGGACACTGACAGTGTAGTAATACACACATCCTCCCCCGTATCCGCTGGTCATTGTTATACTTCCCCTGCATGGTGTAATGTGTGCTGGGGCTGCAGGCCTATATATGAGAGGACACTGACAGTGCAGTGAGACACACATCCTCCCCCGTATCCGCTGGTCATTGTTATACTTCCCCTGCATGGTGTAATGTGTGCTGGGGCTGCAGGCCTATATATGAGAGGACACTGACAGTGCAGTAAGACACACATCTTCCCCCGTATCCGCTGGTCATTGTTATACTTCCCCTGCATGGTGTAATGTGTGCTGGGGCTGCAGGCCTATATATGAGAGGACATTGACAGTGCAGTAATACACACATCTTCCCCCGTATCCGCTGGTCATTGTTATACTTCCCCTGCTTGGTGTAATGTGTGCTGGGGCTGCAGGCCTATATATGAGAGGACACTGACAGCGTAGTAATACACACATCCGCCACTGTATCCGCTGGTCATTGTTATACTTCCCCTGTATCGTGTAATGTGTGCTGGGGCTGCAGGCCTATATATGAGAGGACACTGACAGAGCAGTAATACACACATCCTCCCCCGTATCCGCTGGTCATTGTTATACTTCCCCTGCATGGTGTAATGTGTGCTGGGGCTGCAGGCCTATATATGAGAGGACACTGACAGTGCAGTAATACACACATCCTCCCCCGAATCCACTGGTCATTGTTATACTTCCCCTGCATGGTGTAATGTGTGCTGGGGCTGCAGGCCTATATATGAGAGGACACTGACAGTGCAGTAATACACACATCCTCCCCCGAATCCACTGGTCATTGTTATACTTCCCCTGCATGGTGTAATGTGTGCTGGGGCTGCAGGCCTATATATGAGAGGACACTGACAGTGCAGTAATACACACATCCTCCCCCGAATCCGCTGGTCATTGTTATACTTCCCCTGCATGGTGTAATGTGTGCTGGGGCTGCAGGCCTATATATGAGAGGGCACTGACAGTGCAGTAATACACACATCACCCCGTATCCGCTGGTCATTGTTATACATCCCCTGCATGGTGTAATGTGTGCTGGGGCTGCAGGCCTATATATGAGAGGACACTGACAGCATAGTAATACACACATCCTCCCCCATATCCGCTGGTCATTGTTATACTTCCCCTGCATGGTGTAATGTGTGCTGGGGCTGCAGGCCTATATATGAGAGGACACTGACAGCGTAGTAATACACACATCCTCCCCTGTATCCGCTGGTCATTATTATACATTCTCTGCATGGTGTAATGTGTGCTGGGGCTGCAGGCCTATATATGAGAGGACACTGACAGCGTAGTAATACACACATCCTCCCCCGTATCCGCTGGTCATTGTTATACTTCCCCTGCATGGTGTAATGTGTGCTGGGGCTGCAGGCCTATATATGAGAGGACACTGACAGTGCAGTAATACACACATCACCCCGAATCCGCTGGTCATTGTTATACTTCCCCTGCATGGTGTAATGTGTGCTGGGGCTGCAGGCCTATATATGAGAGGACACTGACAGTGCAGTAATACACACATCCTCCCCCGTATCCGCTGGCCATTTCTTTACTTCCCCTGCATGGCGTAATGTGTGCTGGGGCTGCAGGCCTATATATGAGAGGACACTGACAGTGCAGTAATACACACATCCTCCCCCGTATCCGCTGGTCACTGCTATACTTCTCCTGCATGGTGTAATGTGTGCTGGGGCTGCAGGCCTATATATGAGAGGACACTGACAGTGCAGTAATACACACATCCTCCCCCGTATCCGCTGGTCATTGTTATACTTCCCCTGCATGGTGTAATGTGTGCTGGGGCTGCAGGCCTATATATGAGAGGACACTGACAGTGCAGTAATACACACATCCTCCCCCGAATCCGCTGGTCATTGTTATACTTCCCCTGCATGGTGTAATGTGTGCTGGGGCTGCAGGCCTATATATGAGAGGACACTGACAGTGCAGTAATACACACATCTTCCCCCGTATCCGCTGGTCATTGTTATACTTCCCCTGCATGGTGTAATGTGTGCTGGGGCTGCAGGCCTATATATGAGAGGACATTGACAGAGCAGTAATACACACATCCTCCCCCGTATCCGCTGGCCATTGTTATACTTCCCCTGCATGGTGTAATGTGTGCTGGGGCTGCAGGCCTATATATGAGAGGACACTGACAGTGCAGTAATACACACATCCTCCCCCGTATCCGCTGGCCATTGCTATACTTCCCCTGCATGGTGTAATGTGTGCTGGGGCTGCAGGCCTATATATGAGAGGACACTGACAGCGTAGTAATACACACATCCTCCACCGTAACCGCTGGTCATTGTTATACTTCCCCTGCATGGTGTAATGTGTGCTGGGGCTGCAGGCCTATATATGAGAGGACACTGACAGTGCAGTAATACACACATCCTCCCCCCCGTATCCGCTGGTCATTGCTATACTTCCCCTGCATGGTGTAATATGTGCTGGGGCTGCAGGCCTATATATGAGAGGGCACTGACAGTGCAGTAATACACATAGCCTCCCCTGTATCCGCTGGTCATTGTTCTACTTCCCCTGCATGGTGTAATGTGTGCTGGGGCTGCAGGCCTATATATGAGAGGGCACTGACAGTGCAGTAATACACACATCACCCCGTATCCGCTGGTCATTGTTATACATCCCCTGCATGGTGTAATGTGTGCTGGGGCTGCAGGCCTATATATGAGAGGACACTGACAGCCTAGTAATACACACATCCTCCCCCGTATCCGCTGGTCATTGTTATACTTCCCCTGCATGGTGTAATGTGTGCTGGCGCTGCAGGCTTATATATGAGAGGACACTGACAGCGTAGTAATACACACATCACCCTGTATCCGCTGGTCATTGTTATACTTCCTCTGCATGGTGTAATGTGTGCTGGGGCTGCAGGCCTATATATGAGAGGACACTGGCAGTGCAGTAATACACACATCCTCCCCCGTATCCGCTGGTCATTGTTATACTTCCCCTGCATGGGGTAATGTGTGCTGGGGCTGCAGGCATATATATGAGAGGACACTGACAGTGCAGTAATACACACATCCTCCCCCATATCCGCTGGCCATTGCTATACTTCCCTTGCATGGTGTAATGTGTGCTGGGGCTGCAGGCCTATATATGAGAGGACACTGACAGTGCAGTGATACACATTCTCCGCCGTATCCGCTGGTCATTGCTATACTTCCCCTGCATGGTGTAATGTGTGCTGGGGCTGCAGGCCTATATATGAGAGGACACTGACAGTGCAGTAAGACACACATCCTCCCCCGTATCCGCTGGTCATTGTTATACTTCCCCTGCATGGTGTAATGTGTGCTGGGGCTGCAGGCCTATATATGAGAGGACACTGACAGTGTAGTAATACACACATCCTCCCCCGAATCTGCTGGTCATTGTTATACTTCCCCTGCATGGTGTAATGTGTGCTGGGGCTGCAGGCCTATATATGAGAGGACACTGACAGTGCAGTAATACACACATCTTCCCCCGTATCCGCTGGTCATTGTTATACTTCCCCTGCATGGTGTAATGTGTGCTGGGGCTGCAGGCCTATATATGAGAGGACATTGACAGTGCAGTAATACACACATCTTCCCCCGTATCCGCTGGTCATTGTTATACTTCCCCTGCTTGGTGTAATGTGTGCTGTTGCTGCAGGTCTATATATGAGAGGACACTGACAGCGTAGTAATACACACATCCTCCCCTGTATCCGCTGGTCATTGCTATACTTCCCCTGCATGGTGTAATGTGTGCTGGGGCTGCAGACCTATATATGAGAGGACACTGACAGTGCAGTAATACACACATCCTCCCCCGTATCCGCTGGTCATTGTTATACTTCCCCTGCATGGTGTAATGTGTGCTGGGGCTGCAGGCATATATATGAGAGGACACTGACAGTGCAGTAATACACACATCCTCCCCCATATCCGCTGGCCATTGCTATACTTCCCTTGCATGGTGTAATGTGTGCTGGGGCTGCAGGCCTATATATGAGAGGACACTGACAGTGCAGTAATACACATCCTCCGCCGTATCCGCTGGTCATTGCTATACTTCCCCTGCATGGTGTAATGTGTGCTGGGGCTGCAGGCCTATATATGAGAGGACACTGACAGTGCAGTAATACACACATCCTCCCCCATATCTGCTGGTCATTGTTATACTTCCCCTGCATGGTGTAATGTGTGCAGGGGCTGCAGGTCTATATATGAGAGGACACTGACAGTGTAGTAATACACACATCCTCCCCCGTATCCGCTGGTCATTGTTATACTTCCCCTGCATGGTGTAATGTGTGCTGGGGCTGCAGGCCTATATATGAGAGGACACTGACAGTGCAGTAAGACACACATCCTCCCCCGTATCCGCTGGTCATTGTTATACTTCCCCTGCATGGTGTAATGTGTGCTGGGGCTGCAGGCCTATATATGAGAGGACACTGACAGTGTAGTAATACACACATCCTCCCCCGAATCTGCTGGTCATTGTTATACTTCCCCTGCATGGTGTAATGTGTGCTGGGGCTGCAGGCCTATATATGAGAGGACACTGACAGTGCAGTAATACACACATCTTCCCCCGTATCCGCTGGTCATTGTTATACTTCCCCTGCATGGTGTAATGTGTGCTGGGGCTGCAGGCCTATATATGAGAGGACATTGACAGTGCAGTAATACACACATCTTCCCCCGTATCCGCTGGTCATTGTTATACTTCCCCTGCTTGGTGTAATGTGTGCTGTTGCTGCAGGTCTATATATGAGAGGACACTGACAGCGTAGTAATACACACATCCTCCCCTGTATCCGCTGGTCATTGCTATACTTCCCCTGCATGGTGTAATGTGTGCTGGGGCTGCAGACCTATATATGAGAGGACACTGACAGTGCAGTAATACACACATCCTCCCCCGTATCCGCTGGTCATTGTTATACTTCCCCTGCATGGTGTAATGTGTGCTGGGGCTGCAGGCATATATATGAGAGGACACTGACAGTGCAGTAATACACACATCCTCCCCCATATCCGCTGGCCATTGCTATACTTCCCTTGCATGGTGTAATGTGTGCTGGGGCTGCAGGCCTATATATGAGAGGACACTGACAGTGCAGTAATACACATCCTCCGCCGTATCCGCTGGTCATTGCTATACTTCCCCTGCATGGTGTAATGTGTGCTGGGGCTGCAGACCTATATATGAGAGGACACTGACAGTGCAGTAAGACACACATCCTCCCGTATCCGCTGGTCATTGTTATACTTCCCCTGCATGGTGTAATGTGTGCTGGGGCTGCAGGCCTATATATGAGAGGACACTGACAGCGTAGTAATACACACATCCTCCCCCGTATCCGCTGGTCATTGCTATACTTCCCCTGCATGGTGTAATGTGTGCTGGGGCTGCAGGCCTATATATGAGAGGACACTGACAGTGCAGTAATACACACAACCTCCCCCATATCCGCTGGTCATTGCTATACTTCCCCTGCATGGTGTAATGTGTGCTGGGGCTGCAGGCCTATATATGAGAGGACACTGACAGCGTAGTAATACACACATCCTCCCCCATATCCGCTGGTCATTGCTATACTTCCCCTGCATGGTGTAATGTGTGCTGGCGCTGCAGGCCTATATATGAGAGGACACTGACAGTGCAGTAATACACACATCTCCCCCCTGTATCCGCTGGTCAGTGCTATACTTCCCCTGCATGGTGAAATGTGTGCTGGGGCTGCAGGCCTATATATGAGAGGACACTGACAGTGCAGTAATACACACATCCCCCCGTATCCGCTGGTCATTGTTATACTTCCCCTGCATGGTGTAATGTGTGCTGGGGCTGCAGGCCTATATATGAGAGGACACTGACAGTGCAGTAATACACACATCCTCCCCCGTATCTGCTGGTCACTGTTATACATCCCCTGCATGGTGTAATGTGTGCTGGGGCTGCAGGCCTATATATGAGAGGGCACTGACAGTGCAGTAATACACACATCCCCCCGTATCTGCTGGTCATTGTTATACTTCCCCTGCATGGTGTAATGTGTGCTGGGGCTGCAGGCCTATATATGAGAGGACACTGACAGCGTAGTAATACACACATCCTCCCCCGTATCCGCTGGTCACTGTTATACTTCCCCTGCATGGTGTAATGTGTGCTGGGGCTGCAGGCCTATATATGAGAGGACACTGACAGTGCAGTAATACACACATCACCCCGTATCCGCTGGTCATTGCTATACTTCCCCTGCATGGTGTAAAGTGTGTTGGGGCTGCAGGCCTATATATGAGAGGACACTGACAGTGCAGTAATACACACACCCTCCCCCGTATCCGCTGGTCATTGCTATACTTCCCCTGCATGGTGTAATGTGTGCTGGGGCTGCAGGCCTATATATGAGAGGACACTGACAGTGTAGTAATACACACATCACCCCGTATCCGCTGGTCATTGCTATACTTCCCCTGTATGGTGTAATGTGTGCTGGGGCTGCAGGCCTATATATGAGAGGACACTGACAGAGCAGTAATACACACATCACCCCGTATCCGCTGGTCATTGTTAAACATCCCCTGCATGGTGTAATGTGTGCTGGGGCTGCAGACCTATATATGAGAGGACACTGACAATGCAGTAATACACACATCCTCCCCCGTATCCGCTGGTCATTGTTATACTTCCCCTGCATGGTGTAATGTGTGCTGGGGCTGCAGGCCTATATATGAGAGGATACTGACAGCGTAGTAATAACACACAGCCTCCCCCGTATCCGCTGGTCATTGTTATACTTCCCCTGCATGGTGTAATATGTGCTGGGGCTGCAGGCCTATATATGAGTGGACACTGACAGTGCAGTAATACACACATCACCCCGTATCCGCTGGTCATTGTTAAACATCCCCTGCATGGTGTAATGTGTGCTGGGGCTGCAGACCTATATATGAGAGGACACTGACAATGCAGTAATACACACATCCTCCCCCGTATCCGCTGGTCATTGTTATACTTCCCCTGCATGGTGTAATGTGTGCTGGGGCTGCAGGCCTATATATGAGAGGATACTGACAGCGTAGTAATAACACACAGCCTCCCCCGTATCCGCTGGTCATTGTTATACTTCCCCTGCATGGTGTAATGTGTGCTGGAGCTGCAGGCCTATATATGAGAGGACACTGACAGCGTAGTAATACACACATCCTCTCCGTATCCGCTGGTCACTGTTATACTTCCCCTGCATGGTGTAATATGTGCTGGGGCTGCAGGCCTATATATGAGTGGACACTGACAGTGCAGTAATACACACATCACCCCGTATACGCTGGTCATTGTTATACTTCCCCTGCATGGTGTAATGTGTGCTGGGGCTGCAGACCTATATATGAGAGGACACTGACAGTGCAGTAATACACACATCCTCCCCCGTATCCGCTGGTCATTGCTATACTTCCCCTGCATGGTGTAATGTGTGCTGGGGCTGCAGGCCTATATATGAGAGGATACTGACAGCGTAGTAATAACACACAGCCTACCCGTATCCGCTGGTCATTGTTATACTTCCCCTGCATGGTGTAATGTGTGCTGGGGCTGCAGGCCTATATATGAGAGGACACTTACAGTGCAGTAATACACACATCTCCCCGTATCCGCTGGTCATTGCTATACTTCCCCTGCATGGTGTAATGTGTGCTGGGGCTGCAGGCCTATATATGAGAGGGCACTGACAGTGCAGTAATACACACATCTTCCCCCGTATCCGCTGGTCATTGTTATACATTCTCTGCATGGTGTAATGTGTGCTGGGGCTGCAGGCCTATATATGAGAGGACACTGACAGTTTAGTAATACACACATCACCCCGTATCCGCTGGTCATTGCTATACTTCCCCTGCATGGTGTAATGTGTGCTGGGGCTGCAGGCCTATATATGAGAGGACACTGACAGAGCAGTTATACACACATCCTCCCCCCCGTATACGCTGGTCATTGTTATACTTCCCCTGCATGGTGTAATGTGTGCTGGGGCTGCAGGCCTATATATGAGAGGACACTGACAGAGCAGTTATACACACATCCTCCCCCGTATCCGCTGGTCATTGTTATACTTCCCCTGCATGGTGTAATGTGTGCTGGGGCTGCAGGCCTATATATGAGAGGACACTTACAGTGCAGTAATACACACATCTCCCCCGTATCCACTGGTCATTGTTATACTTCCCCTGCATGGTGTAATGTGTGCTGGGGCTGCAGGCCTATGTATGAGAGGACACTGACAGTGCAGTAATACACACACCCTCCCCCGTATCCGCTGGTCATTGCTATACTTCCCCTGCATGGTGTAATGTGTGCTGGGGCTGCAGGCCTATATATGAGAGGACACTGACAGTGTAGTAATAGACACATCACCCCGTATCCGCTGGTCATTGCTATACTTCCCCTGCATGGTGTAATGTGTGCTGGGGCTGCAGGCCTATATATGAGAGGACACTGACAGAGCAGTTATACACACATCCTCCCCCATATCCGCTGGTCATTGTTATACTTCCCCTGCATGGTGTAATGTGTGCTGGGGCTGCAGGCCTATATATGAGAGGACACTGACAGTGCAGTAATAGACACATCACCCCGTATCCGCTGGTCATTGTTATACTTCCCCTGCATGGTGTAATGTGTGCTGGGGCTGCAGACCTATATATGAGAGGACACTGACAGTGCAGTAATACACACACCCTCCCCCGTATCCGCTGGTCATTGTTATACTTCCCCTGCATGGTGTAATGTGTGCTGGGGCTGCAGGCCTATATATGAGAGGACACTGACAGTGCAGTAATACACACATCCTCCCCCATAGAAGGACACATTTTATTAGTTGCCGATGTTACAGACAATAGTGATGCGTGAGGGGATGTCGCACATAGCCAGAGGTCGGAGCACAGGAATTATCCGGAATGTATACAGCGTGCGTCTCTGTCCAAGTTTTGAGTAATCGTCAGCTCCGCTCGCTGATGCTGGAAAGTGACAGGGTCCTGGTTTCTGCCCCCACCGCCATCTATAAAACGCTGGTCACGTCATTGCGGAGCAATGCTGCAGAGGTGCCAGGAACAGCAGGGCGGAGCTCTGTACTTATGCCTGTTGTAGCAGAGCCAAGTCGGTAATCCCTTCTGCAGATGAGGGGATTGTGTTTGGTTTACACTCCGCAGAATCTGGAATGTGTTACATGAGAGGGAAAGGGGGGGACAGACTACTCAGTGCTGTACAGGGGACACATCGTACCCTGCGAGCAGTTACTGCCGCTGCTGCGTTTCATTTGCTGTAACATGTTAGAGAGCGGTGCCAGGAAAAGGTTTGATGGTCGGAGTTAGTGACAGAGCAGACACGTTAGGGCCAGCACTGTGCGTCGCCGTCTGGGGAGCGAGAGTGCCACCTGGTGGCTGCCATAGTACTGCAGCTATTACCTCTGTAGTGGAGAGGGGAGAGCAGATTATTACACAGGGAATAAGGCATGGCGGTTACATGATGATCAGGCATGATATGCGTGACGTACTGTTTCCAGGCGACGGTCACCTCCGCCTCCAGCGATACGTCTGGATGGAGTTTGCGGGGGACAAGGCTTCTATGTTCCCCAGGGAGGGATCAGAAATGAGAAATGTCACATCCTGAGACTCTCTGTGAGGAAGAGGAATAATGATCATAGCCTGGGGCCTATTCTCATCAGTACCACTATAGCTATAACGCCATCATACAACACAGCGCTGTACACGAAATAACACATGATGAAGATACCTCCGGGATATGGGTTACCACCCTCCGAGCACACAACCAGGGTCTCACCTGTTCAGGACCACCACCACGGCCGAGTCGTCTGAGCACAGGAACGCCACACTCTCCAGCGGACTCTTACGGTTGGCAACCAGTCCGACACGCTGCGCGCCCACTGGTACAAACTTACTGTGTACACAGAGCAGGACACCACTGTAAGTGACGGATCACACGTGTCTCCTACATACATGTGCACACGTGCAACACGTCAACTCACCTGAAGTGGGCCATGTGATAGAAGGTGGGCTGCTTATAAAAGACATCCTTACCCACATCCACAATGATAGGACTGTCCACGTTATTACCCACCCACGTCGGACCCCCATCCACATCCAGGGCCAGGTTCCAGTCCGTCCAGCCCGTCACATAATAGTTCAGATCCTACAGATGGGAAAGAAATGTTAGCGAGAGCAGCACGATGCCACGTAACCCCTAATAACGCAGACTGGGCGGGGGATAGAGGCCACGTAACCCCTAATAACGCAGACTGGGCGGGGGATAGAGGCCACGTAACCCCTAATAACGCAGACTGGGCGGGGGATAGATGCCACGTAACCCCTAATAACGCAGACTGGGGGGGGGATAGAGGCCACGTAACCACTAATAACGCAAACTGGGCGGGGGATAGATGCCACGTAACCCCTAATAACGCAGACTGGGCGGGGGATAGAGGCCACGTAACCCCTAAAAACGCAGACTGGGGGGGGATAGATGCCACATAACCACTAATAACGCAAACTGGGCGGGGGATAGATGCCACATAACCCCTAATAACGCAGACTGGGGGGGGATAGATGCCACGTAACCCCTAATAACGCAGACTGGGGGGGGATAGATGCCACGTAACCCCTAATAACGCAGACTGGGCGGGGGATAGATGCCACGTAACCCCTAATAACGCAGACTGGGGGGGGATAGATGCCACGTAACCCCTAATAACGCAGACTGGGGGGGGATAGATGCCACGTAACCCCTAATAACGCAGACTGGGGGGGGATAGATGCCACGTAACCCCTAATAACGCAGACTGGGCGGGGGATAGATGCCACGTAACCCCTAATAACGCAGACTGGGGGGGGATAGATGCCACGTAACCCCTAATAACGCAGACTGGGCGGGGGATAGATGCCACATAACCCCTAATAACGCAGACTGGGGGGGGATAGATGCCACGTAACCCCTAATAACGCAGACTGGGCGGGGGATAGATGCCACGTAACCCCTAATAACGCAGACTGGGGGGGGATAGAAGCCACATAACAACTAATAACGCAGACAGGAGGGGGATAGATGCCACGTAACCCCTAATAACGCAGACAGGGGGGGGATAGATGCCACGTAACCCCTAATAACGCAGACATGGGGGGATAGACACCACGTAACCCCTAATAATGAAGACTGGGGGGGGATAGATGCCACGCAACCCCTAACAACGCAGACTGGGGGGGGATACCCGCCACATACCCCTAATAACGCAGACTGGGGGGAGGGGGGATAGTAGAACGCAGGGAGGAGGTGCAGCCCTACAGACACTGGGGGGGGGGGATGGGGATAGTAGAACGCAGGGAGGAGGTGCAGCTCTACAGACACTGGGGGGGGGGATGGGGATAGTAGAACGCAGGGAGGAGGTGCAGCTCTACAGACACTGGGGGGGGATGGGGATAGTAGAACGCTGGGAGGAGGTGCAGCCCTACAGACACTGGGGGGGGATGGGGATAGTAGAACGCTGGGAGGAGGTGCAGCCCTACAGACACTGGGGGGGGATGGGGATAGTAGAACGCAGGGAGGAGGTGCAGCACTACAGACACTGGGGGAGGGGGATGGGGATAGTAGAACGCAGGGAGGAGGTGCAGCTCTACAGACACTGGGGGGGGGGGATGGGGATAGTAGAACGCAGGGAGGAGGTGCAGCTCTACAGACACTGGGGGGGGGATGGGGATAGTAGAACGCTGGGAGGAGGTGCAGCCCTACAGACACTGGGGGGGGGATGGGGATAGTAGAACGCTGGGAGGAGGTGCAGCCCTACAGACACTGGGGGGGGATGGGGATAGTAGAACGCAGGGAGGAGGTGCAGCCCTACAGACCCCGGGGGGGGATGGGTATAGTAGAATGCAGGGAGGAGGTGCAGCCCTACAGAAACTGGGGGGGATGGGGTTAGTAGAACGCAGGGTGGAGGTGCAGCCCTACAGACACTGGGGGGGATGGGGATAGTAGAACGCAGGGAGGAGGTGCAGCTTTACAGACAATGGAGGGGGGATAGTAGAATGCAGGGAGGAGGTGCAGCCCTACAGACACTGGGGGGGTTGGGGATAGTAGAACACAGGGAGAAGGTGCAGCTCTACAGACACTGGGGGGGTAGGGATAGTAGAATGCAGGGAGGAGGTGCAGCCCTACAGACACTGGGGGGGGGGATAGTAGAACGCAGGGTGGAGGTGCAGCCCTACAGACACTGGGGGGGGATGGGTATAGTAGAATGCAGGGAGGAGGTGCAGCCCTACAGAAACTGGGGGGGATGGGGATAGTAGAACGCAGGGTGGAGGTGCAGCCCTACAGACACTGGGGGGGATGGGGATAGTAGAACGCAGGGAGGAGGTGCAGCTTTACAGACAATGGAGGGGGGATAGTAGAATGCAGGGAGGAGGTGCAGCCCTACAGACACTGGGGGGGGATGGGGATAGTAGAACGCAGGGTGGAGGTGCAGCTCTACAGAGACTGGGGGGGGGGGATAGTAGAAAGCAGGGAGGAGGTGCAGCACTACAGACACAGCGGGGGGGGGATGGGGATAGTAGAACGCAGGGAGGAGCTGCAGCTCTACAGACACTGGGGGGGTAGGATACTAGAATGCAGGGAGGAGGTGCAACTCTACAGACACTGGGGGGGGAATAGTAGAACGCAGGGAGGAGGTGTAGCTCTACAGACACTGGAGGGGGGGATAGTAGAACGCAGGGAGGAGGTGCAGCCCTACAGACACTGGGGGGGGATGGGGATAGTAGAATCCAGGGAGGTGGTGCAGCCCTACAGACACTGGGGGGGGATGGGGATAGTAGAATGCAGGGAGGAGGTGCAGCTCTACAGACACTGGGGGGGATGGGGATAGTAGAATGCAGGGAGGAGGTGCAGCCCTACAGACACTGGGGGGAATGGAGATAGTAGAACGCAGGGAGGAGGTGCAGCCCTACAGACAATGGGGGGGGGGGATAGTAGAATGTAGGGAGGAGGTGCAGCTCTACAGACACTGGGGGGGATGGGGATAGTACAATGCAGGGAGGAGGTGCAGCTCTACAGACACTGGGGGGGATGGGGATAGTAGAATGCAGGGAGGAGGTGCAGCCCTACAGACACTGGGGGAAATGGAGATAGTAGAACGCAGGGAGGAGGTGCTGCCCTACAGACACTGGGGGGGGGGGGGATAGTAGAATGTAGGGAGGAGGTGCAGCTCTACAGACACTGGGGGGGGATGGGGATAGTAGAATGCAGGGAGGAGGTGCAGCTCTACAGACACTGGGGGGGTAGGGATAGTAGAATGCAGGGAGGAGGTGCAACTCTACAGACACTGGGGGGGAGGAATAGTAGAACGCAGGGAGGAGGTGCAGCCCTACAGACACCTGGGGGGGATGGGGATAGTAGAATGCAGGGAGGAGGTGCAGCCCTACAGACACAGGGGGGGATGGGGATAGTAGAACGCAGGGAGGAGGTGCAGCCCTACAGACACTGGAGGGGGAATAGTAGAATGCAGGGAGGAGGTGCAGCCCTACAGACACTGAGGGGGGGGATGGGGATAGTAGAACGCAGGTAGGAGGTGCAGCCCTACAGAAACTGGGGGGGATGGGGATAGTAGAACGCAGGGTGGAGGTGCTGCCCTACAGACCCCGGGGGGGGGGATGGGGATAGTAGAACGCAGGGAGGAGGTGCAGCCCTACAGACACTGGGGGGGGGATGGGGATAGCAGAACGCTGGGAGGAGGTGCAGCCCTACAGACACTGGAGGGGATGGGGATAGTAGAACGCAGGGAGGAGGTGCAGCTCTACAGAAACTGGGGGGGATGGGGATAGTAGAACACAGGGTGGAGGTGCTGCCCTACAGACACTGAGGGGGGATGGGGATAGTAGAACGCAGGGAGGTGGTGCAGCCCTACAGAAACGGGGGGGGGATGGGGATAGTACAACGCAGGGTGGAGGTGCAGCTCTACAGACACTGGGGGGGGAGATAGTAGAAAGCAGGGAGGAGGTGCAGCACTCCAGACACTGGGGGGGGGATGGGGATAGTAGAACGCAGGGAGGAGCTGCAGCTCTACAGACACTGGGGGGGTAGGATACTAGAATGCAGGGAGGAGGTGCAACTCTACAGACACTGGGGGGGGAACAGTAGAACGCAGGGAGGAGGTGTAGCTCTACAGACACTGGAGGGGGGGATAGTAGAACGCAGGGAGGACGTGCAGCCCTACAGACACTGGGGGGAATGGAGATAGTAGAACGCAGGGAGAAGGTGCAGCCCTACAGACAATGGGGGGAATGGAGATAGTAGAACGCTGGGAGGAGGTGCAGCCCTACAGACACTGGGGGGGGGGGGGGATAGTAGAATGTAGGGAGGAGGTGCAGCTCTACAGACACTGGGGGGGATGGGGATAGTAGAATGCAGGGAGAAGGTGCAGCCCTACAGACACTGGGGGGGATAGGGATAGTAGAACGCAGGGAGGAGGTGCAGCCCTACAGACACTGGAGGGGGGATAGCAGAATGCAGGGAGGAGGTGCAGCCCTACAGACACTGAGGGGGGGGATGGGGATAGTAGAACGCAGGGAGGAGGTGCAGCCCTACAGAAACTGGGGGGGATGGGGATAGTGGAACGCAGGGTGGAGGTGCTGCCCTACAGACCCCAGGGGGGGGATGGGGATAGTAGAACGCAGGGAGGAGGTGCAGCCCTACAGACACTGGGTGGGGATGGGGATAGTAGAATGCAGGGAGGAGGTGCAGCACTACAGAAACTGGGGGGGATGGGGATAGTAGAATGCAGGGTGGAGGTACACCCTACATACACTGGGGATGGGGATAGTAGAACGCAGGGAGGAGGTGCGGCTCTACAGACAATGGGGGGGATAGTAGAAAGCAGGGAGTAGGTGCAGCCCTACAGACACTGGGGGGGGGATGGGGATAGTAGAAAGCAGGGAGGAGCTGCAGCTCTACAGACACCGGGGGGGTAGGATACTAGAATGCAGGGAGGAGGTGTAACTCTACAGACACTGGGGGGGGAATAGTAGAACGCAGGGAGGAGGTGTAGCTCTACAGACACTGGAGGGGGGGATAGTAGAACGCAGGGAGGAGGTGCAGCCCTACAGACACTGGGGGGGGATGGGGATAGTAGAACGCAGGGAGGAGGTGCAGCCCTACAGACAATGGGGGGGTAGGATACTAGAATGCAGGGAGGAGGTGTAACTCTACAGACACTGGGGGGGGAATAGTAGAACGCAGGGAGGAGGTGTAGCTCTACAGACACTGGAGGGGGGGATAGTAGAACGCAGGGAGGAGGTGCAGCCCTACAGACACTGGGGGGGGATGGGGATAGTAGAACGCAGGGAGGAGGTGCAGCCCTACAGACAATGGGGGGGGGGGGGATAGTAGAATGTAGGGAGGAGGTGCAGCTCTACAGACACTGGGGGGGGATGGGGATAGTAGAATGCAGGGAGGAGGTGCAGCTCTACAGACACTGGGGGGGATGGGGATAGTAGAATGCAGGGAGGAGGTGCAGCCCTACAGACACTGGGGGAAATGGAGATAGTAGAACGCAGGGAGGAGGTGCAGCCCTACAGACACTGGGGGGGGGGGATAGTAGAATGTAAGGAGGAGGTGCAGCTCTACAGACACTGGGGGGGGATGGGGATAGTAGAATGCAGGGAGGAGGTGCAGCTCTACAGACACTGGGGGGGTAGGGATAGTAGAATGCAGGGTGGAGGTGCAGCTCTAAAGACACTGGGGGGGGGAATAGTAGAACGCAGGGAGGAGGTGCAGCCCTACAGACACCTGGGGGGGATGGGGATAGTAGAATGCAGGGAGGAGGTGCAGCCCTACAGACACTGGGGGGGATGGGGATAGTAGAACGCAGGGAGGAGGTGCAGCCCTACAGACACTGGAGGGGGGATAGTAGAATGCAGCGAGGAGGTGCAGCCCTACAGACACTGAGGGGGGGGATGGGGATAGTAGAACGCAGGTAGGAGGTGCAGCCCTACAGACACTAGGGGGGGATGGGGATAGCAGAACGCTGGGAGGAGGTGCAGCCCTACAGACACTGGGGGGGGGGATAGTAGAACGCAGGGAGGAGGTGCAGCTCTACAGACACTGGGGGGGATGGGGATAGTAGAATGCAGGGAGGAGGTGCAGCCCTACAGACACTGGGGGGAATGGAGATAGTAGAACGCAGGGAGGAGGTGCAGCCCTACAGACAATGGGGGGGATGGGTATAGTAGAACGCAGGGAGGAGGTGCAGCCCTACAGACACTGGGGGGGGGGGATGGGTATAGTAGAATGCAGGGAGGAGGTGCAGCCCTACAGACACTGGGGGGGGGATGGGTATAGTAGAATGCAGGGAGGAGGTGCAGCCCTACAGAAACTGGGGGGGATGGGGATAGTAGAACGCAGGGTGGAGGTGCAGCCCTACAGACACTGGGGGGGATGGGGATAGTAGAACGCAGGGAGGAGGTGCAGCTCTACAGACAATGGAGGGGGGGATAGTAGAACGCAGGGTGGAGTTGCAGCTCTACAGACACTGGGGGGGGGGATAGTAGAAAGCAGGGAGGAGGTGCAGCACTACAGACACTGGGGGGGGGGATGGGGATAGTAGAACGCAGGGAGGAGCTGCAGCTCTACAGACACAGGGGGGGTAGGATACTAGAATGCAGGGAGGAGGTGCAACTCTACAGACACTGGGGGGGGAATAGTAGAACGCAGGGAGGAGGTGTAGCTCTACAGACACTGGAGGGGGGGATAGTAGAACGCAGGGAGGAGGTGCAGCTCTACAGACACTGGGGGGGATGGGGATAGTAGAATGCAGGGAGGAGGTGCAGCCCTACAGACACTGGGGGGAATGGAGATAGTAGAACGCAGGGAGGAGGTGCAGCCCTACAGACAATGGGGGGAATGGAGATAGTATAATGCAGGGAGGAGGTGCAGCCCTACAGACACTGGGGGGGGGGGGGGATAGTAGAATGTAGGGAGGTGGTGCAGCTCTACAGACACTGGGGGGGGATGGGGATAGTAGAATGCAGGGAGGAGGTGCAGCTCTACAGACACTGAGGGGGTAGGGATAGTAGAATGAAGGGAGGAGGTGCAGCCCTACAGACACTGGGGGGGGGGATAGTAGAACGCAGGGAGGAGGTGCAGCTCTACAGAAACTGGAGGGGATGGGGATAGTAGAACGCAGGGTGGAGGTGCTGCCCTACAGACACTGGGGGGGGATGGGGATAGTAGAACGCAGGGAGGTGGTGCAGCCCTACAGAAACGGGGGGGATGGGGATAGTAGAACGCAGGGTGGAGGTGCAGCTCTACAGACACTGGGGGGGGGGATAGTAGAAAGCAGGGAGGAGGTGCAGCACTACAGACACTGGGGGGGGGATGGGGATAGTAGAACGCAGGGAGGAGCTGCAGCTCTACAGACACTGGGGGGGTAGGATACTAGAATGCAGGGAGGAGGTGCAACTCTACAGACACTGGAGGGGGGGATAGTAGAACGCAGGGAGGAGGTGCAGCTCTACAGACACTGGGGGGGATGGGGATAGTAGAATGCAGGGAGGAGGTGCAGCCCTACAGACACTGGGGGGAATGGAGATAGTAGAACGCAGGGAGGAGGTGCAGCCCTACAGACAATGGGGGGAATGGAGATAGTAGAACGCAGGGAGGAGGTGCAGCCCTACTGACACTGGGGGGGGGGGGATAGTAGAATGTAGGAAGGTGGTGCAGCTCTACAGACACTGGGGGGGATGGGGATAGTAGAATGCAGGGAGGAGGTGCAGCCCTACAGACACTGGGGGGAATGGAGATAGTAGAACGCAGGGAGGAGGTGCATCCCTACAGACAATGGGGGGAATGGAGATAGTAGAACGCAGGGAGGAGGTGCAGCCCTACAGACACTGGGGGGGGAGGATAGTAGAAAGCAGGGAGGAGGTGCAGCACTACAGACACTGGGGGGGGGGATGGGGATAGTAGAATGCAGGGAGGAGGTGCAGCCCTACAGACACTGGGGGGGATGGGGATAGTAGTTCGCAGGGAGGAGGTGCAGCCCTACAGACACTGGAGGGGGGATAGTAGAATGCAGGGAGGAGGTGCAGCCCTACAGACACTGAGGGGGGGGATGGTGATAGAACGCAGGGAGGAGGTGCAGCCCTACAGAAACTGGGGGGGATGGGGATAGTAGAACGCAGGGAGGAGGTGCAGCCCTACAGAAACTGGGGGGGATGGGGATAGTGGAACGCAGGGTGGAGGTGCTGCCCTACAGACCCCAGGGGGGGGATGGGGATAGTAGAACGCAGGGAGGAGGTGCAGCCCTACAGACACTGGGTGGGGATGGGGATAGTAGAATGCAGGGAGGAGGTGCAGCACTACAGAAACTGGGGGGGATGGGGATAGTAGAACACAGGGTGGAGGTACACCCTACAGACACTGGGGGGGGATGGGGATAGTAGAACGCAGGGAGGTGGTGCAGCCCTACAGACACTGGGGGGGGGATGGGTATAGTAGAATGCAGGGAGGAGGTGCAGCCCTACAGACACTGGGGGGGGATGGGTATAGTAGAATGCAGGGAGGAGGTGTAGCCCTACAGAAACAGGGGGGGATAGTAGAAAGCAGGGAGGAGGTGCAGCCCTACAGACACTGAGGGGGGGGATGGGGATAGTAGAACGCAGGGAGGAGGTGCAGCCCTACAGAAACTGGGGGGGATGGGGATAGTGGAACGCAGGGTGGAGGTGCTGCCCTACAGACCCCAGGGCGGGGATGGGGATAGTAGAATTCAGGGAGGAGGTGCAGCCCTACAGACACTGGGTGGGGATGGGGATAGTAGAATGCAGGGAGGAGGTGCAGCACTACAGAAACTGAGGGGGATGGGGATAGTAGAACGCAGGGTGGAGGTACACCCTACATACACTGGGGATGGGGATAGTAGAACGCAGGGAGGAGGTGCGGCTCTACAGACAATGGGGAGGATAGTAGAAAGCAGGGAGTAGGTGCAGCACTACAGACACTGGGGGGGGGGATGGGGATAGTAGAAAGCAGGGAGGAGCTGCAGCTCTACAGACACTGGGGGGGTAGGATACTAGAATGCAGGGAGGAGGTGCAGCCCTACAGATACTGGAGGGGGGGATGGGGATAGTAGAATGCAGGGAGGAGGTGCAACTCTACAGACACTGGGGGGGGAATAGTAGAATGCAGGGAGGAGGTGCAGCTCTACAGACACTGGAGGGAGGGATAGTAGAACGCAGGGAGGAGGGTGCAGCCCTACAGACACTGGGGGGGGCATCGGGATAGTAGAACCCAGGGAGGAGGTGCAGCCCTACAGACACTGGGGGTGATGGGGATAGTAGAACGCAGGGAGGAGGTGCAGCCCTACAGACACTGGGGGGGGGGGCATAGTAGAATTCAGGGAGGAGGTGCAGCCCTACAGAAACTGGGGGGGATGGGGATAGTGGAACGCAGGGTGGAGGTGCTGCCCTACAGACCCCAGGGGGGGGATGGGGATAGTAGAACGCAGGGAGGAGGTGCGGCTCTACAGACAATGGGGGGGATAGTAGAAAGCAGGGAGTAGGTGCAGCTCTACAGACACTGGGGGGGTAGGATACTAGAATGCAGGGAGGAGGTGCAGCCCTACAGATACTGGGGGGGGGGGGGATGGGGATAGTAGAATGCAGGGAGGAGGTGCAACTCTACAGACACTGGGTGGGGATGGGGATAGTAGAATGCAGGGAGGAGGTGCAGCACTACAGAAACTGGGGGGGATGGGGATAGTAGAACGCAGGGTGGAGGTACACCCTACATACACTGGGGATGGGGATAGTAGAACGCAGGGAGGAGGTGCGGCTCTACAGACAATGGGGGGGATAGTAGAAAGCAGGGAGTAGGTGCAGCACTACAGACACTGGGGGGGGATGGGGATAGTAGAAAGCAGGGAGGAGCTGCAGCTCTACAGACACTGGGGGGGTAGGATACTAGAATGCAGGGAGGAGGTGCAGCCCTACAGACACTGGGGGGGGGGGATGGGGATAGTAGAAAGCAGGGAGGAGCTGCAGCTCTACAGACACTGGGGGGGTAGGATACTAGAATGCAGGGAGGAGGTGCAGCCCTACAGATACTGGGGGGGGGGGGGGATGGGGATAGTAGAATGCAGGGAGGAGGTGCAACTCTACAGACACTGCGGGGGGAATAGTAGAATGCAGGGAGGAGGTGCAGCTCTACAGACACTGGAGGGAGGGATAGTAGAACGCAGGGAGGAGGTGCAGCCCTACAAACACTGGGGTGCTGGGGATAGTAGAACGCAGGGAGGAGGTGCAGCCCTACAGACACTGGAGGGGGGGATAGTAGAAGGCAGGGAGGAGGTGCAGCCCTACAGACACTGGGGGGGATGGGGATAGCAGAACGCAGGGAGGAGGTGCAGCCCTACAGACACTGGGGGGGGATGGGGATAGCAGAACGCAGGGAGGAGGTGCAGCACTACAGACACTAGGGGGGGGGAATAGTAGAATGCAGGGAGGAGGTGCAACTCTACAGACACTGGGGGGGGATAGTAGAACGCTGGGAGGAGGTGCAACTCTACAGACACTGGAGGGGGGGGATAGCAGAGGAGGTGCAACTCTACAGACATTGGGCGGGGGGGGGAATAGTAGAATGCAGGGAGGAGGTGCAGCTCTACAGACACTGGAGGGGGGGATAGTAGAACGCAGGGAGGAGGTGCAGCCATACAGACACTGGGGGGGGATGGGGATAGTAGAACGCAGGGAGGAGGTGCAGCCCTACAGACACTGGGGGGGGATGGGGATAGTAGAATGCAGGGAGGAGGTGCAGCCCTACAGACACTGGGAGGGGATGGGGATAGTAGAATGCAGGGAGGAGGTGCAGCCCTACAGACACTGGGGGGATGGGGATAGTAGAACGCAGTGAGGAGGTGCAGCCCTACAGACACTGGGGGGGATGGGGATAGTAGAACGCAGGGAGGAGGTGCATCCCTACAGACAGTGGGGGGGGATGGGGATAGTAGAACGCAGGGAGGAGGTGCAGCCCTACAGACACTGGGGGGGATGGGGATAGTAGAACGCAGGGAGGAGGTGCAGCCCTACAGACACTGGGGGGGGATAGTAGAATGCAGGGAGGAGGTGCAACTCTACAGACACTGGGGGGGATGGGGATAGTAGAATGGAGGGAGGAGGTGCAACTCTACAGACACTGGGGGGGGGATGGGGATAGTAGAATGCAGGGAGGAGGTGCAGCCCTACAGACACTGGGGGGGATGGGGATAGTAGAATGGAGGGAGGAGGTACAGCCCTACAGACACTGGGGGGGGGGGATAGTAGAACGCAGGGAGGAGGTGCAACTCTACAGACACTGGGGGGGGGGGATGGGGATAGTAGAATGCAGGGAGGAGGTGCAGCCCTACAGACACTGGGGGGTGGATAGTAGAATGGAGGGAGGAGGTGCAACTCTACAGACGCTGGGGGGGGAATAGTAGAATGCAGGGAGGAGGTGCAGCCCTACAGACACTGGGGGGGGATAGTAGAATGCAGGGATGAGGTGCAACTCTACAGACACTGGGGGGGTAGTAGAATGCAGGGAGGAGGTGCAGCTCTACAGACACTGGGGGGGTAGGATACTAGAATGCAGGTAGGAGGTGCAGCCCTACAGACACTGGGGGGGAGGGATGGTGATAGTAGAATGCAGGGAGGAGGTGCAACTGTACAGACACTGGGGGGGGGGAGGGGATAGTAGAATGCAGGGAGGAGGTGCAACTGTACAGACACTGGGGGGAGAGGGGATAGTAGAATGCAGGGAGGAGGTGCAACTCTACAGACACTGGGGGGGGTAGTAGAATGCAGGGAGGAGGTGCAGCTCTACAGACACTGGGGGGTAGGATACTAGAATGCAGGGAGGAGGTGCAGCTCTACAGACACTGGGGGGGTAGGATACTAGAATGCAGGTAGGAGGTGCAGCCCTACAGACACTGGGGGGGAGGGATGGTGATAGTAGAATGCAGGGAGGAGGTGCAACTGTACAGACACTGGGGGGGGGGAGGGGATAGTAGAATGCAGGGAGGAGGTGCAACTGTACAGACACTGGGGGGAGAGGGGATAGTAGAATGCAGGGAGGAGGTGCAACTCTACAGACACTGGGGGGGGTAGTAGAATGCAGGGAGGAGGTGCAGCTCTACAGACACTGGGGGGTAGGATACTAGAATGCAGGGAGGAGGTACAGCCCTACAGACACTGGGGGGGGGGATGGGGATAGTAGAATGCAGGGAGGAGGTGCAACTCTACAGACACAGGGGGGGGGATAGTAGAACGCAGGGAGGAGGTGCACCCTAGAGACTGGGGGGGGGGGGGGAAGATATCAGAACGCAGGGAGGAGGTGCACCCTAGAGACTGGGGGGGGCGGGGGGAGATATCAGAACGCAGGGAGGAGGTGCACCCTAGAGACTCGGGGGGGGGGGGGGGGGGAGAGATATCAGAACGTAGGGAGGAGGTGCACCCTAGAGACTGGGGGGGGGGGGAGATATCAGAACGCAGGGAGGAGATGCACCCTAGAGACTGGGGGGGGGGGAGATATCAGAGCGCAGGGAGGAGGTGCACCCTAGAGACTGGGGGGGGGGGGAGATATCAGAACGCAGGGAGGAGGTGCAGCCTAGAGACTGGGGGGGGTAAGATATCAGAACGCAGGTAGGAGGTGCACCCTAGAGACTGGGGGGGGCAGGGATATCAGAACGCAGGGAGGAGGTGCGGCCTAGAGACTGGGGGGGGGGAAGATATCAGAACGCAGGGAGGAGGTGCATCCTAGAGACTGGGGGGGGGGGGAGATATCAGAACGCAGGGAGGAGGTGCACCCTAGAGACTGGGGGGGGTCAGATATCAGAACGCAGGGAGGAGGTGCACCCTAGAAACTGGGGGGGGGGAGATATCAGAACGCAGGGAGGAGGTGCACCCTAGAGACTGGGGGGGGGGGGAGATATCAGAACGCAGGGAGGAGGTGCACCCTAGAGACTGGGGGGGGGAGATATCAGAACGCAGGAAGGAGGTGCACCCTAGAGACTGGGGGGGGCAGAGATATCAGAACGCAGGGAGGAGGTGCATCCTAGAGACTGGGGGGGGGGGGGAGATATCAGAACGCAGGGAGGAGTTGCATCCTAGAGACTGGGGGGGGGAGATATCAGAACGCAGGGAGGAGGTGCAACCTAGAGACTGGGGGGGGGGGGGGGAGATATCAGAACGCAGGGAGGAGGTGCATCCTAGAGACTGGGGGGGGGGGGAGATATCAGAACGCAGGGAGGAGGTGCACCCTAGAGACTGGGGGGGGGAGATATCAGAACGCAGGGAGGAGGTGCATCCTAGAGACTGGGGAGGGGGGGGGGGGAGATATCAGAACGCAGGGAGGAGGTGCACCCTAGAGACTGGGGGGGGTGGGGGGGGGAGATATCAGAACGCAGGGAGGAGGTGCACCCTAGAGACTGGGGGGAAGGTGGTGATGGAGAGTAACAGTATTGGGCCTGATAATCATTAAGACCGATTAGCCGTAATGTAATAAAATATAATATGTCTCGCTGTAAAATGACTGCTGTAACAATACTGACACATATGTACCGTGTACAGGACCCCCGGACAGACCCTGACTCTATAGACCTACCTCTAGGATGCGATGGCTGTACTGGTTCCCGCGTTCCCAGCAGCCTAAGCGCACCCCTTTATCCCAGGGATAGAAGCCCACGCAGGCTTCCGTGGCAAACAGGAAGTAGTCTGGGAAGAGGCGGTGCGTACTGCCGAGACTGATGTCAGCTGGGACGAGCGCGTCCATGTACCAGTGCACGGCGATTCCATGGACGTAGCGAGCAGCCTCCAAATCAGACAGGATCTGGGAGATAAGCCGAGAGAGCACTTAGATTAGACCATGAGGGCCGGAATCACTGACTGCGCCATCCGGAGACATTCTTATCTCCGCCATTCCCCTGCAACCGCTAAACTGGCGTTTCTGGGCGGCAACAAAGCCAACATTTTGTGGGCATGTCATGGGCACGTAGCCAGAGTTCCACATTACTGTCCAGCGTATGACGAGGTGACGGACGTCCTGTAGCCAGCATGGGATGGCTGTAAGTGCTGATAGTGATGCTGCTGTCGCACTGAAGGTGGTAATTGGCCCTACAGTAACGCAAACGATTGCTGGGACGATGTGCTGAATTCTCAGAAATATGGAAGCCAGCATCATGCAACTAAGTGACTATTGTTCACTCTTCAGACAAGCAGAACAGTTATTGCATTTCTCTCTATTACACTATAGACAATATACAACAGACTGTATTCTGCGTTTGTCCTATGAATCCTGCAGTGTTTCCGGGTTATGTCAGTCATGTCAGATTGCATGATGGGAGCCCAAATATTCTGAGACTCAATATCGGTCACTGACCGACCCCCAGCAGCCGTCATCCATCTAGTGCAGTGACATGAAACATGCTCAGACTAATACACCTTCTAAGGCCGGACACTGCACTTATGTAGGACATGAGAATACAGCCCCAATACGGTCTGGTCACCCCAGATGGAGAGATGCGCTGACCTGTCACCCTTAGGGTCAGTTACGTGGTGAGGACAGGGATGTGCTGACCTGTCACCCTTAGGGTCAGTTATGTGGTGGGGACGGGTAAGTGCTGACCTGTCACCCTTAGGGTCAGTTATGTGGTGAGGACAGGGATGTGCTGACCTGTCACCCTTAGGGTCAGTTATGTGGTGAGGACAGGGATGTGCTGACCTGTCACCCCTAGGGTCAGTTATGTGGTGGGGGACAGGGATGTGCTGACCTGTCATCCTTAGGGTCAGTTATGTGGTGAGGACAGGGATGTGCTGACCTGTCATCCTTAGGGTCAGTTATGTGGTGGGGACAGGGATGTGCTGACCTGTCATCCTTAGGGTCAGTCATGTGGTGAGGACAGGGATGTGCTGACCTGTCACCCTTAGGGTCAGTTATGTGGTGAGGACAGGGATGTGCTGAGGTGTCATCCTTAGGGTCAGTTATGTGGTGAGGACAGGGATGTGCTGACCTGTCACCCTTAGGGTCAGTTATGTGGCGGGGACAGAGATGTGCTGACCTGTCATCCTTAGGGTCAGTTATGTGGTAAAGACAGGGATGTGCTGACCTGTCATCCTTAGGGTCAGTCATGTGGTGAGGACAGGGATGTGCTGACCTGTTATCCTTAGGGTCAGTTATGTGGTGAGGACAGGGATGTGCTGAGGTGTCATCCTTAGGGTCAGTTATGTGGTGAGGACAGGGATGTGCTGAGCTGTCACCCTTAGGGTCAGTTATGTGGTGAGGACGGGGATGTGCTGAGCTGTCACCCTTAGGGTCAGTTATGTGGTGGGGGACAGGGATGTGCTGACCTGTCATCCTTAGGGTCAGTTATGTGGTGGGGACAGGGATGTGCTGAGCTGTCACCCTTAGGGTCAGTTATGTGGTGAGGACGGGGATGTGCTGAGCTGTCACCCTTAGGGTCAGTTATGTGGTGGGGGACAGGGATGTGCTGACCTGTCATCCTTAGGGTCAGTTATGTGGTGGGGACAGGGATGTGCTGTCATCCTTAGGGTCAGTTATGTGGTGTGGACGGGGATGTGCTGACCTGTCATCCTTAGGGTCAGTTATGTGGTGGGGGACAGGGATGTGCTGACCTGTCATCCTTAGGGTCAGTTATGTGGTGAGGACGGGGATGTGCTGACCTGTCATCCTTAGGGTCAGTTATGTGGTGAGGACGGGAATGTGCTGACCTGTCACCCTTAGGGTCAGTTATGTGGTGAGGACAGCGATGTGCTGTCATCCTTAGGGTCAGTTATGTGGTGAGGACAGGGATGTGCTGAGCTGTCACCCTTAGGGTCAGTTATGTGGTGAGGCCAGGGATGTGCTGACCTGTTATCCTTAGGGTCAGTTATGTGGTGAGAACAGGGATGTGCAGACCTGTCACACTTAGGGTCAGTTATGTGGTGAGGACAGGGATGTGCTGACCTGTCATCCTTAGGGTCAGTTATGTGGTGGGGACAGGGATGTGCTGACCTGTCATCCTTAGGGTCAGTTATGTGGTGGGGACGGGGATGTACTGACCTGTCACCCTTAGGGTCAGTTATGTGGTGAGGACAGGGATGTGGTGACCTGTCATCCTTAGGGTCAGTTATGTGGTGGGGGACAGGGATGTGCTGACCTGTCATCCTTAGGGTCAGTTATGTGGTGAGGACGGGGATGTGCTGACCTGTCATCCTTAGGGTCAGTTATGTGGTGGGGACGGGGATGTACTGACCTGTCATCCTTAGGGTCAGTTATGTGGTGAGGACGGGGATGTGCTGACCTGTCACCCTTAGGGTCAGTTATGTGGTGGGGACGGGGATGTACTGACCTGTCATCCTTAGGGTCAGTTATGTGGTGAGGACGGGAATGTGCTGACCTGTCACCCTTAGGGTCAGTTATGTGGTGAGGACAGGGATGTGGTGACCTGTCATCCTTAGGGTCAGTTATGTGGTGGGGACAGGGATGTGCTGACCTGTCATCCTTAGGGTCAGTTATGGGGTGAGGACAGGGATGTACTGACCTGTCATCCTTAGGGTCAGTTATGTGGTGAGGACGGGGATGTGCTGACCTGTCATCCTATTGTCAGTTATATGGTGAGGACGGGGATGTGCTGACCCGTCACCCTTAGGGTGGGATGTGCTGACCTATCACCCTTAGGGTCAGTTATGTGGTGAGGACTGGGATGTGCTGAGCTGTCATCCTTAGGGTCAGTTATGTGGTGGGGACAGGGATGTGCTGACCTGTCATCCTTAGGGTCAGTTATGTGGTGGGGACAGGGATGTGCTGACCTGTCATCCTTAGGGTCAGTTATGTGGTGAGGACGGGGATGTGCTGACCTGTCATCCTTAGGGTCAGTTATGTGGTGAGGACGGGGATGTGCTGACCTGTCATCCTTAGGGTCAGTTATGTGGTGAGGACGGGGATGTGCTGACCTGTCACCCTTAGGGTCAGTTATGTGGTGGGGACAGGGATGTGCTGACCTGTCATCCTTAGGTTCAGTTATGTGGAGGGGGATGTGCTGACCTGTCATCCTTAGGGTCAGTTATGTGGTGGGGGACAGGGATGTGCTGACCTGTCATCCTTAGGTTCAGTTATGTGGAGGGGGATGTGCTGACCTGTCATCCTTAGGGTCAGTTATGTGGTGGGGGACAGGGATGTGCTGACCTGTCATCCTTAGGGTCAGTTATGTGGTGAGGACAGGGATGTGCTGACCTGTCATCCTTAGGGCCAGTTATGTGGTGAGGACAGGGATGTGCTGACCTGTCATCCTTAGGGTCAGTTATGGGGTGAGGACAGGGATGTGCTGACCTGTCATCCTTAGGGTCAGTTATGTGGTGGGGACAGGGATGTGCTGACCTGTCATCCTTAGGGTCAGTCATGTGGTGAGGACAGGGATGTGCTGACCTGTCATCCTTAGGGTCAGTTATGTGGACGGGGATGTGCTGACCTGTCATCCTTAGGGTCAGTTATGTGGTGAGGACAGGGATGTGCTGACCTGTCATCCTTAGGGTCAGTTATGTGGACGGGGATGTGCTGACCTGTCATCCTTAGGGTCAGTTATGTGGTGAGGACAGGGATGTGATGACCTGTTATCCTTAGGGTCAGTTATGTGGTGGGGACAGGGATGTGCTGACCTGTCATCCTTAGGGTCAGTTATGTGGTGAGGACAGGGATGTGATGACCTGTTATCCTTAGGGTCAGTTATGTGGTGGGGACGGGGATGTGCTGACCTGTCATCCTTAGGGTCAGTTATGTGGTGAGGACAGGGATGTGCTCCCCTGTCATCCTTAGTCCCAGTTATGTGGTGAGGACAGCGATGTGCTGTCATCCTTAGGGTCAGTTATTTGGTGGGGACAGGGATGTGCTGACCTGTCATCCTCAGGGTCAGTTATGTGGTGAGGACGGGGATGTGCTGTCATCCTTAGGGTCAGTTATGTGGTGAGGACAGGGATGTGCTGACCTGTCATCCTTAGGGTCAGTTATGTGGTGAGGACAGGGATGTGCTGACCTGTCATCCTTAGGGTCAGTTATGTGGTGAGGACAGGGATGTGCTGACCTGTCACCCTTAGGGTCAGTTATGTGGTGAGGACGGGGATGTGGTGACCTGTCACCCTTAGGGTCAGTTATGTGGTGAGGACAGGGATGTGCTGACCTGTCACCCTTAGGGTCAGTTATGTGGTGAGGACAGGGATGTGCTGACCTGTCATCCTTAGGGGCAGTTATGTGGTGAGGACAGGGATGTGCTGACCTGTCACCCTTAGGGTCAGTTATGTGGTGAGGACAGGGATGTGATGACCTGTTATCCTTAGGGTCAATTATGTGGTGGGGACAGGGATGTGCTGACCTGTCATCCTTAGTCCCAGTTATGTGGTGAGGACAGCGATGTGCTGACCTGTCATCCTTAGGGTCAGTTATGTGGTGGGGGGCAGGGATGTGCTGACCTGTCACCCTTAGGGTCAGTTATGTGGGGAGGACAGGGATGTACTGACCTGTCACCCTTAGGGTCAGTTATGTGGTGAGGACAGGGATGTACTGACCTGTCATCCTTAGGGTCAGTTATGTGGTGAGGACAGGGATGTGCTGACCTCTCATCCTTAGGGTCAGTTAAGTGGTGAGGACAGGGATGTGCTGACCTGTCATCCTTAGGGTCAGTTATGTGGTGAGGACGGGGATGTAATGACCTGTCATCCTTAGGGTCAGTTATGTGGTGAGGACGGGGATGTGCTGACCTGTCATCCTTAGGGTCAGTTATGTGGTGGGGGACAGGGATGTGCTGACATGTCACCCTTAGGGTCAGTTATGTGGTGGGGGACAGGGATGTGCTGACCTGTCATCCTTAGGGTCAGTTATGTGGACGGGGATGTGCTGACCTGTCATCCTTGGGGTCAGTTATGTGGTGAGGACAGGGATGTGCTGACCTGTCATCCTTAGGGTCAGATATGTGGTGAGGACAGGGATGTGCTGACCTGTCACCCTTAGGGTCAGTTATGTGGTGAGGACAGGGATGTGCTGACCTGTCATCCTTAGGGTCAGTTATGTGGTGAGGACAGGGATGTGCTGACCTGTCATCCTTAGGGTCAGTAATGTGGTGGGGGACAGGGATGTGCTGACCTGTCATCCTTAGGGTCAGTTATGTGGTGAGGACAGGGATGTGCTGACCTGTCATCCTTAGGGTCAGTTATGTGGTGGGGACAGGGATGTGCTGACCTGTCACCCTTAGGGTCAGTTATGAGGACGGGGATGTGCTGACCTGTCATCCTTAGGGTCAGTCATGTGGTGAGGACGGGATGTGCTGACCTGTCACCCTTATGGTCAGTTATGTGGTGAGGACAGGGATGTGCTGACCTGTCACCCTTAGGGTCAATTATGTGGTGGGGACAGGGATGTGCTGACCTCTCATCCTTAGGGTCAGTTATGTGGTAGGGACAGGGATGTGCTGACCTGTCATCCTTAGGGTCAGTTATGTGGTGAGGACGGGGATGTGCTGACCTGTCATCCTTAGGGTCAGTTATGTGGTGGGGACGGGGATGTGCTAACCTGTCACCCTTAGGGTCAGTTATGTGGTGAGGACAGGGATGTGCTGAGCTGTCACCCTTAGGGTCAGTTATGTGGTGAGGACAGGGATGTGCTGACCTGTCATCCTTAGGGTCAGTTATGTGGTGGGGACAGGGATGTGCTGACCTGTCACCCTTAGGGTCAGTTATGTGGTGAGGACAGGGATGTGCTGACCTGTCATCCTTAGGGTCAGTTATGTGGTGGGGACAGGGATGTGCTGACCTGTCATCCTTAGGGTCAGTTATGGGGACGGGGATGTGCTGACCTGTCACCCTTAGGGTCAGTTATGTGGTGAGGACAGGGATGTGCTGACCTGTCATCCTTAGGTTCAGTTATGTGGACGGGGATGTGCTGACCTGTCATCCTTAGGGTCAGTTATGTGGTGGGGGACAGGGATGTGCTGACCTGTCACCCTTAGGGTCAGTTATGTGGTGAGGACAGGGATGTGCTGACCTGTCATCCTTAGGGTCAGTTATGTGGTGGAGACGGGGATGTGCTGACCTGTCACCCTTAGTGTCAGTTATGTGGTGAGGACAGGGATGTGCTGACCTGTCATCCTTAGGGTCAGTTATGTGGTGAGGACAGGGATGTGCTGACCTGTCATCCTTAGTGTCAGTTATGTGGTGAGGACAGGGATGTGCTGACCTGTCACCCTTAGGGTCAGTTATGTGGTGAGGACAGGGATGTGCTGACATGTCATCCTTAGGGTCAGTTATGTGGTGAGGACAGGGAAGTGCTGACCTGTCACCCTTAGGGTCAGTTATGTGGTGAGGACAGGGATGTGCTGACCTGTCATCCTTAGGGTCAGTTATGGGGTGAGGACAGGGATGTGCTGACCTGTCATCCTTAGGGTCAGTTATGTGGTGAGGACAGGGATGTGCTGACCTGTCATCCTTAGGGTCAGTTATGTGGTGAGGACAGGGATGTGCTGACCTGTCACCCTTAGGGTCAGTTATGTGGTGGGGACGGGGATGTGCTGACCTGTCACCCTTAGGGTCAGTTATGTGGTGGGGGACAGGGATGTGCTGACCTGTCATCCTTAGGGTCAGTTATGGGGTGAGGACAGGGATGTGCTGACCTGTCATCCTTAGGGTCAGTTATGTGGTGAGGACGGGGATGTGCTGACCTGTCATCCTTAGGGTCAGTTATGTGGTGAGGACAGGGATGTGCTGACCTGTCATCCTTAGGTTCAGTTATGTGGTGAGGACAGGGATGTGCTGACCTGTCATCCTTAGGGTCAGTTATGTGGTGAGGACGGTGATGTGCTGTCATCCTTAGGGTCAGTTATGTGGTGAGGACGAGGATGTGCTGACCTGTCATCCTTAGGGTCAGTTATGTGGTGAGGACAGGGATGTGCTGACATGTCACCCTTAGGGTCAGTTATGTGGTGAGGACAGGGATGTGCTGACCTGTCATCCTTAGGGTCAGTTATGTGGTGGGGGACAGGGATGTGCTGACCTGTCATCCTTAGGGTCAGTTATGTGGTGAGGACAGGGATGTGCTGACATGTCATCCTTAGGGTCAGTTATGTGGTGAGGACAGGGATGTGCTGACCTGTCATCCTTAGGGTCAGTTATGTGGTGAGGACAGCGATGTGCTGTCATCCTTAGGGTCAGTTATGTGGTGAGGACAGGGATGTGCTGACCAGTCATCCTTAGGGTCAGTTATGTGGTGAGGATGGGGATGTGCTGACCTGTCACCCTTAGGGTCAGTTATGTGGTGAGGACAGGGATGTGCTGACCTGTCATCCTTAGGGTCAGTTATGTGGTGAGGACAGGGATGTGCTGACCTGTCATCCTTAGGGTCAGTTATGTGGTGAGGACAGGGATGTGCTGACCTGTCATCCTTAGGGTCAGTTATGTGGTGAGGACAGGGATGTGCTGACCTGTCATCCTTAGGGTCAGTTATGTGGTGAGGACAGGGATGTACTGACCTGTCATCCTTAGGGTCAGTTATTTGGTGGGGGACAGGGATGTGCTGACCTTTGACCTTTAGGGTCAGTTATGTGGTGGGGGACAGGGATGTGCTGACCTGTCATCCTTAGGGTCAGTTATGTGGACGGGGATGTGCTGACCTGTCATCCTTAGGGTCAGTTATGTGGTGTTGGACAGGGATGTGCTGACCTGTCATCCTTAGGGTCAGTTATGTGGTGAGGACAGGGATGTGCTGACCTGTCACCCTTAGGGTCAGTTATGTGGTGAGGACAGGGATGTGCTGACCTGTCATCCTTAGGGTCAGTTATGTGGTGAGGACAGGGATGTGCTGACCTGTCATCCTTAAGGTCAGTTATGTGGTGGGGACAGGGATGTGCTGACATGTCACCCTTAGGGTCAGTTATGTGGTGAGGACAGGGATGTGCTGACCTGTCACCCTTAGGGTCAGTTATGTGGTGAGGACAGGGATGTGCTGACCTGTCACCCTTAGGGTCAGTTATGTGGTGGGGACAGGGATGTGCTGACCTGTCATCCTTAGGGTCAGTTATGTGGTGAGGACAGGGATGTGCTGACCTGTCATCCTTAGGGTCAGTAATGTGGTGGGGACAGGGGATGTGCTGACCTGTCATCCTTAGGGTCAGTTATGTGGTGAGGACAGGGATGTGCTGACCTGTCATCCTTAGGGTCAGTTATGTGGTGAGGACAGGGATGTGCTGACCTGTCATCCCTAGGGTCAGTTATGTGGTGAGGACGGGGATGTGCTGACCATTCTACCTTAGGGTTAGTTATGTGGTGGGGACAGGGATGTGCTGATCTGTCCCCCTTAGGGTCAGTTATGAGGACGGGGATGTGCTGACCTGTCACCCTTAGGGTCAGTTATGTGGTGAGGACAGGGATGTGCTGACCTGTCACCCTTAGGGTCAGTTATGTGGTGGGGACAGGGATGTGCTGACCTCTCATCCTTAGGGTCAGTTATGTGGTGGGGACAGGGATGTGCTGACCTCTCATCCTTAGGGTCAGTTATGTGGTGGGGACAGGGATGTGCTGACCTGTCACCCTTAGGGTCAGTTATGTGGTGAGGACGGGGATGTGCTGACCTGTCATCCTTAGGGTCAGTTATGTGGTGGGGACAGGGATGTGCTGACCTGTCATCCTTAGGGTCAGTTATGTGGTGAGGACAGGGATGTGCTGTCATCCTTAGGGTCAGTTATGTGGTGAGGACAGGGATGTGCTGTCATCCTTAGGGTCAGTTATGTGGTGAGGACAGGGATGTGCTGTCATCCTTAGGGTCAGTTATGTGGTGAGGACAGGGATGTGCTGACCTGTCATCCTTAGGGTCAGTTATGTGGTGAGGACAGGGATGTGCTGACCTCTCATCCTTAGGGTCAGTTATGAGGTGAGGACGGGGATGTGCTGACCTCTCATCCTTAGGGTCAGTTATGTGGTGAGGACGGGGATGTGCTGACCATTCTACCTTAGGGTCAGTTATGTGGTGGGGACAGGGATGTGCTGACCATTCTACCTTAGGGTCAGTTATGTGGTGGGGACAGGGATGTGCTGATCTGTCACCCTTAGGGTCAGTTATGAGGACGGGGATGTGCTGACCTGTCACCCTTAGGGTCAGCTATGTGGTGAGGACAGGGATGTGCTGACCTGTCACTCTTAGGGTCAGTTATGAGGACGGGAATGTGCTGACCTGTCATCCTTAAGGTCAGTTATGTGGTGGGGACAGGGATGTGCTGACATGTCACCCTTAGGGTCAGTTATGAGGACGGGGATGTGCTGACCTGTCACCCTTAGGGTCAGTTATGTGGTGAGGACAGGGATGTGCTGACCTGTCACCCTTAGGGTCAGTTATGTGGTGGGGACAGGGATGTGCTGACCTCTCATCCTTAGGGTCAGTTATGTGGTGGGGACAGGGATGTGCTGACCTCTCATCCTTAGGGTCAGTTATGTGGTGAGGACGGGGATGTGCTGACCTGTCATCCTTAGGGTCAATTATGTGGTGGGGACAGGGATGTGCTAACCTGTCACCCTTAGGGTCAGTTATGTGGTGGGGACAGGGATGTGCTGACCTGTCACCCTTAGGGTCAGTTATGTGGTGAGGACAGGGATGTGCTGACCTGTCACCCTTAGGGTCAGTTATGTGGTGAGGACGGGAATGTGCTGACCTGTCATCCTTAGGGTCAGTTATGTGGTGAGGACAGGGATGTGCTGACCTGTCATCCTTAGGGTCAGATATATGGTGAGGACAGGGATGTGCTGACCTGTCACCCTTAGGGTCAGTTATGTGGTGAGGACAGGGATGTGCTGACCTGTCACCCTTAGGGTCAGTTATGTGGACAGGGATGTGCTGACCTGTCATCCTTAGGGTCAGTTATGTGGTGAGGACAGGGATGTGCTGACCTGTCACCCTTAGGGTCAGTTATGGGGTGAGGACAGGGATGTGCTGACCTGTCATCCTTAGGTTCAGTTATGTGGACGGGGATGTGCTGACCTGTCATCCTTAGGGTCAGTTATGTGGTGAGGACAGGGATGTGCTGACCTGTCATCCTTAGGGTCAGTTATGTGGTGAGGACAGGGATGTGCTGACCTGTCATCCTTAGGGTCAGTTATGTGGTGAGGACAGGGATGTGCTGACCTGTCATCCTTAGGGTCAGTTATGTGGTGAGGACAGGGATGTGCTGACCTGTCATCCTTAGGGTCAGTTATGTGGTGAGGACGGGGATGTGCTGACCTGTCATCCTTAGGGTCAGTTATGTGGTGAGGACAGGGATGTGCTGACCTGTCATCCTTAGGGTCAGTTATGTGGTGGGGACAGGGATGTGCTGAGCTGTCATCCTTAGGGTCAGTTATGTGGTGAGGACAGGGATGTGCTGACCTGTCATCCTTAGGGTCAGTTATGTGGTGAGGACGGGGATGTGCTGACCTGTCATCCTTAGGGTCAGTTATGTGGTGGGGGACAGGGATGTGCTGACCTGTCATCCTTAGGGTCAGTTATGTGGTGAGGACAGGGATGTGCTGACCTGTCATCCTTAGGGTCAGTTATGTGGTGGGGGACAGGGATGTGCTGACCTGTCACCCTTAGGGTCAGTTATGTGGTGAGGACAGGGATGTGCTGATCTATCACCCTTAGGGTCAGTTATGTGGTGGGGGACAGGGATGTGCTGACCTGTCATCCTTAGGGTCAGTTATGTGGTGAGGACAGGGATGTGCTGATCTATCACCCTTAGGGTCAGTTATGTGGTGAGGACAGGGATGTGCTGACCTGTCATCCTTAGGGTCAGTTATGTGGTGAGGACAGGGATGTGCTGACCTGTCACCCTTAGGGTCAGTTATGGGGTGAGGACAGGGATGTGCTGACCTGTCATCCTTAGGGTCAGTTATGTGGTGAGGACAGGGATGTGCTGACCTGTCACCCTTAGGGTCAGTTATGTGGACAGGGATGTGCTGACCTGTCATCCTTAGGGTCAGTTATGTGGTGGGGGACAGGGATGTGCTGACCTGTCACCCTTAGGGTCAGTTATGTGGTGAGGACAGGGATGTGCTGACCTGTCACCCTTAGGGTCAGTTATGGGGTGAGGACAGGGATGTGCTGACCTGTCATCCTTAGGGTCAGTTATGTGGTGAGGACAGGGATGTGCTGACCTGTCATCCTTAGGGTCAGTTATGTGGACGGGGATGTGCTGACCTGTCATCCTTAGGGTCAGTTATGTGGTGAGGACAGGGATGTGCTGACCTGTCATCCTTAGGGTCACTTATGGGGTGAGGACAGGGATGTGCTGACCTGTCATCCTTAGGGTCAGTTATGTGGTGAGGACAGGGATGTGCTGACCTGTCATCCTTAGGGTCAGTTATGTGGTGAGGACAGGGATGTGCTGACCTGTCATCCTTAGGGTCAGTTATGTGGTGAGGACAGGGATGTGCTGACCTGTCATCCTTAGGGTCAGTTATGTGGTGAGGACAGGGATGTGCTGACCTGTCATCCTTAGGGTCAGTTATGTGGTGAGGACGGGGATGTGCTGACCTGTCATCCTTAGGGTCAGTTATGTGGTGAGGACAGGGATGTGCTGACCTGTCATCCTTAGGGTCAGTTATGTGGTGGGGACAGGGATGTGCTGAGCTGTCATCCTTAGGGTCAGTTATGTGGTGAGGACGGGGATGTGCTGACCTGTCATCCTTAGGGTCAGTTATGTGGTGGGGGACAGGGATGTGCTGACCTGTCATCCTTAGGGTCAGTTATGTGGTGAGGACAGGGATGTGCTGACCTGTCATCCTTAGGGTCAGTTATGTGGTGGGGGACAGGGATGTGCTGACCTGTCACCCTTAGGGTCAGTTATGTGGTGAGGACAGGGATGTGCTGACCTGTCACCCTTAGGGTCAGTTATGGGGTGAGGACAGGGATGTGCTGAGCTGTCATCCTTAGGGTCAGTTATGTGGTGAGGACAGGGATGTGCTGACCTGTCACCCTTAGGGTCAGTTATGTGGACAGGGATGTGCTGACCTGTCATCCTTAGGGTCAGTTATGTGGTGGGGGACAGGGATGTGCTGACCTGTCACCCTTAGGGTCAGTTATGTGGTGAGGACAGGGATGTGCTGACCTGTCACCCTTAGGGTCAGTTATGGGGTGAGGACAGGGATGTGCTGACCTGTCATCCTTAGGGTCAGTTATGTGGTGAGGACAGGGATGTGCTGACCTGTCATCCTTAGGGTCAGTTATGTGGTGAGGACAGGGATGTGCTGACCTGTCATCCTTAGGGTCAGTTATGTGGTGAGGACAGGGATGTGCTGACCTGTCATCCTTAGGGTCAGTTATGTGGTGAGGACGGGGATGTGCTGACCTGTCATCCTTAGGGTCAGTTATGTGGTGAGGACAGGGATGTGCTGACCTGTCATCCTTAGGGTCAGTTATGTGGTGAGGACAGGGATGTGCTGACCTGTCATCCTTAGGGTCAGTTATGTGGTGAGGACAGGGATGTGCTGAGCTGTCATCCTTAGGGTCAGTTATGTGGTGAGGACGGGGATGTGCTGACCTGTCATCCTTAGGGTCAGTTATGTGGTGAGGACGGGGATGTGCTGACCTGTCATCCTTAGGGTCAGTTATGTGGTGGGGGACAGGGATGTGCTGACCTGTCATCCTTAGGGTCAGTTATGTGGTGAGGACAGGGTTGTGCTGACCTGTCACCCTTAGGGTCAGTTATGAGGACGGGGATGTGCTGACCTGTCATCCTTAGGGTCAGTTATGTGGTGGGGGACAGGGATGTGCTGACCTGTCATCCTTAAGGTCAGTTATGTGGTGGGGACAGGGATGTGCTGACCTGTCACCCTTAGGGTCAGTTATGTGGTGAGGACAGGGATGTGCTGATCTGTCATCCTTAGGGTCAGTTATGTGGTGAGGACGGGGATGTGCTGACCTGTCATCCTTAGGGTCAGTTATGTGGTGAGGACGGGGATGTGCTGACCTGTCACCCTTAGGGTCAGTTATATGATGGGGACGGGGATGTGCTAACCTGTCACCCTTAGGGTCAGTTATGTGGTGAGGACAGGGATGTGCTGTCACCCTTAGGGTCAGTTATGTGGTGAGGACAGGGATGTGCTGACCTGTCACCCTTAGGGTCAGTTATGTGGTGAAGACAGGGATGTGGTGACCTGTCACCCTTAGGGTCAGTTATGTGGTGGGGACAGGGATGTGCTGACCTGTCATCCTTAGGGTCAGTTATGTGGTGAGGACAGGCATGTGCTGACCTGTCACCCTTAGGGTCAGTTATGTGGTGAGGACAGGGATGTGCTGACCTGTCACACTTAGGCTCAGTTATGTGGTGAGGACAGGGATGTGCTGACCTGTCATCCTTAGGGTCAGTTATGTGGTGAGGACAGGGATGTGCTGACCTGTCATCCTTAGGGTCAGTTATGTGGTGGGGGACAGGGATGTGCTGACCTGTCATCCTTAGGGTCAGTTATGTGGTGAGGACAGGGATGTGCTGACCTGTCATCCTTAGGGTCAGTTATGTGGTGGGGGACAGGGATGTGCTGACCTGTCACCCTTAGGGTCAGTTATGTGGTGAGGACAGGGATGTGCTGACCTGTCACCCTTAGGGTCAGTTATGGGGTGAGGACAGGGATGTGCTGACCTGTCATCCTTAGGGTCAGTTATGTGGTGAGGACAGGGATGTGCTGACCTGTCACCCTTAGGGTCAGTTATGTGGTGAGGACGGGGATGTGCTGACCTGTCTCCCTTAGGGTCAGTTATGTGGTGAGGACGGGGATGTGCTGACCGGTCCCCCTTAGGGTCAGTTATGTGGTGAGGACGGGGATGTGCTGACCTGTCATCCTTAGGGTCAGTTATCTGGAGGTAGACGAGGTTCTGCTTCCGTTTCGCCACATACATTAGAATTAGCAGCCCCCAGCACTGGTTTTTCACACTGACCATAAATAATTTGATTTGGTCCTGGTCCACCAACCTGTGACGCCCCTGCATTGCCCCGCGGCACCCTGTTTAGGAGGCACCGATGCATAGTATATTGTGCTTCTCCCTCACACTGACAGGGCTACACCCATCCCTGTAAGCGTAATAAGCCTCATCCTCCTACTCGCTCCTGTCCGACGCCTATTACCTGCTGTAATCCTGTCATTTACAGATAGGAATCCGCTCCCCGGCTGTCCTGTGCCCTGCAGTCCTGATCCAGAGCAAGCGTTAGAAGGAACCAGATATGGGCACTAACAAAGATGTGCTGCAGCAGCCATTTCCAGGTAGCGGCTACTACTCTCTTACACCTGGTGCGCAGCTAGCAGTCACAGTGGGTCTGGAGACTGACTGCGACCAGTACGGCGTTCAGTAACGTCAGGATACTAATGGTAAAGGGGACCCACCTACATCACAATCCTCATATGCCCCCAGACCTGCCCACATGCCCCCACTCAGTGCTGGCCTATAACCTCATTACAGTAACACACTCATTCATTGCCTGACCAAACCTGCCCCTCGGTGTGGAGCCCGGGGGGGAAGCGATACATTGAGCACTATGCCGGATACTCAGGACTGGGGCCACAGGTGAAGGTTACCAGGCCGCATGATAACCATCCCGTAGTTAATAGGAAATTGCTAATCGTCCCCTGTAGATTATTACACATCTGGACTGCTAATTATAACACAGATGTCATTACATGTCATTCTCCCATTATACAACACCACGACTATCGGGAGGGTGAAGTCTCTTAAGGGCTTCTTATTAGGGCTCGTTTTGTCACTGCCACAATTACCCCAGGGTACAAAGTATCCAAAACCATCACGCATCAATCTGGACAATCAGCCAATGAACTGTGACGCGTTTCGGGATGAAGTCACTCACCACTTTAGGCCAGTACGGAAGCAGGATCCTCTGGTCATCAACAATCATGATTTGTACGTCTTTGTGTGAACTGTTGGCGAACGCCGGGCCCAAATCCTTGGCGATAAAGTCTCTCATGCCCTCAGGTGTGAACCCCAAACTCTGAAACGGATAATCACTCATCATCCCAGCTGTGGGCTCGTTCTCCACTGTTACCGCCCAAAATGTCAAATTGTGCTTTGCATAGTCATCCAAAAACCTAGAATGTTATAGGAAAATACCTTGTTAGGATTAAACCATGATCTCCACTAGACTCAACTACAAGGGACCTTTATCCAGACCTGATGAAGTACTGGGCCCAGGCTTTGTGGTACTGGTCCCCGGGAGATCCTTTCAAGGTACCCTTGCCTGTAATCTTTCCATTCGTCTTCATCCATGGCGGGGCTGTCCATGGACTGGCGAAGAGGGATATGGGTTTTTTGGATAAGGCCATGGCTTTTTGGATTATAGGAATCTAGGAGAAGAAATTTAAGGTGGTTAGTAGAACTACTGCCATGACCTTCGCGTCTACAGCCTACTGCCATGACCTTCGTATCTATAGCCTACTGCCATTACCTTCATATCTACAGCCTACTGCCATGGGCATTCACGTCTATAGCCTACTGCCATGACCTTCATATCTACAGCCTACTGCCATGGCCATTCACATCTACAGCCTACTGCCATGACCTTCGTATCTACAGCCTACTGCCATGACCTTCGTATCTATAGCCTACTGCCACGACCTTCGTATCTATAGCCTATTGCCATGGCCATTCACGTCTACAGCCTACTGCCATGACCTTCGTATCTATAGCCTACTGCCATGACCATTCACGTCTACAGCCTACTGCCATGGCCTTCGTGCCTACAGCCTACTGCCATGGCCTTCGTATCTTACCTTCAGCTTGATGTCTTCAACCTGCAGACTGAAAGATTCTAACTTAAAGTCGCCCTCGGTATCAAGGTAGGTGTAGATTCGAGTGGAGAAGTCACAGCTGGCCATAGGAACACGGAGTATGTTGTATCCGATACCTGGGCAACAAGAATGGTTTACATGACTCTCTCATACATCACACAAACAGAGTCCCATGCACACACCAAGTGGTATCACCTTCCTCGGAGAAGTAGGACTTGAGAAGGTTCATTTGGCTCCCGTCACTAAGAGCAAAGATGTTCATTGCTGCAGAGTCAGTCACCGCTCCACCAAAACCCTTCATGACTTGAAATCTCTGCTTGTCATTCAGCGTTAGGGTCAAATCTAGACAGAAACAGGTCATCTCTAGCAATCCTACCCTGCATTTTGGCTGAATATGCATTAACCTCAATTTAGGAGTCTGCACAGATTGGTTTGCGGTCTTTGGAGATGTTGCAGGTAAGTAAGGTCACAAACATAAGTATATCATGGGTCATGGCCTCTGAAACACATCCAGAGACCTGCAAAAAAAATCTGATGCCCAGCACGGACAACCACTGGCCTAATGAGTTAAGCAAAGACCGTTTCAGAAACAGACTTGGTCATCTGTCTTCTATAGATATATATACGTATATAAATGCAGCATATTTACCTGAGGGAACAGTCTGGTTCTTGACGATGGGTCCCGTGCTTTCCTGAAGACGCTTGCCAGACTGACTGCTCTCATACACAGTGAAGTTACCCAGGGGTGGGAGGTTGGTGGCGCCCAAACTGTCGCAGTAGGTGGCATTACATCTACAAACAACTGAACTGTGCCCAAAATTCTCTGCTACACATGGGAAAGAGCCTGAAAGATTAAAGTGGGACCCAAGTACAAAGACACAGTTTGGTGGCTGCTCCCGACACAGGACCCACACTGCACGGACCCCCTCATTAAGTGCTCACTCACCTGAAACACTGGCAAACGGAGCCAGAGCAACCAAAACCAGCAATCGTATGTCCAACATGTCTCCGCCTGACCGCAAAGTACCACCAGGGTTACAGGCCGATCCACTCTGCAGGAAAAGTGGGGAATACAGACAGAGAAATAGGGAATGTTACTCTGTAATGAGGCTGGGATCGTGGGCAGGGACAGAACATGACCACACACGGGAAGTCTTACAGCGAGTGCACAAGCGCAGTCACCTTCCCGCCGAATAATGCCAAGCGGATTAGTATGGGATGTAGGGGTCACCACGCAGCATTATTATCCAAACAGGAGGTACACAGAATGTAATATAGCAGTGTACAGTATAGTATGTAATATAGTGCCATACAGTATATTGTATAGTATGTAATACAGTACTGTACAGTATGTAAAATAGCAGTGTACAGTATAGTATGTAATATAGTGCCATACAGTATATTGTATAGTATGTAATACAGTACTGTACAGTATGTAATATAGCAGTGTACAGTATAGTATGTAATATAGTGCCATACAGTATATTGTATAGTATGTAATACAGTACTGTACAGTATGTAATATAGCAGTGTACAGTATAGTATGTAATATAGTGCCATACAGTATATTATATAGCACTATATAGTATGTAATACAGTACTGTACAGTATGTAATATAGCAGTGTACAGTATAGTATGTAATATAGTGCCATACAGTATATTATATAGCACTGTATAGTATGTAATACAGTACTGTACAGTATGTAATACCTGTATAGCAGTGTACAGTATAGTATATAATAGTGCCATACAGTATATAATATAGCACTGTATAGTATGTAATACAGTACTGTACAGTATGTAATATAGCAGTGTACAGTATACTATGTAATATAGTGCCATACAGTATATTGTATAGTATGTAATACAGTACTGTACAGTATGTAATAGCAGTGTACAGTATAGTATGTAATATAGTGCCATACAGTATATTGTATAGTATGTAATACAGTACTGTACAGTATGTAATATAGCAGTGTACAGTATAGTATGTAATATAGTGCCATACAGTATATTGTATAGTATGTAATACAGTACTGTACAGTATGTAATATAGCAGTGTACAGTATAGTATGTAATATAGTGCCATACAGTATAGTATGTAATACAGTACTGTACAGTACGTAATAGTACTGTACAGTATGTAATATAGCAGTGTACAGTATAGTATGTAATATAGCACTGTATAGTATGTAATACAGTACTGTACAGTATGTAATATAGCAGTGTAGAGTTTAGTATGTAATATAGTGCCATACAGTATATTATATAGCACTGTATAGTATGTAATACAGTACTGTACAGTATGTAATATAGCAGTGTACAGTATAGTATGTAATATAGTGCCATACAGTATATTGTATAGTATGTAATACAGTACTGTACAGTATGTAATATAGCAGTGTACAGTATAGTATGTAATAGTGCCATACAGTATATTATATAGCACTGTATAGTATGTAATACAGTACTGTACAGTATGTAATATAGCAGTGTACAGTATAGTATGTAATATAGTGCCATACAGTATATTATATAGCACTGTATAGTATGTAATACAGTACTGTACAGTATGTAATATAGCAGTGTACAGTATAGTATGTAATATAGTGCCATACAGTATATTATATAGCACTGCATAGTATGTAATATAGCAGTGTACAGTATAGTATGTAATATAGTGCCATACAGTATATTATATAGCACTGTATAGTATGTAATACAGTACTGTACAGTATGTAATATAGCAGTGTACAGTATAGTATGTAATAGTGCCATACAGTATATTGTATAGTATGTAATACAGTACTGTACAGTATGTAATATAGCAGTGTACAGTATAGTATGTAATATAGTGCCATACAGTATATTATATAGCACTGTATAGTATGTAATACAGTACTGTACAGTATGTAATATAGCAGTGTACAGTATAGTATGTAATATAGTGCCATACAGTATATTATATAGCACTGTATAGTATGTAATACAGTACTGTACAGTATGTAATATAGCAGTGTACAGTATAGTATGTAATATAGTGCCATACAGTATATTATATAGCACTGTATAGTATGTAATACAGTACTGTACAGTATGTAATATAGCAGTGTACAGTATAGTATGTAATATAGTGCCATACAGTATATTGTATAGTATGTAATACAGTACTGTACAGTATGTAATATAGCAGTGTACAGTATAGTATGTAATATAGTGCCATACATTATATTATATAGCACTGTATAGTATGTAATACAGTACTGTACAGTATGTAATATAGCAGTGTACAGTATAGTATGTAATATAGTGCCATACAGTATATTATATAGCACTGCATAGTATGTAATACAGTACTGTACAGTATGTAATATAGCAGTGTACAGTATAGTATGTAATATAGTGCCATACAGTATATTGTATAGTATGTAATACAGTACTGTACAGTATGTAATATAGCAGTGTACAGTATAGTATGTAATATAGTGCCATACATTATATTATATAGCACTGTATAGTATGTAATACAGTACTGTACAGTATGTAATATAGCAGTGTACAGTATAGTATGTAATATAGTGCCATACAGTATATTATATAGCACTGTATAGTATGTAATACAGTACTGTACAGTATGTAATATAGCAGTGTACAGTATAGTATGTAATATAGTGCCATACAGTATATTATATAGCACTGTATAGTATGTAATACAGTACTGTACAGTATGTAATATAGCAGTGTACAGTATAGTATGTAATATAGTGCCATACAGTATATTGTATAGTATGTAATACAGTACTGTACAGTATGTAATATAGCAGTGTACAGTATAGTATGTAATATAGTGCCATACATTATATTATATAGCACTGTATAGTATGTAATACAGTACTGTACAGTATGTAATATAGCAGTGTACAGTATAGTATGTAATATAGTGCCATACAGTATATTATATAGCACTGTATAGTATGTAATACAGTACTGTACAGTATGTAATATAGCAGTGTACAGTATAGTATGTAATATAGTGCCATACAGTATATTGTATAGTATGTAATACAGTACTGTACAGTATGTAATATAGCAGTGTACAGTATAGTATGTAATATAGTGCCATACATTATATTATATAGCACTGTATAGTATGTAATACAGTACTGTACAGTATGTAATATAGCAGTGTACAGTATAGTATGTAATATAGTGCCATACAGTATATTATATAGCACTGCATAGTATGTAATACAGTACTGTACAGTATGTAATACCTGTATAGCAGTGTACAGTATAGTATGTAATAGTGCCATACAGTATATAATATAGCACTGTATAGTATGTAATACAGTACTGTACAGTATGTTCTATAGCAGCAATTATGTAACATAGTACTGTACATTATGCTATACAGCAGCATATAGTATAATATAGTACTGTACAGTATGTTCTATAGCAGCAATTATGTAACATAGTACTGTACATTATGCTATACAGCAGCATATAGTATAATATAGTACTGTACAGTATGTTATATAGCAGCATATAGTATAATATAGTACTGTACATTATGCTATACAGCAGCATATAGTATAATATAGTACTGTACAGTATGTTATATAGCAGCATATAGTATAATATAGTACTGTACATTATGCTATACAGCAGCATATAGTATAATATAGTACTGTACAGTATGTTATATAGCAGCATATAGTATAATATAGTACTGTACAGTATGTTATATAGCAGCGTATAGTATAATATAGTACTGTACAGTATGTTATATAGCAGCATATAGTATAATATAGTACTGTACAGTATGTTATATAGCAGCGTATAGTATAATATAGTACTGTACAGTATGTTATATAGCAGCGTATAGTATAATATAGTACTGTACAGTATGTTATATAGCAGCATATAGTATAATATAGTACTGTACAGTATGTTATATAGCAGCGTATAGTATAATATAGTACTGTACAGTATGTTATATAGCAGCGTATAGTATAATATAGTACTGTACAGTATGTTATACAGCAGCGTATAGTATAATATAGTACTGTACAGTATGTTATATAATATTGTAGAATTATACACACTGTATAGTCACGCACTCTGTGCCCCCATGAAAACATGCACGCTGTGCTCCCATATACACTGTGCCCCTCACATATATACAGACTGTACACACACACACTGTGCCCCCCCATATATATATATATATATATATATATACATACATACATACTGTGCCCCCCCATATATATACACACACACTGTGCCCCCCATACACACACAATGTGCCCCCCATACATACACACACACAATGTGCCCCCCATACATACACACACACAATGTGCCCCCCATACATACACACACACAATGTGCCCCCCATACATACACACAATGTGCTCCCCATACATACACACAATGTGCTCCCCATATATACATACATTATATATATATATATATACATACACACACACACACACAGTGCCCCCATATATGTACACACACACACTGTGCCCCCCCCATATATATATACATACACACACTGTGCCCCCCCATATATATATATATATATATATATACACATACACAGTGCCCCCCCATATATTTATATACACACACACAGTGCCCCCCATATATGTACACACACACACACAGTGCCCCCCATCATTACGTAGCCGGAGTCCCTTAGCGGAGAGGACCTGTGAGTCACACACTACTCACCCCCCTCCTCCCGGCCTGAGTCTGACACTTCCGGGTCATGTGACCGCTCAGCAGTCAGCACCAGTCATGTGACCTGTAAGTAGGAGAGACAGGGGCTGGGAAGTGATAAAGTGCAGTGATAAACGACCAGCCAATCAGCTCCTAACTGTCATGTTACAGGCTGTTAGAAAAATGACAGCTGGGAGCTGATTGGCTGGTCGTTTATCACTCTGCACTTCATCACTTCCCAGAGCTTAGTACATCTGCCCCTATGTGTCAGCTGCTGCTTAGCCTCAGTGCCAGGGGTCTCCCCATTCTGCCCCACTGATCACTGAGACCGCAGTACAGGGGCAGATGGGGTATACACAGGAATAAGAGGCCCTACTACTAACATCTGTTCACCCCCCCACTGACAGTGCATGTTTTCCTGGTCTCCCTGCTGCAGCACAGGTCTAATCATTGCTGACTTCTATGATTATATGGTGTGGATAGGCTACTCAGGTTACCTACACCTGTCCTATACTCACTCGTGTTACCTACACCTGTCCTATACTCACTCGTGTCACCTACACCTGTCCTATACTCACTCGTGTCACCTACACCTGTCCTATACTCACTCATGTACCTGTCCTATACTCACTCGTGTTACCTACACCTGTCCTATACTCACTCGTGTTACCTACACCTGTCCTATACTCACTCGTGTTACCTACACCTGTCCTATACTCACTCATGTACCTGTCCTATACTCACTCATGTCACCTACACCTGTCCTATACTCCCTCGTGTCACCTACACCTGCCGGGTACTCACTCATGTTACCTACACCTGTCCTATACTCACTCGTGTCACCTACACCTGTCCTATACTCACTCGTGTTACCTACACCTGTCCTATACTCACTCGTGTTACCTACACCTGTCCTATACTCACTCGTGTTACCTACACCTGTCCTATACTCACTCATGTCACCTACACCTGTCCTATACTCCCTCGTGTCACCTACACCTGCCGGGTACTCACTCATGTTACCTACACCTGTCCTTTACTCACTCGTGTCACCTACACCTGTCCTATACTCACTCGTGTTACCTACACCTGTCCTATACTCACTCGTGTCACCTACACCTGTCCTATACTCACTCGTGTCACCTACACCTGTCCTATACTCACTCGTGTCACCTACACCTGCCGGGTACTCACTCGTGTCACCTACACCTGCCGGGTACTCACTCATGTCACCTACACTTGCCGGGTACTCACTCGTGTCACCTACACCTGCCGGGTACTCACTCGTGTCACCTACACCTGCCGGGTACTCACTCGTGTTACCTACACCTGTCCTATACTCACTCGTGTCACCTACACCTGTCCTATACTCCCTCGTGTCACCTACACCTGCCGGGTACTCACTCATGTTACCTACACCTGTCCTATACTCACTCGTGTCACCTACACCTGTCCTATACTCACTCGTGTTACCTACACCTGTCCTATACTCACTCGTGTCACCTACACCTGTCCTATACTCACTCGTGTCACCTACACCTGTCCTATACTCACTCGTGTCACCTACACCTGCCGGGTACTCACTCGTGTCACCTACACCTGCCGGGTACTCACTCGTGTCACCTACACTTGCCGGGTACTCACTTGTGTCACCTACACTTGCCGGGTACTCACTCGTGTCACCTACACCTGCCGGGTACTCACTCGTGTCACCTACACCTGCCGGGTACTCACTCGTGTCACCTACACCTGCCGGGTACTCACTCGTGTCACCTACACCTGCCGGGTACTCACTCGTGTCACCCACACCTGTCCTATACTCACTCGTGTCACCTACACCTGTCCTACACTAGGCCTATACTCACTCGTGTTACCTACACCTGTCCTATACTCACTCGTGTTACCTACACCTGTCCTATACTCACTCGTGTTACCTACACCTGTCCTATACTCACTCGTGTTACCTACACCTGTCCTATACTCACTCGTGTTACCTACACCTGTCCTATACTCACTCGTGTTACCTACACCTGTCCTATACTCACTCGTGTCACCTACACCTGTCCTATACTCACTCGTGTCACCTACACCTGTCCTATACTCACTCGTGTCACCTACACCTGTCCTATACTCACTCATGTTACCTACACCTGTCCTACACTAGGCCTATACTCACTCGTGTTACCTACACCTGTCCTATACTCACTCGTGTCACCTACACCTGTCCTATACGCACTCGTGTTACCTACACCTGTCCTATACTCACTCGTGTTACCTACACCTGTCCTATACTCACTCGTGTTACATGCACCTTACTGATACTCCCTCATGTACCTGTCCTACACTCACTCGTGTCACCTACACTAGGCCTATACTCACTCGTGTTACCTACACCTGTCCTATACTGACTCGTGCCACCTACACCTGTCCTATACTCACTCGTGTTACATGCACCTTACTGATACTCCCTCATGTACCTGTCCTATACTCACTCGTGTCACCTATACCTGTCCTATACTCACTCGTGTTACATGCACCTTACTGATACTCCCTCATGTACCTGTCCTATACTCACTCGTGTCACCTACACCTGTCCTATACTCACTCGTGTCACCTACACCTGTCCTACATTAGGCCTATACTCACTCGTGTTACATGCACCTTACTGATACTCCCTCATGTACCTGTCCTATACTCACTCGTGTCACCTACACTAGGCCTATACTCACTCGTGTTACCTACACCTGTCCTATACTCACTCGTGCCACCTACACCTGTCCTATACTCACTCGTGTTACATGCACCTTACTGATACTCCCTCATGTACCTGTCCTATACTCACTCGTGCCACCTACACCTGTCCTATACTCACTCGTGTTACATGCACCTTACGGATACTCCCTCATGTACCTGTCCTATACTCACTCGTGTCACCTACACCTGTCCTATACTCACGTGTCACCTACACCTGTCCTATACTCACTCGTGTCACCTACACCTGTCCTACACTAGGCCTATACTCACTCGTGTTACCTACACCTGTCCTATACTCCCTCGTGCCACCTACACCTGTCCTATACTAGGCCTATACTCACTCGTGTTACCTACACCTGTCCTATACTCCCTCGTGCCACCTACACCTGTCCTATACTCACTCGTGTTACATGCACCTTACTGATACTCCCTCATGTACCTGTCCTATACTCACTCGTGTCACCTACACCTGTCCTATATGCACTCGTGTCACCTACACCTGTCCTATACTCCCTCATGTACCTGTCCTATACTCACTCGTGTCACCTACACCTGTCCTATACTCACTCGTGTCACCTACACCTGTCCTATACTCACTCGTGTCACCTACACCTGTCCTATACTCACTCATGTTACCTACACCTGTCCTACACTAGGCCTATACTCACTCGTGTTACCTACACCTGTCCTATACTCACTCGTGTCACCTACACTAGGCCTATACTCACTCATGTTACCTACACCTGTCCTATACTCACTCGTGCCACCTACACCTGTCCTATACTCACTCGTGTTACATGCACCTTACTGATACTCCCTCATGTACCTGTCCTATACTCACTCGTGTCACCTATACCTGTCCTATACTCACTCGTGTCACCTACACTAGGCCTATACTTGTGTCACCTATACCTGTCCTATACTCACTCGTGTCACCTACGCCTGTCCTATACTCACTCGTGTCACCTACCCCTGTCCTATACTCCCTCGTGTCACCTACCCCTGTCCTATACTCCCTCGTGTCACCTACACCTGTCCTATACTCCCTCGTGTCACCTACACCTGTCCTATACTCCCTCGTGTCACCTACACCTGTCCTATACTCCCTCGTGTCACCTACACCTGTCCTATACTCCCTCGTGTCACCTACACCTGTCCTATACTCACTCGTGTCACCTACACCTGCCGGGTACTCACTCGTGTCACCTACACTAGGCCTATACTCACTCGTGTCACCTACACTAGGCCTATACTCATTCGTGTCACCTACACTAGGCCTATACTCCCTCGTGTTACCTACACCTGTCCTATACTCCCTCGTGTTACCTACACCTGTCCGGTACTCACTCATGTTACATACACATGCCGGGTACTCACTCATGTTACCTACACCTGCCAGGTACTCACTCCGGTTACCTACACCTGCCAGGTACTCACTCCGGTTACCTACACCTGTCCTATACTCACTCATGTTACATACACCTGCCAGGTACTCACTCATGTTACCTACACCTGTCTTATACTCACTCATGTTACATACACCTGCCGGGTACTCACTCATGTTACCTACACCTGTCCTATACTCACTCATGTTACATACACCTGTCCTATACTCACTCATGTTACCTACGCCTGCCGAGTACTCACTCATGTTACCTACGCCTGCCGAGTACTCACTCATGTTACCTACGCCTGTCCTATACTCACTCATGTTACCTACACCTGTCCTATACTCACTCATGTTACCTACACTTGTCCTATACTCACTCATGTTACCTATACCTGTCCTATACTCACTCATGTTACATGCACCTGCCTGATACTCACTCATGTTACATACACCTGTCCCTATACTCACTCATGTTACATACACCTGTCCCTATACTCACTCATGTTACATGCGCCTGTCCTATACTCACTCATGTTACATACGCCTGTCCTATACTCACTCATGTTACATACGCCTGTCCTATACTCACTCATGTTACCTACGCCTGTCCTATTCTCACTCATGTTACCTACACCTGCCGGGTACTCACTCATGTTACCTACACCTGCCGGGTACTCACTCATGTTACCTACACCTGCCGGGTACTCACTCATGTTACCTACACCTGTCCTATACTCACTCATGTTACATACACCTGCCGGGTACTCACTCATGTTACATACACCTGCCGGGTACTCACTCATGTTACATACACCTGCCGGGTACTCATTCCCAGTCTAATAAGTAGTCACACATTGTATGTTTTGCAGTTAGTAAATGATCAGAGTGCACTTGTGATCTCCAGGATGCTGCAAGATACAGACAACAATTCAGACAGAACTGGTCAGCATCAAAGTGATATCAAAGCCGTATACCCTCGTTGTATCGTTCCCCTGGTATCCCAGATATGCCATTAAATCATATTCAACTGTGAGATCATTACAAAAGGTTTAAGAAAAAAACAGATAAACATTCTGAATATTTTTTGCTATTCATTCTGCCACCAAAAGGCTTATATTAGTATATGCAGATCAATTAATTTTGTTATTTGACTTTTATTTAAATATTCATTTGTATACTGCTAATTATATGGTGCATGTATCCTGAAGAAGTGATAGTACTATACCATGAAACGCGTTTAGAATCATTGTCGATGAAACAGTTTGATTTGCTTAGAATGCGTAATTCAGACATCTAGCTGTAGTTACCACTAATCCCGCGGGTACAAAACCTATTAAATGAAAATAAGGAGGCTCCAAAGTGCATGTAAAGGTCTGTGACGAAACGCGTTAGTCGTGGCTTAGTGACGCCATCTGGAGAGCGGCCACGATCTGCGCTCACCATAATAAAGCATGGGGCTTAGCTGAGAACATTTAAGGCGGCAGACGGGACCCCCATGCTATGCAAGCCTCTGTCACTATACTGTGTTGCCAATTACCTAAATAAAACAAAACAGTCAGACAATGGAGAGCTCCTATAAGGTGAGAGCGTGATAGCGTAACCTCTGGGGACAGGCATTACAATCAATGCAGGGTATTTCATTTTATCTCCGAAAACTGACCTATTGGATTGGCAGATCTCATATACATAATCAATTAGTAACAAAAACTTTGATTGCCTGAATTTATAGCTAAAAAACAAAAATTAACATTATTATGTCCTCCTATGTCCCACCACACCGCACAATCTCACTTTGTTCTCCTGGTCTATCCCATCACACAGCATGTTTTTATCAACCCTGTCCCTCCACAACCCTGAGCCTGCCTTCTATCCCATTCCACCATGACTGAAAGCATAGCCTCTAACCGGGACCACCATACAGTGGAGCATATCCCCTGGCCTGGTAGTCCACAAAGCAGAGTATGCCCCCACCATCTCTACACTACCTCACAGCATGTGTATAACTTCAATTCCCATTTACCCACATTATGTACACCATCCCAGCTCACATCCCACCACAGCCCAGAGTGTGTCCTCCATCCAACCACAGCCCAGAGTGTGTTCTCCATCCAACCACAGCCCAGAGTGTGTCCTCCATCCAACCACAGCCCAGAGTGTGTCCTCCATCCAACCACGACCCAGAGTGTGTCCTCCATCCAACCACGACCCAGAGTGTGTCCTCCATCCAACCACGACCCAGAGTGTGTCCTCCATCCCACCACACGACCCAGTGTGTCCTCCATCCCACCACACCCCAGAGTGTGTCCCCCATCCCACCACACCCCAGAGTGTGTCCTCCATCCCACCACACGACCCGGAGTGTGTCCTCCATCCCACCACACGACCCGGAGTGTGTCCTCCATCCCACCACACGACCCAGAGTGTGTACACCATCCCAGCTCACCACATCCCAGCGTTTATCCGGAAGCGGTATGATATGACAGGCGTCTAGATTCAGTCGCCTGTCATTTAACCCTCCCCGGGAAGCTGGCTGTCGGGCTTACGTCAGCTGGCTTCCCGATTGCATCCCGTTTATCCTCCATCCCACCACATTCCAGAATATGTCCTCCATCCCACCACACCCCAGAGTGTGTCCTCCATCCCACCACACCCCAGAGTGTGTCCTCCATCCCACCACACCCCAGAGTGTGTCCTCCATCCCAACACACGACCCAGAGTGTGACCTCCATCCCACCACACCGCAGAGTATGTACACCATCCCAGCTCACCACATCCCAGTGTTTATCCTCCATCCCACCACATTCCAGAGTATGTCCTCCATCCCACCACACCCCAGAGTGTGTCCTCCATCCCACCACACCCCATTGCATGTCCTCCATCCCGCCACTCGACCCAGAGTGTGTCCTCCATCCCACCACACCCCAGAGTATGTACACCATCCCAGCTCACCACATCCCAGCGATTATCCTCCATCCCACCACACGACCCAGAGTGTGTCCTCCATCCCACCACACCCCAGAGTATGTACACCATACCAGCTCACTACATCCCAGCGTTTATCCGGAAGCGGTATGATATGACAGGCGTCTAGATTCAGTCACCTGTCATTTAACCCTCCCCAGGAAGCCGGCTGTCGGGCTTACGTCAGCCGGCTTCCCGATTGCATCCCGTTTATCCTCCATCCCACCCCACCCCAGCATTTGTCCTCCATCCCCCACACCCCAGCATATGTCCTCCATCCCACCACACCCCAGCATATGTCCTCCATCCCACCACACCCCAGCATATGTCCTCCATCCCACCACACCCCAGCATTTGTCCTCCATCCCACCACACCCCAGTGTATGTCCTCCATCCCACCACATCCCAGCGTTTGTCCTCCATCCCCTACACCCCAGCGTTTGTCATCAATCCCACCACACCCCAGCGTTAGTCCTCCATCCCACCACAGCAAATATCTTTCATCCCACCACACTCCAGAGTATATCCTCCGTCCCACCACATCCCAGCCTAAGTCCTTCATGCCACCACACCCCACCCCCAGAGAATCCCTTCCATCCCACCACAGCTCAGAGAATCTCCTCCATCCCAGCATCTCTGTAACTCGGAGCATATCTTATCTACAGCTGATGATCGGTCTCCCACCCTGGCACATGACAACTCACAGTATACCGTATACTCCACCATGCCACACAACAACCCAGATGATGCTCTTCAGATGGAAGCCACCACAGAACCCAAAGAATATTCTCCCCTGCCAATTACAACCAGAGCACGATGTCCTTCTCAGCCTAACCCAAACGACAACATATCCTCTACCCCAGCCAAGCCAACTCAAAGTATGTTCCTCTCTCTGCCAAACCTAACCCATAGTATCTCTTTTGACCTCTCAAACCACATCCTACCCTCTGACAGTCCCGCCTAAACCACAAAAATACTTTAAAAAGCAAAATGTGGGTCATTGGATGTATTAGTGAAAACAAAACATTCACAGAAGCAATGTGCTTATCATACAGGGTATGGGTACACAGGCCAGGTTGGTGTTAGCCCTTCAATAGCAGAAACTTTGGACTTCGGGGCACAGAATAAATTAACATGCAAAGCCAAGGGACAGTGCCTGGATTTGGTGAATTGAATTGTTTGGGAACATTGTGGGGATACAGGTCCAACAATCGGGATAGAATCAGGGCACTAGAAGGTCACTTCTTGCGCGGTCATCCCCTGGTGCAATGCTCTGTGAGGTGCCACCAGCCAGTCATTGGCACGGATAGGGTTCTGTGCTGTTCCAAAGTCACTTTGTCCATAATATGTGAGATGTGGCCAGTGGCTGCACGTCGCTGGAGGGACAGTCTCTTTACACGGCGCTTTCTTTGTACATCCCGTTCAGGCTGTGAGGGCGTCTGTTCCCCCGTCGACTGGTGGACAGGAGACGTCGGAGAGAGGAAGTCGAGCTCAGGTCTCCACAGCTCTGCAAGGACATCCCAACTTGGGGTCTTTCATTATCAACAGAAAGAGGACTTTTAAGAGTCTGAGAAGAGGCAAAAGTGGAAGAAAAATGACCCATTAACAACGCCAATTCCTAAAACAACTCATTAAACTCATAATAAACCCCGAAGGATGGGCCAGAGAGAAGTAGTGGACACCTCAGGGTCATGTGTAGACCAACTCTCACCTGCTTGGAGTTGTCTCCTCCCTCCTTCAAGCTTCTCCGGGATCGGTGCAGGAATCTTGCCACCAGCACCCGTGTGTTACGCCCTCCCTTCAGGTCTCCCAGAGACAGGGCCCCACCCCTGGAGAGTCGCTGAACCGTCTTGTGCGGTAAGTGGAATCTGCTCTTCCCCCCTGAGCTTGTGCGGAAGAGACTGGGTGAGCCAGGCAGCCGCAGTCTGTGCAGACCGGGCTCCGCGCAGAGAGCTGCGGGACAAAGACCACATGTCACATCATAAACCCCTCACGTTCGGGTTATGGGGGAGTCCTGTGACTCGTTATATGCTCTGCGCAGTAAGAGCTGAGTACGGGAAAGGTTTACCAGGATATGCACCATTAGGACTAGTCCATCGGGACCTGCTCACTCTCTTTTTCACCCAATAAATACAGATAATCAGTGCGCTGCTAATTCACGTTGCTGTGTATAACAACATGTAATATTAATTTCCACAATAATGCAATGTTCATTCTAGCACCCTGCACCTGTCACAGCCCGTGCAGTTCCTCTTCCCTGCCTGGGGTGTCGCTCTCTGCTCTGGTGCTTCTAGCACACTCAGCTGATGCAACAGACTGCTGAGATACAGGCCTGAGTGTACTAGAAGCATCAGAGCAGAGAGCGACACCCCAGGCAGGACAGAGGAACTGCACCGGGCTGTGACAGGGGCAGGGAGCTAGAATGAAGACTAAGGATGTAAAATACAAGCAATACTGGTCAGAGTCCAGCTTATACCAATGATCAGAGGGGGACGACCAACATACGGTGACCACAGAACCTATACATAACAATGACTGTGTGCTCTCCGCTAGCATGTAGCTTCAATCCCTAATAATACTCGGGGAAGAGGTGATGCTGTAACACAAATAACTCTAATTATACTGTATATAATCCAATCACCTAAGATACACAGCACAGTACTGGCTAATGTAATGAGATATATACACAGCTCCCGGGATACAATGCTGGTTATACCCAGCTGTGATACCAGGACTGTATGTATGTGTGTCTGCTGGTCACTAAGTACAGTCACCTAAGATACACAGCACAGTACTGGCTAATGTAATGAGATATATACACAGCTCCCGGGATACAATGCTGGTGATACCCAGCTGTGATACCAGGACTGTATGTATGTGTGTCTGCTGGTCACTAAGTACAGTCACCTAAGATACACAGCACAGTACTGGCTAATGTAATGAGATATATACACAGCTCCCGGTATACAATGCTGGTTATACCCAGCTGTGATGCCAGGACTGTATGTATGTGTGTCTGCTGGTCACTAAGTACAGTCACCTAAGATACACAGCACAGTACTGGCTAATGTAATGAGATATATACACAGCTCCCGGTATACAATGCTGGTTACACCCAGCTGTGATACCAGGACTGTATGTATGTGTGTCTGCTGGTCACTAAGTACAGTCACCTAAGATACACAGCACAGTACTGGCTAATGTAATGAGATATATACACAGCTCCCGGGATACAATGCTGGTTATACCCAGCTGTGATACCAGGACTGTATGTATGTATGTCTGCTGGTCACTAAGTACAGTCACCTAAGATACACAGCACAGTACTGGCTAATGTAATGAGATATATACACAGCTCCCGGGATACAATGCTGGTTACACCCAGCTGTGATGTCAGGACTGTATGTATGTGTGTCTGCTGGTCACTAAGTACAGTCACCTAAGATACACAGCACAGTACTGGCTAATGTAATGAGATATATACACAGCTCCCGGGATACAATGCTGGTTATACCCAGCTGTGATACCAGGACTGTATGTATGTGTGTCTGCTGGTCACTGAGTACAGTCACCTAAGATACACAGCACAGTACTGGCTAATGTAATGAGAGAAAACACAGCTCCCGGGATACAATGCTGGTTATACCCAGCTGTGATACCAGGACTGTATGTATGTGTGTCTGCTGGTCACTGAGTACAGTCACCTAAGATACACAGCACAGTACTGGCTAATGTAATGAGAGAATACACAGCTCCCGGGATACAATGCTGGTTATACCCAGCTGTGATGTCAGGACTGTATGTATCTGTGTCTGCTGGTCACTAAGTACAGTCACCTAAGATACACAGCACAGTACTGGCTAATGTAATGAGATATATACACAGCTCCCGGGATACAATGCTGGTTATACCCAGCTGTGATGTCAGGACTGTATGTATGTGTGTCTGCTGGTCACTAAGTACAGTCACCTAAGATACACAGCACAGTACTGGCTAATGTAATGAGATATATACACAGCTCCCGGGATACAATGCTGGTTATACCCAGCTGTGATGTCAGGACTGTATGTATGTATGTCTGCTGGTCACTAAGTACAGTCACCTAAGATACACAGCACAGTACTGGCTAATGTAATGAGATGTATACACAGCTCCCGGGATACAATGCTGGTTATTCCCAGCTGTGATGCCAGGACTGTATGTATGTGTGTCTGCTGGTCACTAAGTACAGTCACCTAAGATACACAGCACAGTACTGGCTAATGTAATGAGATATATACACAGCTCCCGGAATACAATGCTGGTTATACCCAGCTGTGATGTCAGGACTGTATATATGTGTGTCTGCTGGTCACTAAGTACAGTCACCTAAGATACACAGCACAGTACTGGCTAATGTAATGAGATATATACACAGCTCCCGGGATACAATGCTGGTTATACCCAGCTGTGATACCAGGACTGTATGTATGTGTGTCTGCTGGTCACTAAGTACAGTCACCTAAGATACACAGCACAGTACTGGCTAATGTAATGAGATATATACACAGCTCCCGGGATACAATGCTGGTGATACCCAGCTGTGATACCAGGACTGTATGTATGTGTGTCTGCTGGTCACTAAGTACAGTCACCTAAGATACACAGCACAGTACTGGCTAATGTAATGAGATATATACACAGCTCCCGGGATACAATGCTGGTTATACCCAGCTGTGATGTCAGGACTGTATGTATGTGTGTCTGCTGGTCACTAAGTATAGTCACCTAAGATACACAGCACAGTACTGGCTAATGTAATGAGATATATACACAGCTCCCGGGATACAATGCTGGTTATACCCAGCTGTGATACCAGGACTGTATGTATGTGTGTCTGCTGGTCACTAAGTACAGTCACCTAAGATACACAGCACAGTACTGGCTAATGTAATGAGATATATACACAGCTCCCGGGATACAATGCTGGTTATACCCAGCTGTGATACCAGGACTGTATGTATGTGTGTCTGCTGGTCACTAAGTACAGTCACCTAAGATACACAGCACAGTACTGGCTAATGTAATGAGATATATACACAGCTCCCGGGATACAATGCTGGTTATACCCAGCTGTGATGTCAGGACTGTATGTATCTGTGTCTGCTGGTCACTAAGTACAGTCACCTAATATACACAGCACAGTACTGGCTAATGTAATGAGATATATACACAGCTCCCGGGATACAATGCTGGTTATACCCAGCTGTGATGTCAGGACTGTATGTATGTGTGTCTGCTGGTCACTAAGTACAGTCACCTAAGATACACAGCACAGTACTGGCTAATGTAATGAGATATATACACAGCTCCCGGGATACAATGCTGGTTATACCCAGCTGTGATACCAGGACTGTATGTATGTGTGTCTGCTGGTCACTAAGTACAGTCACCTAATATACACAGCACAGTACTGGCTAATGTAATGAGATATATACACAGCTCCCGGGATACAATGCTGGTTATACCCAGCTGTGATACCAGGACTGTATATATGTGTGTCTGCTGGTCACTAAGTACAGTCACCTAAGATACACAGCACAGTACTGGCTAATGTAATGAGATATATACACAGCTCCCGGGATACAATGCTGGTTATACCCAGCTGTGATGTCAGGACTGTATGTATGTGTGTCTGCTGGTCACTAAGTACAGTCACCTAAGATACACAGCACAGTACTGGCTAATGTAATGAGATATATACACAGCTCCCGGGATACAATGCTGGTTATACCCAGCTGTGATGCCAGGACTGTATGTATGTGTGTCTGCTGGTCACTAAGTACAGTCACCTAAGATACACAGCACAGTACTGGCTAATGTAATGAGATATATACACAGCTCCCGGGATACAATGCTGGTTATACCCAGCTGTCATGTCAGGACTGTATATATGTGAGTCTGCTGGTCACTAAGTACAGTCACCTAATATACACAGCACAGTACTGGCTAATGTAATGAGATATATACACAGCTCCCGGGATACAATGCTGGTTATACCCAGCTGTGATACCAGGACTGTATATATGTGTGTCTGCTGGTCACTAAGTACAGTCACCTAAGATACACAGCACAATACTGGCTAATGTAATGAGATATATACACAGCTCCCGGAATACAATGCTGGTTATACCCAGCTGTGATGTCAGGACTGTATGTATGTGTGTCTGCTGGTCACTAAGTACAGTCACCTAAGATACACAGCACAGTACTGGCTAATGTAATGAGATATATACACAGCTCCCGGGATACAATGCTGGTTATACCCAGCTGTGATACCAGGACTGTATATATGTGTGTCTGCTGGTCACTAAGTACAGTCACCTAAGATACACAGCACAGTACTGGCTAATGTAATGAGATATATACACAGCTCCCGGGATACAATGCTGGTTATACCCAGCTGTGATGTCAGGACTGTATATATGTGTGTCTGCTGGTCACTAAGTACAGTCACCTAATATACACAGCACAGTACTGGCTAATGTAATGAGATATATACACAGCTCCCGGGATACAATGCTGGTTATACCCAGCTGTGATACCAGGACTGTATATATGTGTGTCTGCTGGTCACTAAGTACAGTCACCTAAGATACACAGCACAGTACTGGCTAATGTAATGAGATATATACACAGCTCCCGGGATACAATGCTGGTTATACCCAGCTGTGATGTCAGGACTGTATATATGTGTGTCTGCTGGTCACTAAGTACAGTCACCTAAGATACACAGCACAGTACTGGCTAATGTAATGAGATATATACACAGCTCCCGGGATACAATGCTGGTTATACCCAGCTGTGATGCCAGGACTGTATGTATGTGTGTCTGCTGGTCACTAAGTACAGTCACCTAAGATACACAGCACAGTACTGGCTAATGTAATGAGATATATACACAGCTCCCGGGATTCAATGCTGGTTATACCCAGCTGTGATGTCAGGACTGTATGTATGTGTGTCTGCTGGTCACTAAGTACAGTCACCTAAGATACACAGCACAGTACTGGCTAATGTAATGAGATATATACACAGCTCCCGGGATACAATGCTGGTTACACCCAGCTGTGATGTCAGGACTGTATATATGTGTGTCTGCTGGTCACTAAGTACAGTCACCTAAGATACACAGCACAGTACTGGCTAATGTAATGAGATATATACACAGCTCCCGGGATACAATGCTGGTTATACCCAGCTGTGATACCAGGACTGTATGTATGTGTGTCTGCTGGTCACTAAGTACAGTCACCTAATATACACAGCACAGTACTGGCTAATGTAATGAGATATATACACAGCTCCCGGGATACAATGCTGGTTACACCCAGCTGTGATGTCAGGACTGTATGTATGTGTGTCTGCTGGTCACTAAGTACAGTCACCTAAGATACACAGCACAGTACTGGCTAATGTAATGAGATATATACACAGCTCCCGGGATACAATGCTGGTTATACCCAGCTGTGATGCCAGGACTGTATGTATGTATGTCTGCTGGTCACTAAGTACAGTCACCTAAGATACACAGCACAGTACTGGCTAATGTAATGAGATATATACACAGCTCCCGGGATACAATGCTGGTTACACCCAGCTGTGATGTCAGGACTGTATATATGTGTGTCTGCTGGTCACTAAGTACAGTCACCTAAGATACACAGCACAGTACTGGCTAATGTAATGAGATATATACACAGCTCCCGGGATACAATGCTGGTTATACCCAGCTGTGATACCAGGACTGTATGTATGTATGTCTGCTGGTCACTAAGTACAGTCACCTAAGATACACAGCACAGTACTGGCTAATGTAATGAGATATATACACAGCTCCCGGGATACAATGCTGGTTATACCCAGCTGTGATGTCAGGACTGTATGTATGTGTGTCTGCTGGTCACTAAGTACAGTCACCTAAGATACACAGCACAGTACTGGCTAATGTAATGAGATATATACACAGCTCCCGGGATACAATGCTGGTTATACCCAGCTGTGATGTCAGGACTGTATGTATGTGTGTCTGCTGGTCACTAAGTACAGTCACCTAAGATACACAGCACAGTACTGGCTAATGTAATGAGATATATACACAGCTCCCGGGATACAATGCTGGTTATACCCAGCTGTGATACCAGGACTGTATATATGTGTGTCTGCTGGTCACTAAGTACAGTCACCTAAGATACACAGCACAGTACTGGCTAATGTAATGAGATATATACACAGCTCCCGGGATACAATGCTGGTTATACCCAGCTGTGATGTCAGGACTGTATATATGTGTGTCTGCTGGTCACTAAGTACAGTCACCTAATATACACAGCACAGTACTGGCTAATGTAATGAGATATATACACAGCTCCCGGGATACAATGCTGGTTATACCCAGCTGTGATACCAGGACTGTATATATGTGTGTCTGCTGGTCACTAAGTACAGTCACCTAAGATACACAGCACAGTACTGGCTAATGTAATGAGATATATACACAGCTCCCGGGATACAATGCTGGTTATACCCAGCTGTGATGTCAGGACTGTATATATGTGTGTCTGCTGGTCACTAAGTACAGTCACCTAAGATACACAGCACAGTACTGGCTAATGTAATGAGATATATACACAGCTCCCGGGATACAATGCTGGTTATACCCAGCTGTGATGCCAGGACTGTATGTATGTGTGTCTGCTGGTCACTAAGTACAGTCACCTAAGATACACAGCACAGTACTGGCTAATGTAATGAGATATATACACAGCTCCCGGGATACAATGCTGGTTATACCCAGCTGTGATACCAGGACTGTATGTATGTGTGTCTGCTGGTCACTAAGTACAGTCACCTAAGATACACAGCACAGTACTGGCTAATGTAATGAGATATATACACAGCTCCCGGGATTCAATGCTGGTTATACCCAGCTGTGATGTCAGGACTGTATGTATGTGTGTCTGCTGGTCACTAAGTACAGTCACCTAAGATACACAGCACAGTACTGGCTAATGTAATGAGATATATACACAGCTCCCGGGATACAATGCTGGTTACACCCAGCTGTGATGTCAGGACTGTATATATGTGTGTCTGCTGGTCACTAAGTACAGTCACCTAAGATACACAGCACAGTACTGGCTAATGTAATGAGATATATACACAGCTCCCGGGATACAATGCTGGTTATACCCAGCTGTGATACCAGGACTGTATGTATGTGTGTCTGCTGGTCACTAAGTACAGTCACCTAATATACACAGCACAGTACTGGCTAATGTAATGAGATATATACACAGCTCCCGGGATACAATGCTGGTTACACCCAGCTGTGATGTCAGGACTGTATGTATGTGTGTCTGCTGGTCACTAAGTACAGTCACCTAAGATACACAGCACAGTACTGGCTAATGTAATGAGATATATACACAGCTCCCGGGATACAATGCTGGTTATACCCAGCTGTGATGCCAGGACTGTATGTATGTATGTCTGCTGGTCACTAAGTACAGTCACCTAAGATACACAGCACAGTACTGGCTAATGTAATGAGATATATACACAGCTCCCGGGATACAATGCTGGTTACACCCAGCTGTGATGTCAGGACTGTATATATGTGTGTCTGCTGGTCACTAAGTACAGTCACCTAAGATACACAGCACAGTACTGGCTAATGTAATGAGATATATACACAGCTCCCGGGATACAATGCTGGTTATACCCAGCTGTGATACCAGGACTGTATGTATGTATGTCTGCTGGTCACTAAGTACAGTCACCTAAGATACACAGCACAGTACTGGCTAATGTAATGAGATATATACACAGCTCCCGGGATACAATGCTGGTTATACCCAGCTGTGATGTCAGGACTGTATGTATGTGTGTCTGCTGGTCACTAAGTACAGTCACCTAAGATACACAGCACAGTACTGGCTAATGTAATGAGATATATACACAGCTCCCGGGATACAATGCTGGTTATACCCAGCTGTGATACCAGGACTGTATGTATGTGTGTCTGCTGGTCACTAAGTACAGTCACCTAAGATACACAGCACAGTACTGGCTAATGTAATGAGATATATACACAGCTCCCGGGATACAATGCTGGTTATACCCAGCTGTGATGTCAGGACTGTATGTATGTGTGTCTGCTGGTCACTAAGTACAGTCACCTAAGATACACAGCACAGTACTGGCTAATGTAATGAGATATATACACAGCTCCCGGGATACAATGCTGGTTATACCCAGCTGTGATACCAGGACTGTATGTATGTGTGTCTGCTGGTCACTAAGTACAGTCACCTAAGATACACAGCACAGTACTGGCTAATGTAATGAGATATATACACAGCTCCCGGGATACAATGCTGGTTATACCCAGCTGTGATGTCAGGACTGTATGTATCTGTGTCTGCTGGTCACTAAGTACAGTCACCTAAGATACACAGCACAGTACTGGCTAATGTAATGAGATATATACACAGCTCCCGGGATACAATGCTGGTTACACCCAGCTGTGATGTCAGGACTGTATATATGTGTGTCTGCTGGTCACTAAGTACAGTCACCTAAGATACACAGCACAGTACTGGCTAATGTAATGAGATATATACACAGCTCCCGGGATACAATGCTGGTTATACCCAGCTGTGATACCAGGACTGTATGTATGTGTGTCTGCTGGTCACTAAGTACAGTCACCTAAGATACACAGCACAATACTGGCTAATGTAATGAGATATATACACAGCTCCCGGGATACAATGCTGGTTATTCCCAGCTGTGATACCAGGACTGTATGTATGTGTGTCTGCTGGTCACTAAGTACAGTCACCTAAGATACACAGCACAGTACTGGCTAATGTAATGAGATATATACACAGCTCCCGGGATTCAATGCTGGTTATACCCAGCTGTGAGGCCAGGACTGTATGTATGTGTGTCTGCTGGTCACTAAGTACAGTCACCTAAGATACACAGCACAGTACTGGCTAATGTAATGAGATATATACACAGCTCCCGGGATACAATGCTGGTTACACCCAGCTGTGATGTCAGGACTGTATGTATGTGTGTCTGCTGGTCACTAAGTACAGTCACCTAAGATACACAGCACAGTACTGGCTAATGTAATGAGATATATACACAGCTCCCGGGATACAATGCTGGTTATACCCAGCTGTGATACCAGGACTGTATGTATGTGTGTCTGCTGGTCACTAAGTACAGTCACCTAAGATACACAGCACAATACTGGCTAATGTAATGAGATATATACACAGCTCCCGGGATACAATGCTGGTTATTCCCAGCTGTGATACCAGGACTGTATGTATGTGTGTCTGCTGGTCACTAAGTACAGTCACCTAAGATACACAGCACAGTACTGGCTAATGTAATGAGATATATACACAGCTCCCGGGATTCAATGCTGGTTATACCCAGCTGTGAGGCCAGGACTGTATGTATGTGTGTCTGCTGGTCACTAAGTACAGTCACCTAAGATACACAGCACAGTACTGGCTAATGTAATGAGATATATACACAGCTCCCGGGATACAATGCTGGTTACACCCAGCTGTGATGTCAGGACTGTATGTATGTGTGTCTGCTGGTCACTAAGTACAGTCACCCCCCCAGCCGCTCTGAGCGGGGCGGGCACACGTACAGTCCTAGCATGACAGCTGGAGTTATCGGTGCACAACCAGCATTGGACTCGCCCTTTGAGATCAGATCTTATCCCGGGTATATGTGCCATACTCGCAAATGGTTTTAATCATCATTTACACTGCGCCCATTTTATATGGTTGGACCAATCCTGACCTGTATCCACAGATGACACAGATACGTTGTCGTCCTCTACAACTTTGGTGTAATCGGTGTCCCCAAAATCTAAGAGAAGAGCGGAGAGAGAGGTAAAGTGACCTGGTCACCTTAGATATATACACAATGCCGGTATTTACACAGTCCGAGCGGTTGTTCGCCATTGCGCACGCGTGTAAGTCGCACTGAGCACGCGTAGCGGTTGTTTTGCGATTACACTCAAATAGAGGAATCCATCACCGAGTGAGTGACAGGTAGTCAGCGTTTGGAGGAGGCAACGGGGTGGTTAGAGAAACGCGGGAGTGTCTGACCGTCTAAACGCCGTTTTCTGGGCGTGCATAAAGTAGCCGCTGCGTCCTTGCTGGCAGCAGGAGAGTCCTCTGCATCTCTGGAGACCGCCGAGTCTGCGGCACCTTAGAGTTACACAGAAGGCTGATGGCCACCGGATCCGCGCGCGATGGCTCCGGTTCTGTACGCGAGCGGCGGATGCGAGATGCTGTCAGTGGGCGGCGGCTGAGTCATTAGCATATTGTCACAGCTGCAATTGCATCAGTGCCCATCTCTGAATCAGCGCCAATATTATGTTGCGACGTAATCTTCATGGGATAACATGACGCTGTGATGTCATCTCTGTAGGGCCAAGTGACAAACACTAAGGCTGGTAACAGCTCCCCTGTAGCTAGCGCGCTGACTGAGAGAAGGGAGATTCCCGCTCACCTGTAGCTAGCGCGCTGAATGAGAGAAGGGAGTTTCCCGCCCACCTGTAGCTAGCGCGCTGAATGACAGAAGGGAGATTCCCGCTCACCTGCAGCTAACGCGCTGACTGAGAGAAGGGAGATTCCCGCTCACCTGCAGCTAACGCGCTGACTGAGAGAAGGGAGATTCCCGCTCACCTGCAGCTAGCGCGCTGAATGAGAGAAGGGAGATTCCCGCTCACCTGTAGCTAGCGCGCTGAATGAGAGAAGGGAGATTCCCACTCACCTGTAGCTAGCGCGCTGACTGAGAGAAGGGAGATTCCCGCTCACCTGTAGCTAGCGCGCTGAATGAGAGAAGGGAGTTTCCCGCCCACCTGTAGCTAGCGCGCTGAATGACAGAAGGGAGATTCCCGCTCACCTGTAGCTAGCACGCTGAATGACAGAAGGGAGATTCCCGCTCACCTGTAGCTAACGCGCTGACTGAGAGAAGGGAGATTCCCGCTCACCTGTAGCTAGCGCGCTGAATGACAGAAGGGAGATTCCCGCTCACCTGTAGCTAGCGCGCTGACTGAGAGAAGGGAGATTCCCGCTCACCTGCAGCTAGCGCGCTGAATGAGAGAAGGGAGATTCCCGCTCACCTGCAGCTAGCGCGCTGAATGAGAGAAGGGAGATTCCCGCTCACCTGTAGCTAGCGCGCTGAATGACAGAAGGGAGATTCCCGCTCACCTGTAGCTAACGCGCTGACTGAGAGAAGGGAGATTCCCGCTCACCTGTAGCTAGCGCGCTGAATGAGAGAAGGTAGATTCCCGCTCACCTGTAGCTAGCACGCTGACTGAGAGAAGGGAGATTCCCGCTCACCTGTAGCTAGCGCGCTGAATGAGAGAAGGGAGATTCCCGTTCACCTGTAGCTAGCGCGCTGACTGAGAGAAGGGAGATTCCCGCTCACCTGTAGCTAGCACGCTGAATGACAGAAGGGAGATTCCCGCTCACCTGTAGCTAGCGCGCTGAATGAGAGAAGGGAGACTCCCGCTCACCTGTAGCTAGCGCGCTGAATGAGAGAAGGGAGATTCCCGCTCACCTGTAGCTAGCGCGCTGAATGAGAGAAGGGAGATTCCCGCTCACCTGTAGCTAACGCGCTGAATGAGAGAAGGGAGATTCCCGCTCACCTGTAGCTAACGCGCTGAATGAGAGAAGGGAGTTTCCCGCTCACCTGTAGCTAGCGCGCTGAATGACAGAAGGGAGATTCCCGCTCACCTGTAGCTAGCACGCTGAATGACAGAAGGGAGATTCCCGCTCACCTGTAGCTAACGCGCTGACTGAGAGAAGGGAGATTCCCGCTCACCTGTAGCTAGCGCGCTGAATGACAGAAGGGAGATTCCCGCTCACCTGTAGCTAGCGCGCTGAATGACAGAAGGGAGATTCCCGCTCACCTGCAGCTAGCGCGCTGAATGAGAGAAGGGAGATTCCCGCTCACCTGTAGCTAGCGCGCTGAATGAGAGAAGGGAGATTCCCGCTCACCTGTAGCTAGCGCGCTGAATGACAGAAGGGAGATTCCCGCTCACCTGTAGCTAACGCGCTGACTGAGAGAAGGGAGATTCCCGCTCACCTGTAGCTAGCGCGCTGAATGAGAGAAGGTAGATTCCCGCTCACCTGTAGCTAGCACGCTGACTGAGAGAAGGGAGATTCCCGCTCACCTGTAGCTAGCGCGCTGAATGAGAGAAGGGAGATTCCCGTTCACCTGTAGCTAGCGCGCTGACTGAGAGAAGGGAGATTCCCGCTCACCTGTAGCTAGCACGCTGAATGACAGAAGGGAGATTCCCGCTCACCTGTAGCTAGCGCGCTGAATGAGAGAAGGGAGATTCCCGCTCACCTGTAGCTAGCGCGCTGAATGAGAGAAGGGAGATTCCCGCTCACCTGTAGCTAGCGCGCTGAATGAGAGAAGGGAGATTCCCGCTCACCTGTAGCTAACGCGCTGAATGAGAGAAGGGAGATTCCCGCTCACCTGTAGCTAACGCGCTGAATGAGAGAAGGGAGATTCCCGCTCACCTGTAGCTAGCGCGCTGAATGACAGAAGGGAGATTCCTGCTCACCTGTAGCTAACGTGCTGACTGAGAGAAGGGAGATTCCCGCTCACCTGTAGCTAGCACGCTGACTGAGAGAAGGGAGATTCCCGCTCACCTGTAGCTAGCGCGCTGAATGAGAGAAGGTAGATTCCCGCTCACCTGTAGCTAGCACGCTGAATGACAGAAGGGAGATTCCCGCTCACCTGTAGCTAGCGCGCTGAATGACAGAAGGGAGATTCCCGCTCACCTGTAGCTAGCGCGCTGAATGACAGAAGGGAGATTCCCGCTCACCTGTAGCTAACGCGCTGACTGAGAGAAGGGAGATTCCAGCTCACCTGTAGCTAGCACGCTGACTGAGAGAAGGGAGATTCCAGCTCACCTGTAGCTAGCGCGCTGAATGAGAGAAGGTAGATTCCCGCTCACCTGTAGCTAGCGCGCTGAATGAGAGAAGGTAGATTCCCGCTCACCTGTAGCTAGCGTGCTGAATGAGAGAAGGGAGATTCCCGCTCACCTGTAGCTAGCGCGCTGAATGAGAGAAGGGAGATTCCCGCTCACCTGTAGCTAGCGCGCTGAATGAGAGAAGGGAGATTCCCGCTCACCTGTAGCTAGCACACTGAATGAGAGAATGTAGATTCCCGCTCACCTGTAGCTAGCGCGCTGAATGAGAGAAGGGAGATTCCCGCTCACCTGTAGCTAGCGCGCTGAATGAGAGAAGGGAGATTCCCGCTCACCTGTAGCTAGCACGCTGAATGAGAGAATGTAGATTCCCGTTCACCTGTAGCTAGCGCGCTGAATGAGAGAAGGTAGATTCCCGCTCACCTGTAGCTAGCGCGCTGAATGAGAGAAGGTAGATTCCCGCTCACCTGTAGCTAGCGCGCTGAATGAGAGAAGGTAGATTCCCGCTCACCTGTAGCTAGCACGCTGACTGAGAGAAGGTAGATTCCCGCTCACCTGTAGCTAGCACGCTGACTGAGAGAAGGTAGATTACCGCTCACCTGTAGTTAGCACACTGAATGAGAGAAGGGAGATTCCCGCTCACCTGTAGCTAGCATACTGAAGATTCCTGGGTCACTCTGTGAGCGGATGGTGAGTCGCGGAGTCACATCCACGTACAGCACCTTAGGCCGCGTGTTCTCGCTGTACCGGCGATGGGGGCAGTCAGGGGCCTGGCAGGGAGACATATGATGGAGAGAGCACCCAGAGCTTCGGCTCCCTTCTCTTTCACGCTGGACTTTTCCCTTCAGTCTTAGTTCCGGGAAGCAAGGACCACTGGTACCCCCGATGCTTTCCAACCGGTTACAGCTCCGAGTGGCGCCACCTCCCACCTGTGGAAGTGGCTCATGACAAGCGCTAGGGGTGGAGCAGGAGAATGAGCGACCCCCCTTATTATGAGGAACGGCCACCACCTCAAATGGTCCCTGCAGGCTGAGGGTGGGGCTCTGCTGGTGATGCCCACACTGCCCACAGTCCACGCTCAGACAGTAATCAGCGCGGCTGCGCTGGATGGATCGGTACAGGACATAATCCACAGACGGGTCAGAGCCCTGCAGCTCCAGGAGGACGGAGTCTTCAGACGGGCTACTGTCTTCTGTAATACAGAGAGGTCTCAGTCACTCAGGCAAAGCCTTGGGCAATACCAGTGCTAGATCCTGGTCTCAGGAATCCCCATCAGCATTATACTGCCTATGTATCAAGGGTTTGCTCATAAAATGATGTAGAAACTGCCCTTTCTGCATCACTGGATGAATTGTTCCGATGTATATTACAGAAGTCTCCGGCAGAAGGATAATTAGCACCGTAGATCACAGTCCCCATTATTATAAGTGAGGACTACTATGTAACACCTATGTAACAAACGCCAAACAGCGATGAGTTTGGCCCCGTTACAGATGGTGTTAACTGCTTTACTCTCAGGAGTGGGATCTTCTGATCCCTACATCTTCCGATCCCTCTCCTGCAGCCTCCAACCGGTTTGGGAAGCTGACTGTGCGCATGTGCGTTGTCAGATCCCCCCAGGGGAAGTCATTCACAAATGCCGGGGATGTAACTCGCAGGGGCAGCGATAATGGTTTCCACTGTCCCTGCGGGTTCAGTTTAGTACATAGCGAGGATATTATCATACAAATGAAAATATCCGCAGCGATACAGAGTGTTATTAATCACATAGAGATCCTAAGAAATAGCCTCCGGCGCTGAATGGAGACACAAAACAATTATCCCCCTGCAGCCGTTTAATATGGCAGCAAACCAAGAAAAAGAAGAAACAAAAACTAAATCCATGAACGGTGCGGATGAGATCGAAAATATACTGGAAAAATGCCCATATATACAAATTAATCACATTTACTATACGAATAATTACATTCTGACACAATATAACATTAAAATAAATACACAATTGTCATGTATGTATGTATATATTCATGAACATGATCTACATGTTTATGAACCAAAAATATAAATATGAAAAGATGTCAGTCACGAAAACAACACTGAGAAGTCTGAAATACTGTATTGTAATTGGCTTTTAAGTAGAAAGCGTAATCAGTTGTTCCGTGTAGAATTTACAAAGAGTCACTTTGTTGTTCAAAATTAGATACAATGATCCAACATGTACTTATGTAACAATAGTTTGTTGTACTTGCCAATCAGTATCCTGCTGGTAGTATTGGACTCTGCATAAACACAGCTTATTAATTGCTTAATGAATCGTTACACTAAGCAGAATTCCTCATCAGCTCTCCTCATAGCACCATTATAACGCCCGTCTTACCCATTATTACTATAACCGCTCTAGTCTCCACCACTCACCATTACCGCTCTGGCCGTTGGAGTTAATCCTGCCTGATACACTGAGACATGAGACTTCATTCACGTGGGCATCAAACAACGTGGCCTGCGGGAAAGAGAAATGACTGCCATGACTTCCCCCTATTGCACAGACACTAGGCAGGGACCCAGATGGCACCAGCATTGTCTCCCTCACCTGACTGTCTTCTCGGATCCCCATGACACTCTCGTACGAGGGTGGGAAGTCTGTGGGGTAGAGAGGAATGGGGCTGTCCATTGATCCATTGTATGTGATGCTGTAAATAGAAAGTTGCACAGTACACATGAAGGAAAGGCTCAGCCATCTTGTAATCATTACTCATTATGTAGAGCACTGAGGATACATGAAGCGGAGGTGGCCATTATGTAGAGCACTGAGGATACATGAAGCGGAGGTGACCATTATGTAGGGCACTGAGGATACATGAAGCGGAGGTGGCCATTATGTAGGGCACTGAGGATACATGAAGCGGAGGTGGCCATTATGTAGGGCACTGAGGATACATGAAGCGGAGGTGGCCATTATGTAGGGCACTGAGGATACATGAAGCGGAGGTGGCCATTATGTAGAGCACTGAGGATACATGAAGCGGAGGTGGCCATTATGTAGAGCACTGAGGATACATGAAGCGGAGGTGACCATTATGTAGGGCACTGAGGATACATGAAGCGGAGGTGGCCATTATGTAGGGCACTGAGGATACATGAAGCGGAGGTGGCCATTATGTAGGGCACTGAGGATACATGAAGCGGAGGTGGCCATTATGTAGGGCACTGAGGATACATGAAGCGGAGGTGGCCATTATGTAGGGCACTGAGGATACATGAAGCGGAGGTGGCCATTATGTAGGGCACTGAGGATACATGAAGCGGAGGTGGCCATTATGTAGGGCACTGAGGATACATGAAGCGGAGGTGGCCATTATGTAGAGCACTGAGGATACATGAAGCGGAGGTGGCCATTATGTAGAGCACTGAGGATACATGAAGCGGAGGTGGCCATTATGTAGGGCACTGAGGATACATGAAGCGGAGGTGGCCATTATGTAGGGCACTGAGGATACATGAAGCGGAGGTGGCCATTATGTAGGGCACTGAGGATACATGAAGCGGAGGTGGCCATTATGTAGGGCACTGAGGATACATGAAGCGGAGGTGGCCATTATGTAGAGCACTGAGGATACATGAAGCGGAGGTGGCCATTATGTAGAGCACTGAGGATACATGAAGCGGAGGTGGCCATTATGTAGGGCACTGAGGATACATGAAGCGGAGGTGGCCATTATGTAGGGCACTGAGGATACATGAAGCGGAGGTGGCCATTATGTAGGGCACTGAGGATACATGAAGCGGAGGTGGCCATTATGTAGGGCACTGAGGATACATGAAGCGGAGGTGGCCATTATGTAGGGCACTGAGGATACATGAAGCGGAGGTGGCCATTATGTAGGGCACTGAGGATACATGAAGCGGAGGTGACCATTATGTAGAGCACTGAGAATACATGAAGCGGAGGTGACCATTATGTAGAGCACTGAGGATACATGAAGCGGAGGTGACCATTATGTAGGGCACTGAGAATACATGAAGCGGAGGTGACCATTATGTAGGGCACTGAGGATACATGAAGCGGAGGTGACCATTATGTAGGACACTGAGAATACATGAAGCGGAGGTGACCATTATGTAGAGCACTGAGGATACATGAAGCGGAGGTGACCATTATGTAGGGCACTGAGAATACATGAAGCGGAGGTGACCATTATGTAGGGCACTGAGGATACATGAAGCGGAGGTGACCATTATGTAGGGCACTGAGGATACATGAAGTGGAGGTGGCCATGTGTTAGTTTTACTTATGTTTTGGCTCTAGTGTATTAGTTATACTTCTGTTTTGGCTCTAGTGTATTAGTTATACTTATGTATTGGCTCTAGTGTATTAGTTATACTTCTGTTTTGGCTCTAGTGTATTAGTTATACTTATGTATTGGCTCTAGTGTATTAGTTATACTTATGTTTTGGCTCTAGTGTATTAGTTATACTTATGTTTTGGCTCTAGTGTATTAGTTATACTTATGTTTTGGCTCTAGTGTATTAGTTATACTTATGTATTGGCTCTAGTGTATTAGTTATACTTATGTATTGGCTCTAGTGTATTAGTTATATTTATGTTTTGGCTCTAGTACTAGTGTTTTTCTGCATATGTAGAAAGTGACCTGGGGCCCTCTGCAGGTTTGTGATGTGAGGCACTAGGGGAGTAGCTAGAACCAGGATTATTTATAATTTTGTAAAGAAGTATTAACATCGTGGTCAGAAATATGAAAGGGGCCTAATATTACTGTGTGCGATTTATATTACTTTATGCGTCCCTCTTTGGTATATTTACCATTTTCTTGTGCTGATTGTAGTAGTATGACAATACGGCACTGCTGGTTAATATGCGTCCCGCGTGGTGCAGTTCTGGACTGATTAGCAATGCGTTATGTACACTAGTACTCAGGGCCCACGTTCACACAAGGAGCCGGAGGCGACTGCCATCTAATGTCTCCTGTACTTACGCCTGTGCTAGCGCTGCTCTTTGCGCTGTTTTTGGCAGCTGGAGACGTGAGTTTCTGTACATTACTTTTTACATAGCAATGTAGCATTATGGAGAGCTCCGTCTCTGGCTCTATAACTTAGAGGGGGGGATGTAATTAGCTCTGGAAAGTGATAAACTACCAGCCACTCTGGTCCTAACGGTCATGTTAAAGACTGTGTTTGAAAAATGACGGCTAGGAGCTGATTGGTTGGTACTTTATCACTTTCCAGAGCTTAGTACATCTGCCCCCTAGTGAGGTAGTGCTGCTAGTTTCTCGCTCTGACACATCGCTGCTTTCACGCAGGTACTGCCACAGTTACCCTCCTCCGGCTGAGCGCAGACCCCCCCCTCAGTAGCTGGCACTGCTGTATGAGTGTCAGTCACCGGATACGTGGTCACTAATAAGTATCTGTATGAATAAGCAGCACTTGTGACGTAACACATTGCAGCCAGTTTCTTTTTCTGCCTTGTTCTGAAATCAGGGAACCTGCACCCCTAGAAATCCTGTGTTTGTCCCCGATGTGGGTCCCCTTTACCAGTTGCATAAATTCACCAAATTATCATCATTTACTAGAATAGTCACTTAAACATGTAGTAATTATATCCTGACACAAGGTGGCACTGCGGCTCACACGATGGAGTCTGACCCCCTAAAGGGATAAACATTGGAAGCCGCCCGACATCGAATGGTTGCTGGACTTCCCACATCAATCTGGTGGCCACTAGCCATCGAATCGCAACCATTTGATGGGATAACCATTCAGAGCTTTGAGCATATTAGCTGAGGTGTCCACAGCTGCACATTAGAAGCCGGCCATCGGAAAGCTGCATCTGATGGCTGGAAACTATCGAATATCTGCAATTCGATGGAAAAAGTACAAATCGGGAACAACGATGGTTGCGACCACAAGCAAAGCGGGAGTGATCTGCAGATGCATGCCGGCCTGCAACAGTAGTATGTGCACACGTATACCTCATGTACCCGTGCTTTTATCACTTATCTTAATTTCCAACAAACGCTAAAACCTCTGTGCTGCGGCAGGAAGATCTCTGCATCGCGTGCATGGAATAACACAATCACAAAAGCACAGTAACGTCTCACCAATCAGCATCAGCAGTGCATTCACAGCAGCCAATCACATGCGTCTGGCTACTGCAAGTAACACCCCTCTCTCAGGATTATATGCGTCTTATATGCCCCTGATCTGCATGTGTTCACAATTCCATGATCACACCATTTATGTGCACAGCCATGTTCACTCATCCCGGTGCAAGCGGCAGAATAACACAAATCTGCATGGTCGCAATTGCGTGTAACTAGTTGTCTGGGATGCGCTAATCGATTTAATGTAAGATAGGGTGCGCCGATTAGCGCTGTAGTCATACTGCATCAGCCCCTTATGCTAATTCTGGGCCACATCACCTATGACGCACAGTGAGGGTCTCCTACCGTACCTCTGTGCGTCCGTCTCCGAGCTACACGTGTACTCTGGTGGGTAATATGGAGGTGGAGGCACCGGAGGTACAAACTCCTCGCACTCAATCATGCTCTGCAGGATTGTGTCCTGGGGGGAGAAACACTCCAGGTTGACGGATGTGGACCTCTGCGGAGCCAGCTGCGGGCAGAGAGAGAGAGAGGGGTGTATACGTCTGGAGGGTGTGAGGGGCAGCAGGGTCAGGTGAGGTGTCTGCACTCGTCGTACAGAACTTACTACATGGGTGACATCCAATGAGAAAATCTGAATGCAGCAGATGACAGCGGACAGGGTGCAGATGATGGTGGAAAAGATGGTGAGGCCACAAACACTGAACAACAGGTCCTAGGACACACAGAGAAGAGTCAGTAAGTGTGGAACATACCACTACCTGCTTCGCCAGGAGACTTGTCCATAGGACCGAGACTGCCAGAGAGAAGGAGGAGGAGGAGGAGGAGGAGAAGATCTTCACCTGTCATCAGTCATCTGTAACACAGTCATATCTCCATCTGAGCCAGTAAGGTCTTCTCCCCCCCTCCCCCATTACAGCTGTCAGTCTGCCTGGAGATCTACTTATTCCCTGAGTATGAGGAGGACAGAGACCCCTCCATCACCGACACCTCATCCCACCTACCATCCCTAATATCACATGCTGCTCCAAACCCCACCTACCTACCTCTAATGTCACACATCCTGCCCTCCACCTACCTACCTCTAATGTCACACATCCTGCCCTCCACCTACCTACCTCTAATGTCACACATCCTGCCCTCCACCTACCTACCTCTAATGTCACACATCCTGCCCTCCACCTACCTACCTCTAATGTCACACATCCTGCCCTCCACCTACCTACCTCTGTCACACATCCTGCCCTCCACCTACCTACCTCTAATGTCACACATCCTGCCCTCCACCTACCTACCTCTGTCACACATCCTGTCCTCCACCTACCTACCTCTAATGTCACACATCCTGTCCTCCACCTACCTACCTCTAATGTCACACATCCTGTCCTCCACCTACCTACCTCTAATGTCACACATCCTGCCCTCCACCTACCTACCTCTAATGTCACACATCCTGTCCTCCACCTACCTACCTCTAATGTCACACATCCTGCCCTCCACCTACCTACCTCTAATGTCACACATCCTGCCCTCCACCTACCTACCTCTAATGTCACACATCCTGCCCTCCACCTACCTACCTCTAATGTCACACATCCTGCCCTCCACCTACCTACCTCTAATATCACACATCCTGCCCTCCACCTACCTACCTCTAATATCACACATCCTGCCCTCCACCTACCTACCTCTAATGTCACACATCCTGCCCTCCACCTACCTACCTCTAATGTCACACATCCTGCCCTCCACCTACCTACCTGTGTCACACATCCTGCCCTCCACCTACCTACCTCTAATGTCACACATCCTGCCCTCCACCTACCTACCTCTAATGTCACACATCCTGCCCTCCACCTACCTACCTCTAATGTCACACATCCTGCCCTCCACCTACCTACCTCTAATGTCACACATCCTGCCCTCCACCTACCTACCTCTAATGTCACACATCCTGCCCTCCACCTACCTACCTCTAATGTCACACATCCTGCCCTCCACCTACCTACCTCTAATGTCACACATCCTGCCCTCCACCTACCTACCTCTGTCACACATCCTGCCCTCCACCTACCTACCTCTAATGTCACACATCCTGCCCTCCACCTACCTACCTCTAATGTCACACATCCTGTCCTCCACCTACCTACCTCTAATGTCACACATCCTGCCCTCCACCTACCTACCTCTAATGTCACACATCCTGCCCTCCACCTACCTACCTCTAATGTCACACATCCTGCCCTCCACCTACCTACCTCTAATGTCACACATCCTGCCCTCCACCTACCTACCTCTAATGTCACACATCCTGCCCTCCACCTACCTACCTCTAATGTCACACATCCTGCCCTCCACCTACCTACCTCTAATGTCACACATCCTGCCCTCCACCTACCTACCTCTAATGTCACACATCCTGCCCTCCACCTACCTACCTCTAATATCACACATCCTGTCCTCCACCTACCTACCTCTAATATCACACATCCTGTCCTCCACCTACCTACCTCTAATATCACACATCCTGTCCTCCACCTACCTACCTCTAATATCACACATCCTGCCCTCCACCTACTTACCTCTAATGTCACACATCCTGCCCTCCACCTACCTCTAATGTCACATATCCTGCCCTCCACCTACCTCTAATGTCACATATCCTGCCCTCCACCTACCTCTAATATCACATATACTGTCCTACACCTACCTCTAATATCACATATACTGTCCTACACCTACCTCTAATATCACATATACTGTCCTACACCTACCTCTAATATCACATATACTGTCCTACACCTACCTACCTCCATCATCATGTGCAGGTAAGGGGTGACTCACCTTCAGAGCAGTGCGGATGCTGTCACACTGGTGATTGGGGTACAGAATCAGTTTCTCCAGCTCTCCGCATTCTGGTGGTGCCTCCTGATGGGTGATTGGGTGACAGCAAATACACCAGTTGTTTTCCTGAGTAGGAGAGAGCAGGAAATGCGAGGTAAGTCGCAGTGGCACCTGGCATGAGGACTTCCAGGACTAGACTGCACACCCACCTTCTTACAGGAATTAAAGGACTTCACTAGTTGTCCATTCTGACAGGAGAGGATGGAGCCGGCCAGGCTGAGCATCACACTCAGGGCACTCAGGAGCGTGAAGGCTGTGACCTAGGAGCAAGTTACAGCTTCAAGGTATTATAAGTAATGTTCTGTCCATAGCATTCCCTACTCTCTGGTTTTGCATTGGGATCTATAAGAGGACTGGATGGCAATTCATCAGTACACGTCTATCCTCATCCTGGCTGTACACACCTACCTGTAACTCATCCCCCATACTGCCCATCAGTGTGACCCTACTAACCACACCTACCTGTAACTCATCCACCATACTCCCCGTGTGACCCTACTACCCACACCTACCTGTAATTCATCCACCATACTCCCCATCAGAGTGACCATACTACCCACACCTACCTGTAACTCATCCACCATACTCATCAACAGTGTGACCCTACTACCCACACCTACATGTAACTCATCCACCATCTCATCAACAGTGTGACCCCTATCCAAAACCTATTATAAAAAAAAAAAATTATCTGTAAAATGATATTAATCTAGCAATAGCTTGTTCAGGACTATTAATTAAAGCACAAGTGAATCTTGTATCCTTAGCCTGACTGTAACCAACATGATACTGCAAGTTGTGCACCATACTCACCACCAAAGTAAATGGTTTTTTCCATGAGATGCAGCCAATCAGGCCTGAAACAGCCAACTGAGCAGCAAGGAGAGATAAAAAAAAAAAGGAACAGAAGAAAAATAATGGGGAATGGGATGGACCATGAGGAAGAGAGATGTTGTCAGGGGACGAGTCATTATTGTGGGTACAAGCCAGGATTGATGGTGTTTGTCAGGTGATAGATGGAGGAGAGAGGGATGATGGATGAAGAAGAGAAGGGGGTGATGGATGAAGAGGGGGTGATGTATGAAGAGGAGGGGGGGTGATGGATGAAGAGGAGAGGGGGGTGATGGATGAAGAGGAGAGGGGGGTTGATGGATGAAGAGGAGAGGGGGGTTGATGGATGAAGAGGAGAGGGGGGTTGATGGATGAAGAGGAGAGGGGGGTTGATGGATGAAGAGGAGAGGGGGGTTGATGGATGAAGAGGAGAGGGGGGTGATGGACGAAGAGGAGAGGGGGGTGATGGACGAAGAG